>JAQMYF010000012.1:33174033-33185957 GCA_030014195.1 Neosilurus mollespiculum | reverse complement strand
AGAGAGAGAGAGAGAGAGAGAGAGAAACAGTGTATCCATGTTAATAAATGAAAATATTGTAGTTTTAAATTACTGTACATTTAAAAGTAGCTTGGGGAACGTTGGGAAAATACAGATCATGTCACCATGAAAGAACTCATGAAAAAAAGCATGACTTAAATACTAGTTAACTGGCTTGTCTCTGTCAAGCACCAACTGACAGTTATATCAAACACCCAGGATTGAAAAAAAGCATCTTAAATCAAAGCACACTGCGCTGAATCCCATGCTTAAGAATATAAATATTTTGCTGATCTTTTCAGGTGTTGCATTCATGCTGCTATGCATTTCGATATGATGAATTGTTCCACCCTGCTGCAAACAGGAAAACTGAGACGGATGCAGGAATCCTACTCAGCAGAGACAAAGAGTGGCTAGCTGCCAGTATATCTTTGCATTCTGATCACCAAGGAGCTCACTCACTGCCTCAGCCTGGAGAATATTTATAGCCTTTTCCCAAAAAAAGAAAAAAAAAAAAAAATTTTCTTCAACATAAGTGACCACTTTGTTTTTAGGCATTTTGATTCAAGGGCTACTGTGGACAACAAATATGTGCATGCTAATTAATCACTAATTGTTTAAGGCAACGTACATGAGTGCTGATCTAAAAAAAATAAAAAAAAAATCATATACTGGGCAATTATCTATCGAAGACTGAACACTGTAGTCCTGCAATACAGTCACACAGAAACAGAGAGAGTGCGAGTGAGAGTGCAAGAGAGAGAGAGAGTGCAAGAGAGAGCAAGAGAACAGACCAAAAAGAAGGAAAAAAAAAAACCTGACTTACTGAATATGCAGGAGAACTGCCTCTTTTTACGTCAGAACACTGTAGAGAATCAGGGAGGGTGAGTAAAGAGACAATCAGATGAGAGAAAAAAAAAGAAAAAGAGAGTCAGAAAGGGAGAATGAAGTGAAACGAATAAAGTAAGATGTTAAAGAAAAACAGGTTCACTGTAACAAACTACATGACCAAAGCCTCTGTTTATAATTAGCCTTCAGTGACAGTGACTGAATGTCACAGTGGTCTTAATGAGCAGGGTGTCCTGGTTATCGATGCACCACACATTCCCTGCTGGCAGTTTTGGGTCACAGTGGGCACCAGCTCAGAAACATTAAAAAAAAAATTAAAACACCTTACTGTCAAGTAAATTCTAATAAAAGTACATTCAAGTAATTTTAAATAAAAAATATAAAATTACAATAGATGTATTTCTGCATAATCAAACATTTTAAAAAGGGAAAGTTAAAAAAAAAAAATCAAGACAAAAATTATGTAATATATTTATGAAAATATATTGTAAATTATGGAGAGGATTTCATGCCACCGTGAAAAGCCAAGTAAAGGAATTATACTATATACAGTTTAATGATGAAATCCTAGCACACCACAATAAAACAACATGCACCTTCGCTTTACTCCAAATGCTCCCTCAGCTCATTTTCTTTTTCAAATGCTGAAATCGGGCCACCAGGAAATGTAATCACTGCCCAATCAAAACTCTCTAGGAAACAGGGGTGCGGTCGAGGAAAACAGAAAGTGGCTCAAAAGCTCAATCCGCCGGCACAGCAAGCATTGCCATACTGCACTAACAAAATGAATGCCGACATGAATGAGGCACATGGTATGAGGACAGTGGCCCAGCTGTGGAGAGGGCCCTCAAACAACCTAGAAACAGAAGCCTCAAAATCATCCTGTCCTCTCAGCTAAATCAATTAGATCCTGAACAAGTATACCAGCTCATTTTCCTCAACCACGCTCCATGTTTGCTAGAGAACTGTGATTGGACAGTGATTACGTTCCCTGAAGGGGTGCTATCAGTGTGCTTTCACAAGTCATCAGGAGATGGCATATCCCCCCAGGCCTCCATAAGTCAGAAAATATGAACTGTATGAATCCCGAAAAACAGTTTGCAAATTTTGGCACGGAATTGAAATTGGATGCACGGGAATATGCACTGATGACTTTAACCCCACCCCCCTTCAAGTTCTGGTCTGGAAATGATCCCTACTCATATTTTTAGATGTAAAATTGGTTGCCATGGAAACAAAAATTTAAACTGCAAAAATCCCAAAATACCTAAAAAAGGTACAGCTACAGTGCCTAAATGAAATAACTGTCAAGTTTGATAAAGAAATCTGAAATGGATTTTGAGTTCTGGCCCAGAAACAAACACCACCCATATTCTTATATGGCAAATTAGTTGTCATGGAAACAAAGAAAACATACCAAAATATCAAAAGGCACAACTACACTGCCTAGTACAAGTAAGTGCTAAGTTTGATGAAGAAATCTCAAACGGTTTCCATGTTCTGAGCCAGAACTGAAATGATTACAGACAGCCAGACATACTGATGACTATATCACCTCACAGTAAAAGTGCAGTGCCAGCTGCCTTTTGGTGTGGTACAAATAAGATCATTAAATAGTATGCAATATAAGCCCTTAGCACTGCTTTTCTGGTTATTTTTGAACAAGATGCAAAACAAAGAAACAATGATGCTGCTCTTCACTGAAGAACACCCTCTGGAACATCACAGAGTGAAAAACCATGAATGATATTGACTGTATAGCACATGGCAATGTTTCTCCATGCTGCACACTGTAAAACATGTTGTGATGACCATTTTTCCTCTTGTTCTTAAGTCGTGTTTGCGTTTCAAGTTGAAATGAAATCCTTTCCATAAATAACATGTAATAGTGCAAAATGGACTTTATATACACTTTACAAGAGGGCACCAATTATGTAAGCTTTTTGTATATACAGTACATTCGGTCTATTTTAATTAGCAAAATGCTGACACCAAGAGCCTTTTTTGTGGTTGGGTCATAATTTCATTCTGTATGGCTTATTACCCATTTTGTACACCATTAAGCTTTTCCTCTAAAGAGATATGCTTTAATGTGATTGAGTCTAACTGCTCATCATTAAGATGTAGAAGTGAATAACACAATACATGTGGCTGGGGGGTGGGGGTGGGGCACACACTGCAGCACTTAAAACGTTTGGATTAAAATATGAAAATAAAAATAATTATAAAAGGCCTATACTGCACGGGAATATCAATTGATCAATTTGCTACCTTGGGAATAAAAAACGTTATTCTGAATAGTTAATGTATGAAGCATGAGTTATATGAGTTAATGTACGATCACTCATAGTTTATCACCGTCACTTGGAGCTGGCAGCGTCATCATTATCATGCTTTACAAATGGAGAAATAAACCAGAGCAATCTTGTTTTAGTTTGTTTTTCTTGTATTTCCATGTAATATACTAAAAAACAGCACTTAGCGGTGTTCCAAGTGCAGAGCTCAACAGATCTACCTCTCTCATGTTTAATATATGTAAATATAAACAGCTTGTATTAGTTTGCTTTGTCCAAGTTTCCGCATAATACATACAGCCATGGTAAAAAATTAAGAGACCACTAATAATGGGAATATCAATTAAAAGGGGTTTCTTAATTTTTTCCATGGCTGTACCTATAGACTCTTAAAGAGTTAAGGAGATGCTGTCACACAGCTCGGCACCTGCTCACATGTGCTCTCGGTGCTCACCTGTGTCTGTTCCGTTTTTTGTTTTTTTTAAAAGCATAATCTCTTCTTAGTATGAGTTTTGCCTTGTGTTCCCATGTAGTATATACTAAAACAAATTATGCCACTCAGGTTTGGTGAATGTCATATTTTAGTTGTTAAATATAAAACATATTATACAGTAGTGTGCGGTGAAGCTTATACGCCACCACTGTTGTGTAAATTGCTCCTAGTAAAAAAAGAAGTAAATAATTTCTTCTCTATAATTTTAAAAAGTAAAAGTATGGCTAATAAAAAAACAACATTGAAAATACCAATTTTTCAGAAAAATTGAAAGATGTTGCAAATTTAATTTTTTTAACTTTTGCATAGCACGAATGAACTTCAAACCATATGGAATGGTTTAGTAAAGAAATTAAAAAATATGTGAACATTATGCCTGAAATGATAAATGCTGTAATCCAAGTGAAGGGAGCCCCTCACTAAATAATTATTTATTATTATTAAAAATTATAAATTATTTTTTTCTTAAAAAAAAGACTGTTATTTTTGTTAGTACTATATACTGTTGTTTGTTTACTTATTCTCATCAATATGATCCAATATTACATGAAAAAAATACTTGAATAGTACTTGGTTTCTGATTTATCTTCATTTTATTAAGTTGTACAAGTGTACTGTATTTTTTCATTTCTTCACTCGCTAAACCATTCCATATGGTTTGAAGTTCATTCATGCTATGCAAAAGTTGAAAAAATAATATATATATATATAAATTTGGAACACCTTTCAATTTCTCTGAAAGATTGGTATTTTCAGTGTTTTTGTTTATTAGCCATACTTTTACCTCAATATACTTGTCAGAATGATTGTTTTGGTTCTCACAGACTACAGTAGCATTGTTCAATACATTTTCACCAAAAAATAATAGTGAAGTCATTATTTACTTCCAAACCTGAGTGGCATAATTTGTTTTAGTATATACCACATAGGAACACAAGGCAAAACTCATACTAAGAGATTATGCTTTTTTACTGCACATCAGTAAACATCATGATATAATCACATGTGAAGACAGAAGAAAAATAAGCAGAATTTATTCTTTCTGCAGTAGTTAGATATTAATGCATATACTGTACATACACCTAATAACCTAATGCTAGTGACAGCCATTTTATGCCACACAGGTGTTTAGATTTGCGCACATATATGCTTAGGAAACAAGGCAGAGACTGCAGCACAGTATGACAGATTTTAGTCAGAGGTTACTGCGTGCTCTGCCAAGTCTGATGTAAACTGCAATATTTATTTTGCTAGCTGCACTAGCCAGTGGGCTTTGTGTATTTTTGTGTTTTAACTGCGACATTTGTAGCTCTGTGATTGTGCATTCACATCTTAGTGCTGCATTATTAGGCAGAGCATTAGCACTGATGGTTGCTCTGTGTCTGTGGGAGTGTTTGTGACAGGTGTGTGTGGTGATTGAGAGTGTAGCTGCTGCATCATTAGAGAGGGTGCTGACGTATGGGGGCATCTGTGCGCCTGGCATCTGTGCACAATCAGCAGCTTAAGCCACCATTGGACTAGACAGAGGTTTTATGCACATCTACTTCAGCTTTCTTGCTCTTTCTATTTTAATCCTCTTCAACCTTTTGGTTCCTGGTTTCCTTTTAGTCCTTCACTTCTCCTCTTTGCTCCATATATGCACACCCCTTCTGCTCCCTCCTGCATTACCAATTACCACCTTAGCCATCTCTCACTCCAGCACTATCTCTCAACCTCTCTACCAATCGCTTTCTCTCCAGTTTTCTCTCTCTGTCTCAGTGTGATTTATGGCACAAGCAGGTGTGCTAGGCAGGGGGCAGGAGGGGGAGGGCTGCAGACAATGTTCTTAATGTCTGTCTGGGTATGCTGGGAATCAGGTGCTTAGCACTGCCTAGGTTTAGGTGGTAAATAGATGCAACAGCAGCTAGTGATCAGCACTAAAACCATCTACAACATTAAATCATGACTCCAACTGCAGAGCCCAAACAAGAAAAAATAAAAATCAACCCATCATAAATAAGTAGCTAACACTTTTTCATTCAGGAGCAGTATTACCAATACATTACAACATACAGTATGTGTTTAATATGTATATAGAAACCATCCTCTAGCTCACATCACATATTCTATCCTCACCCCCACATAGTACAAGATCATACACAACTATTAAAAAGAAAACTACTGCCCCGTACGTTGATCGTGCCAAAATTTTTGACTGTCAAAATTATTACCATATATTACGATTTGATGCCAATTATGAGAAAGTGGGAATCGTAGTAGAGCTTGACAGACCTTAACTCATCATCGTAGGGGATCTTGATGATCTTGTAGTTTCATCCCTTATATGCCCCCTGCCTCCTTTTTATACCCTGATTATTCTCCAAGCATGCTTTTTGAATTGCGGAGATCGCGGACATTGTGCCCCAGTGTAAACCCAGGGTAATAGGCCTACTGTATTTAATATACACGTCACTTCAAAACACAGACAGTGAATAAACCTTATATTGAACAATTATGCACCAAAGGAAATGTGGATGTTATTGAAGGGCTCCCAAGATAGTGCACTGAGGGGACTATTCAATTCAGTGACATGCACAACAGCATCTCTTTAAACCCCTTCAGAGGTAGAGTATACATTATGCAGAAACAAACAAACAAAAACAAATTAAAAGGGTTTGTTTTTATATACTTAACCATGACAGAGGCAGGTCAGTTGAGCTCTGTGAGCAAGTGCTGTATAGTAATTCATTTAGAGTGTTTGCAGAAACATAAGCAACACAAACTAAAAATAATTTTAAATTAGCGTGTGTCAAACCATAAACCGACACAGGTGCTGAACTGTGTTTGTTCAGTACAGTAGTCACAATAGTGTTTTTCTTTTTTGTAATTTTTTTCCACCCCCCCCCCCCCAATTTAAACTAATTTACAGAATGTCACCAAAAGATTTTCTGCACATCTCAATGGTGCAGCTAAGCTGCTTTTTGTGCAATCACAATACCAAGAAAAGGTGCAGACGACAGAGCCAGCAGCTTCACTTTTGGCACATGAATTCTTACAGCTTGTCACATTCACATGTGTTTGGCATGTCGACTTGTCACCAATGCTGCTGTAGCAACCCTTCTAAACTAGAAACGGGAATTTTACATGCAGGCCAAAGATAAGCAGTGTGATACACAGTGAAACTTCCCAGTGCCATGATGTGAAATATCAGCACTCTTGAAATGCCGTGTGATTAATTAAATTAGTGGACCACAACTAACTGTTGTATAAAATCACTTTAGATAAAGTTCATGGTGTACATAAAGTGGGAGCGTGAGCTCACATTTTATGATCATTTCCTGAAGCTTTTATGGAATAAAATGCGGGTTAAAAAAAGTAACTGGTGCGTGTAATGTGTACCTAAAACCGCTTCCTAAACAACATCAAGATGGGGCGTGGGGGTCCTTTACTGCTCTGCGAGATCAATTTTAATGCCATGTTAAATAAGGAAAGAGATGAACGAAAGCACATTTTGTCATCATTACGGAATAGTTATAAGTCTAGTAAACATAACTCACAATGCATCATTAGTAGCGTATTTAAAAAGCTGGGGGTTTGATGTAAAGTTGTGAAACTGAACACCCCTGTTGTACAGATTCATTAAAAAAATGTTAAGCAATAAAATGTGGGTGTTGGTCAGAAATGTAAAGGAACATACCTCTGACTCCTTATCGCTGGAAGATCCCAGACTGCCAAAGCTATGATTTGAACATTCGTTGTTTGTTAAGGCCTAAAATGTGAAGATGGCATAAATCATACATAGATTTGCACACGCTGACACAAAGCAGTAACCAGGCTGAGACTGAAAGAGAGAGACTTGACACTTTGCCTAAATACAGCAGGTGTTGATTACAAATTAATGACACCCCTGCAGAACCGTGTGAGGCAGCCAGATCGAGTCTAATGACAAAGAGTAAGGATGTCACAAAATGAGGAAGCTTTCACTGGATCATATAACCTCCTAAAAGGCCATATAATTCCTTTAACAACTACAGTCCTTTTCCCCTCATTGGCTATTCACTTCCAATTCCATTTGTACACAACAAAGGTGACAGCAGTGTAGGTGGAGCTGCTGCCATTTTGTTTCAGAATGTATAAATAAGGAAAAGAAAGCTTGGATTGTAGGTCATGCTGCCACTCACCTTGGTACCTCCACTGGTGCTGCCAGTACTGCCTGTGCTGCCACTGATCCCGCCCATAAAGCGTGCCTCCAGGAGTTCCTGCCGGCGTGGATCAAGACTTTGCAGCTCATCCATAGCACCTGTGTAAACATGTACATCAATAAGCTTCACTCATGTGCAAAACTTTACCGGCACACAGAGTATAAAACACATGCTTCATACAACTGGACAATAAAAAGTGACCAATTACCAGGAGGAACATTAACTTCTGTCACAGTGTAAAGTCTTAAATAATTTCTAAAACCCTCAATTATAAAAACATCAGGTGTTCTGTCATGGATGGCTAACTATCTACCACAAGGATGCAGACTTCCTGGATTTCCTGAAATGTGTTCGTTGGCATTTTTGCCAGCAAGTCTAAAAATACCTGCTGGAAGCAGTCTGTTGCACAGGCTAAATTTTCCTACACTGTTACACTACAACGGTTCATTGTTGCACATATAGATGTATTAACACATTTTTGTCAAAAAGATATAGAGGATACCTATATGAACACAAACAGTGGGAGTACACAACCCCCTCCTGTTTCCAAATCCCCTAGGTTACTTATACACCCACACACCAAATGGACACAAAAACATTCATCATGAATACATCTTAAAAAATATAATAATATCGAAGATACAGCACATGCAATATGTTACACACAGAGCTCAAACATACAAGAAGATTTTTAGTTGAATACACTCATTTTAAAATCACCGGAACCCTTACAAATGAATATTTTGTGACACAGGGCCTGAAGAAAATAACAGCCCCTAGTCTCCTCTTGTAATGTCTAAATAAGCTTGAGACACATGTAGAGGGAACCTGATAGACTCCTCCGTGCAAAACATTTTAAAGCTCTTTTATATTTGTAGGTTTGTACATGTGGATGTCACGCTTCGGTTCAGGCCGCAGGTTTTCACTACTGTTCAAATGTGCAAACTGAGCAGGGATATGCAAATCACAGCTTTCTGTTTTTGTTTTTTTTAACTATTTCTGGGAGGATTTTAGGCTCACGGTCTTTTTGAAAGCAGCATTTATGGACAGGTTTGAATCACCTGGAAGATGTGATTAAGTTTTGAGCTAGAATATCTTGGTGTTCAGTGGTACCAACGATGCCATTAAGATTGAATTCAATGGAACCACCAGGCAAAGAAATAGCACCCATGTATCTGTGACACTCTCCCTATTGAACGCTGACCAAAATGTTTCACTTTGTTCCCATCTTCCAATAAGGAACAATACCTGGTGTGGTGTTTCGGGTATGTCCAACCGGCAAGAGCCCTGGGGTTGACCCAGAACACACTGGAGGGACTATATCTCTTGGCTGGTCTGGGAACGCCTCGGTGTCACCCCGGACAAGCTGGAGGAAGTGGCTGGGGAGAGAGACACGTCTGGACCTCACTGCTTAGGCTGCTGACCCCGCGACCCGACCCCGGATTAAGCGGAAGATGGTGAAAAAGAGATGAAGATTTTGACACTTGAAAACCACAAAAATTAACTCGGATGTGCTGTCTAGAATTAATCTTGAGGCTCTTTTTCCACCTACTTCATCTCCCCCTATAACATTCATCTCCCCCTATTCAGAAAGGCCAAATATTTCAAACTATTAGTTTTCATAAACATGACTTGTACTAGTCATCAAAAATGTCTCTATTGTGTTCAGTATTCCGAACTGAAGGGATTTTACATGTGCGCCCCCTCATATTGCACCCCTGAAAAAAAGGGTATGGTTAAGGGCAATAGCAGGCTACCTGTTGACTGAGTAAATTAAACATTTTTTTTTTTAATAAAGAAATACAATTTGTCTGCTTTTATTTAAAATAATTTCTGGGGATGTCAATCATGTTGATTTCTTTTTTTTTTTAAATAAAGAAAAGCTTATTGTATTTATTGGGTGCATGCTCATGAAAAGTGCCAATAATTCTGGAAACCATTGTATATGCAGACACCTCTTGAGGGCTGGAAGCACAGGCACTGCTTGACTGCACCAAACACCTAACAACAGAGGAAGTGGCCCCAAGAGATCAGTGTGCATTACTCAAGCATAACTTGGACAAAACGCAGCTGTACTTGTCACATGGCATATCATCACTACACAAACACTAATATACACACATACACCCATAAGAATCAATTTATAATACCAGACACTAGGAACAGGAAAAAAATAGCACAGGCATTGTAGTAAATAGTGAGATTCGAGGATGTGGTGAACCACTGAGGCGAAGACAATGTGTTACACTGTGTAATTGACGAGACAAAACCTAACCTAATACAACTTAGGACTGTCATGAGGCTGAGGTTTGTGAGGCCAACTGAGATTGCTGGAAAGTCTAAAAATATGCATATTGGAAGCAGACTTGAAGCATGGTGCAACAGAGTCTTCCTGCCCTGGCACCGCTGAAACACAAGCACATTAGAAATGACATTTGAACAGAAATAACACTGCATACACTTTCTGCCTCTCTTGCTTTTGTAGGATTCTTCCCCTCTTTCAATATCCACATTTCTCCCTCTGCGTCCCACTGAAACCGAGGGCTCAACCAGCCCCTCAGGCACAGAGGCCTGGCTGTAGCTGTGAGGATCCTCCAGGCTACAGAGTGCTGGTGCTCTCCTCAGGGTCTACTCGGCTGCCACTGCATCTCTCTAATGAGCCACCATCACAGCTCTACAGCAATTGCAGCAGGTTAGTGCAAGATTACATAGGACCAGAGCCACGAAAATACACACAGATCTCACCACACACACGCACGTTCAAAACAGATGAATGCCAGGCAACACTAAATGTGGCTCAATTCAGCCACTTGTGTACATCAATAAAGCTAATATTTATTACTAACTCTCTGACTACTGAAGGTCATGCCCACTTATATTCTTCTTCTGCCACTAGTGCACTCCGAATCAACTGTGCATCATGCACTTTTAATGAAAAACGCTCGCAACGTCACATGCTCTGTATGACTCATGAAGTCTGTCATTATTCTCACCTTATCATACCACAACGACAACAAAACCACAGTTACTTCTGTCCTCAGCTCAACCACACAACCTAGGAACAAAAGAGGGTCAGCTACTAGAGTATCTTCTGCGGAGCTGCTCTCCACAGGGACGTGCCCCCCTTGACTCCCCTGGCTTTAGATCCCAGAAGAAGTAGGTTACTAAAAACAAAATGCCTAGAGAAGGAGAATGACAACCCTGAAGATGTAATACTTAAAAAAAATAATAATAATAATAAAAAAAGAATGTTCTGGATAGAGGTGTGGTTTTAGGTATAAATTTCAGCCTGAATAACTAGTCCACTGTAACAACCAGAAGAATAATACAGCATCTTAACTGCTAGATATAAAAACCTGTAAGCGCATAAATAAATGAGACCCCCTCCAGCATAATACGGATTAAGTAGGAAATTTGACAGATATTCATATATTTGGAAAGAGAATTTAATTTTGCTTCAAAATGAGGTATAATTCATGATTATAGCATGAACACTGACTGAGTTACATCCCTTTATGTCTTTATTCAGGAAATGCTACTTTTGAGAAAATATCAATTACAGTTACAGAACCAGTTTCTGAATGTCTGCATTTGTAACATCCATAAACTAAATGAATCTGGCTCTCGACCAATCAGTGCGATCTTCCTAAAGTCCTCCTAGCAACAGAGGAGTTTACAGAGTCATGTCTGTTTTGAGGCTTCTCATTGGTTTACTGTTATATGATTCAGGAATCCTTCTGGGATTCCGTAAGTAGGTACAGTATTCTGGTACCGAATATGGATAATAGGAAAATACCCTGAGAAATCACAAAAGCGGACTGAAAATCAGCAAAATAAGTGGATTGTCCACTGTTTTACAACAACTTGGACATGGAACCCTTTCTTAAAGAAGTATATTAGCATGGATAGATTGCGTGTGGGCCCAGGTAGCTCAGTCGGTAGAGCATCATACTTTTAATCTGAGGGTCTAGGGTTCAAGTCCCTATTCGGACGAATATGTTTTCCTCTGCTGACTGCTACACACAGACACTTGCCACTTTACAGACACTTTTCACTTTTGCACACAAACACTTTACAGACAGAGTTTTACTAGAAAAATCGCCACTG
>JAQMYF010000012.1:33153582-33169866 GCA_030014195.1 Neosilurus mollespiculum | reverse complement strand
CCCGTTGATAGTGGGGCTTGAACCCCCGACCTTGGGATCAGTAATCCAGCACCTTACCACCAGGCCACCACTGCCCGTCTGCAAAAGATAACACAATTAAATAAATCAATTTAATAACATGCTTGATCTCTGGTGCACAGAACCTGATATTAGTGTTAGCACAAGCATCAGGCTTCATCTCTACTCAACAGTGCACTTGTTCTGATAACAGCAGGAGCCTATCATTAACCAACAGCCACCTTAAACAGGGTTAAAAGGCTTAAATGTACCTTGTTTGATTTGAACTTCAAATTCGCCTTTGAAATAAAGAACACTGATCTTTTAATGTTGTCGTCATTTATTTTGTGCTTTACAAAAAGTATCAGTCCAGTCAGCAGCATAGTTTTTAAAGTATCACTTTAGGAGCAGCGTCAGGGATAACCCGAAATGATATGCAACCCAAGGTCTAAGGCTTCATCGGTGGAAAGGAAAAGGCCAGAAAGTGAATCGAGCACCGCTGTATTGAGAACATCAAAAGTACTGCAGTTATTTTCCCATGCAGATGATTCTATAGCTTCTTTAAATGAACACACAATGAAGCCTGTACATTCAAAATCAGCTGAATTTAAATCTCATTTTTTGTCTTTTATAAACGAGGCAGTTCTGTAGAGTTGAGGACTTCTGAGATACATAGGTAGTGAGAAAGAGAGAGACCAACCAGCAAGCAAGAGAAAGAGCGCTCACAGTTAAAGTTGTGGTCTGAGTGTGCACAGACAGAGGAGAGAATATAATTACAAACACTCCTCTTTGCTCGTGTATTACTTAGCTGGCAGCTTCATTAAGCCCTCTTTAGTCTTTAACTTCATTTGGCTCTACTGTAGATTGTTCCCATAAAGCATTTAAGCTCTGTACATTCAGCAGCTTAATGTGCGCTCCTGTCTCACAGACACACACAGGCTGAACAGAAACACGATTAGCCACACACACACACACACCAGCCTAGCTCTCCTTGCCTTAAGAATGGAAAAGTAGAGGAAGAGGGGCAGAGAATACAAAAAGGGGTATGAAAGAGAGAGAGAGAAAGAAATGGGGGGGTAGAATATACCCCTGAGACACACCAGATCAGGTAGTAAAGAACTAAGACGGCCAAGATGGATGCCGGCATGGATCATTTGAGGAGAAAGAGGGTGAAGTCGATATGCTGCTCTATGTATACCCCACTCTATGCTATTTGAGATGCTAGTGTACAGTAATAATGTCGTAGTGGGTGGTAATGATGACTGATCCTGTATGCGGGTTTTAATTCTAAAGGTATAGATGAACACACAGTGATAATGTCTCTAAATGACAGCTAATGTTTGTTATTTACCTAATTAACACCTCTATACATGTTAACAGCCTTCAGAAAATAAATGACTGATCCTGATCCTAAGTAATGAATGATGTAGTCATGTTCAAGAAACACAAATTGACAGAACCTTAATGATTCTTTTTTTTTTTTCCTTTTTAAGAAAAGGTTGTTGACTCAAAGCTGTATCTGAGCACAACCACAATAAAAAATTAAAAATTAAAAATAAAAATAAAAAAAAAATCGTGTGTGTGTGGTTGTTTTGTTTCTGTGTAATACCGATAAAATGAGCTATCGCTTATAGCATGCAGAATTGCTGGAGAAGCAGCCAGAGGATATTTCAGACCCGAGCACAGGGTAACCTGAGAAATGTCATGTAACACACATGATGTAGTCCAGTAAATAACGTTCTGCCAAATGACGCAAGGCTTCATTCTGAAACACACAATAACCACTTGACATGTTTTCCAATGAGGTCTTATTTGCAAGCATCAGAGAAGCACAATGAACCATTATACAGAACTTCAAACAGCACAGACTGAGTTCAGGTCTGTAAAGCACTGTATTTGTACAATATTCTTAATATCCCAGATGCTTTCAGTACCGAACCAGAAACAATCTTCAAGCAGAGGATTCATCAACTAGAGTGAAAGGACACAAATTTATGCAATTGTAAGGTCAGTATAACCAAAACTGACAATAACCTACATGCTCTAAAAGGGAAAAAAGCCTCGACCTGACCACAACGTAATGGATTTATCTCTGCACGTTTCCATTAAGTCATTTAAAGAGCACGAGTCAATTTTAAGCAAACCATAAAGTATGTTCACAGGGGTGTGTGGCAACCGGGAAAAAAAATAAACAAATCTGCCGTAAGTGCGTCAACCCAACACAGAGTCAGTGTTAAAAGGAAAACTTCAAAGCATCCGCAAATGAAACCCTTCCTTTTTGCTTTTACTGGAACAGAGACCCAGAATCCATAATACTCCACGTGTAGGGTCGTGATTCATGAAATCCTGATCAAATTTAAACTGACTCAATCAAAATGTATCATTTATTTATTTTATGAATACAAGTAAAACACAACACTACCTAAATATCCTCAAACATGGCTTGGTTTGATATTGTCTAATACGACGCTTACTTAAATCTGGCCAAGTGGGAATCAGAAAGCAAGTCGCTGCTGTCCGAGCATTAATGTCTCTAACATAGCAACCAACCTCCCCCCACGAACACATACGCCATGCACAAAAATCATAATTACAGCCATAGATACCCAACTGCACCAATAAACCCAAAATAACGCTTCCACAGTAGCAAGTAAAGGATCGGGGCGGAGAAAGAGAGACAGCATTCATTTACAAAGTTAAAGCGTTTGCAGTTTAGCACTTATTTGTGCTAATAATTATTTGTGTCGTGTAATTACATTACACAAAAATTATACCTTGGTCATAAAAGTACTGTGAACATTTGAATAGTGTTGAAATGGTTCGATTGACCAATAATGACTTGTTTTACAAGTAGCTCACTTGTCATGTCCAGGATTTCTTAATTTTGTCACAAATAAAACAGTTACTTACAGATAACTAAAAGTCATTTTTGAAAAATATGTCCTCAAATCATTTTAAGTCAGCCACAACTGTTGCTGAAACCCAGCAAAAGCAGATCACAGAATAATACTAGCTAAAAACAATTTGGTAAATCAGCTTACCTTACCTATACATTTTTTAAAAAATAATAAATAAATTAAAACTATGTCCTGTTTAAAATGCCAATATCCTGCCGAACACATTTTATTTCTAGAAAAATTGTTTTTGTCATAACAAAAAAACGGCACTATAAAATCCTGCCGTGAAAACTCGGCATACACCACTGATCCACCACAACAATATCTACACACAGTATACATCAACAACACACTCGTTCATGTATACCCAAGACTTTTATGTCAAATGTTGTGAATTTTCAACACATTTGACCACAATACTAATAAATAAACGACAAAATACAACAAGGTTTATAATCCTTTTAACGTTTAAACGTCTTTTTAACGTTGTGTTTCTCTATAATATTGCCACCTGCTCTATCCAAAGACTTGCTAGTAACGTTACACTGTTAGTTAATTTGCTAACTTCTGAACATTTTAGAAGCTCTACCCCAGATTAAATCATTCAACTGACAAGAGATTGGCATATCTAATTTCCCCCGTTTACAGAATATCAAATACAGTTCCTTTTTACTACTGTATACACATCATCAGGATATGGAAGTAATGTGGCACTTTATTAAGTATGTCTCTGCCATAAAACACAATAACTTGTCATTTCTTCTGGTTGCTGCATGCTCAAGCTACAGGATGTAACTGCTCATGGTTCAGGTACAGTGTCTATTTAAACAGTTTGCATAATATGAATAAGATTTCAGAAAGGCAAAAAAGATACTAAACATGCAAGTGATGAATTTGACGAGCATTCTGATGAGTTTTTGAATCACTGTCTTGGCTGTACAGAGGAGGACTGAACATTAATTTATGCTAATAAATGTACTCGCATTAAATACACTTAAATAATTTATCAACTCATGGATTTCTAAATGTGTGTGACATTTGGGACTATGCATAAGTGTATATTTTCAGGCACCAAAATTACAGACTCATAAAATTAGCATCTATGGAGAACTTCCCACTAAGAGTGAATTTAATGATGTATTAATGAAGTTATAAAATCAGGTGGTAGTACCACCGCAAAGTATATAAACTGCAAATTGACCCTAGTTTCGATATAGGTGGCTTCCCTAAGAAGAGGAGGGAAAATACCCACTTTAACAGAAATCAGGCCTTAACCCGACTAACTGAATTATTTAGCTGCTTGTTATGAGAGATGGAAAAGGCAGGGCCGCTGAGCTCAGACTCATCTCCATAACTCTGCTCTGCTCGAACTGCCACTACAGTGTGTGTGGCTGGCAGCGCTCCTTTAATCCACCCTTAGCCCACACACTCTCTGGAGTGTGAGGAGCCAACATGGACGCCCCAAACACACTGAGCCTGACACAAAATGGCAGTGCAAAGATCAGCCATGTTATCAGGCTGGAGGACAAACAGGTTGAAGATGGCACAAAGAGTTGGTAGCAGAGTTAATGTCAGAAACAGCAGAGGAGGTGGCGAGCCTGCTCACAGTGGAACAATGCAGCACGCAGAACATGCTTCAAGAGTGATAAATTATTCAATCACCTCTTAAAACAATCAGTGATTAGGAGAAAGTTATGGGTGGAGGAAAACATATATTGAACAAAATGCTAACAGAAACAGGCAGCGTGGTAAGGTCCACAGGGTTTGATCATTTGCAATTTATCGCTTTCCTAAATAAGGGTGAAGAGGAAAAAAGTGCAACCCACAGTAGGTGAAGAGTGGAGTACAGGAATAGTAATTCCCCCCACCCCCATCTGGTTAGGAGGCATCATTTCCTTGACATTCTGCATAGGTTTTCAGTGCGCGCGCGCGCACACACACACACACACACACACACACACACACACACACAGAGAGAGAGGCAACAATTTGAAGCCCCTGCACAGGGAAGCGGTTGAACCCTTAGAATGCAGTGGATGTCATTTTAGCTCTCAATGCACTTCAGCAGAGCGGGGTGTCCACCTGTTTATGGCACACTCAGACTTTTAAAATTAAAAATACCAGCCTCTCGTGGCTTTGCTCACTATTCAGCAACAAATTAAAGGGCAGTTCTGCAAAACACACCAGCTGAGAACTTTGCCAATTGCCACACTGTGGAAAAACTCATTACGATTATTTATCCCAGAACAATCAAGGCTCGATATTATTGTCAGATTTGCTTTGCTGACCAGCCAACAAGTGCCAGGAAAAGTAGGGGTTGAACTCCTTTACACATGCAACAACTTTAACATCCCTGTAAAGTGAACCAACTCACTAGGGTGCTGCAAAAAAAAAAAAAAAAAAAGAAAGAAAGAACAGGGGATTCGAGGTATATTCCAGGAGTGCAGAGAGTAAAAGGCTGGTCAGTGTTTCGGATTACTATGGCGTGTAACGATGGGCACACATCAGTGCGATAAAGGTCATTTATTGCAAACTCTTGCACCAAATCAATAGATTTTATTGAAAGACTAACACAGTCAGGTCAAAATGGCAGAAGTTGAAAGTCCTGACTAGTAAACAACAAGTGTGATCACACTGACACCCAGACAGATGAGTGCAGCTCATCAGGATCATCACCACCACTTGGCTCTGGGTGAGCAATTTGTGCAAAGCAACACCCTGCACATCCCCATGAGCTGAAGTGGATTATTATCCAGGGAATAAAAAAAAGAAGAAAAAAAAAAAAAACCACCACACTGAGGATGATCATTTCAGTAAAGTCGACCAAGTAAAAGTTACACCAGAGACATGGGAGGAAAAGAAAAGTCTTCACCAAAACAAGCTCGGGTCCTCCATGATGTCAAAAGAGCTGACCCTTTTTTTTTTTTTTTTTTTTTAAATCAGACATCTTTGCTAGCACCTTCAGGCTGAACAAACTATCTGCGATTTATCTCCGTGTTACAAACTCACACTTGCTCCAAAACTACACCCCAAAATCTTCCATCCTCAACTCTATTTCTGCCCAAATGCAAAAATTTCCCGAAACAAAAACACTGACAACTAAACCGTGCTCATCCCCCAGAGCTAGTAGGTTGATGGGTTTCACTTCACACCAGGCGCAGAGACACCTTATAGCTCCCGCACTGTACTACAGTAGCACGCTAATGCTAACAGGCTAGCCAGCGCGGATCAACCGACCGACCGTGGCCTCGGCACAACTCGATTCAGGACGGGATTTTAAAACACAGGAGGCGCCTACAAACAAAACACCACCGCAAAACTAAAGCCCGGACACAGAAGAAGGAAACATGTGCACGATACCTTGCTAAGGCTCAAGCAGAGTCGCGCCGTGTGGCTGAGAAAGCAGCCGTGGTGTTGGGGACGTGGAGAGCCGGGACCAAGATGGCGTCCCCTCCTCCAAACTTCCAGCACTTCCACTTACTTTGGACACTCATCAAAGCTACTTTTGGGAACGACAAAGCAAAAAAAAAAAAAAAATGGTCGACAATCACTACAAACCTTTCCTACAGAACACTCCTAAAGCATGCATTTACAAAATCAATCCCCAGTGCGTGCATTTACGTCTTGCATGTATATAAATCTTTGTTTGTTGTTTATTTTTATTTGAAAAAAAAAAAAAGAAAACGAACACAAACCTTCACGCGGCTCTGCACTGCGTCTGGTGGAGAGAATGAGGTGAAAATCACAAGCGTCACTAGTCACCCGTGCAGCGATGAGACACTATGGCGATGTTCATGTGCATATAACACACACACACACACACTCCACTGACGGAAAAAAAGGCTGACCATCTACGTAACACATCTCTTACATCACGCATCGTAAATATCATGCAAAACATTGTATTGTTAAACCCAAGTGGGAAATATGTTTGTACTTTGCATATTCCTGACAGAAGATCAGTGTGTTATCAGATCCATGTAACGGGAAGGTTTCAATAAATCAAGCCAAACATAAATAAGATATTCTAGATATTTACTTAAATAACCACTAAGAGGCTGAGATGATGATGGTGACAGTAAAAAGTTATCATGATTCTGTTGTGCATGCTCCCGTATAGTTTCATGCATAAGGACAGGACATTTCTGTGTTAAGGTCCATCACTATAATAAGGACATTCGCAAAATTTACATCCATCCTGGGTTGCAGGTGACTGAGAACCAATCCTAGCTGACTTCATCTAAGAAACTCAGTATACCCTGTCTATTACACAGTGTAAAACAGTTTCACATGAGGAAATATCAGTTTAATTTAGGGATTTCATGAAATCTCTGGAAATGTGTGGGGCCGGTGGCGCAGCGGTTCGGGTGCTCATGGTCGATCATAGGTTCGAATCCCCATTGGACCCCCACCGTGCTAAAACCACTGGGCAAGGTCTTAACCACAACTGTGTCCCATCCAAGAGGAGATAAACTCCTAGTCTGGGATAAGCACCGGCCTGATGAGCCACTAGGCTCGGGTGTAAAAGCCCAACAGACTTACCTTACCTACCTCTGGAAATATCACCTTAAATCTACACATTGTTGCTGAATAGATTTCGGGGGATTTGTGCATGGAAATATCACCTTAAATGTACATAACTAAGTTCTCCCCGTGCTTGGCTGGGCATCCTCCAGGCACTCCAGTTTCCTCCCACAGTCCAAAAACATGCACAGTAGGCTGACTGGCTGTTCCAAATTGCAGCTAGGTGTGAGTGAGAGTGTGAATGGTTGTGTGTGTCGCCCTGTGATGGCCTCGCGAGCCTGTCCAGGATGCACCCCGCCCTCGCCCATAGTCGGCTGAGATGGGTGCCAGCCCATAATTAGGATTAAGAAAATGAATGAATGAATGAATGAATGAGCATAAGGTTCCAGATTTCAGGGGATTTGTGTTATCACATCCATATCTTGTATTACTAACCCCAAGAGTGATTTCACAAATTCCTCGAATCTTTCATGGATATCACAAAAGCACCAGTTAGTCACAGTTTTACTGTAACAGATACAGGGAGACAGAGCAACTGACCCCCATGTTCATATCTATGGGCAATTTAGAGTTGTTAGGTGACCTGATGTGCCTGTTTCTGGACTGTGGGAGTAAACTAGAGCACCGGGAAGAGGCCTACACAGGCCATAAGCAATCTCCACACTAAAAAGCACTGGTCATCTGGCATTTACAAACCCAGAACCCTACTTTCCAACACTGCTAAGCACTGCACTGTCATGTCAGCCAATTACTCAAAAGGATCTAAAAAAATTTAAGATAAAATAAAAAAGGGGTACTGAATTGTACCATTCCTTACCATTGCAATAATGCCTTCAAGCCCTCAAATATATTGGTAGTGTTATTTTACATCTTTCATCTAGAAAGGTTAAAGTACTGAAAATCAGTTCCCAGTTTCTTTTTGGTACCTCAAACAATCTTTAAAGGTATCAACATTTACAGGTAAAAGATACACACCAAAGGTTCAAAATTCATCCTCGTCTGGGCAAACAAATTATGTTTTACATTAAAATATAAATTTTTTTTTTTTTACATTTTTCAGGTGTACAGAACATAAAAGGCTACATTTAACTTTTTTTTCTGAGCATTTATAGGATCAGATATTGGGGTTTTTTTCTTACTAGACTGAGCCACTGATGCATTTTTAATACTGTAAAATATATACATTCATGTTCTAAGCTGCTTATTCCTAATTAGGGTTGCAGTGAGGCTGGTGCCCATCTCAGCCGACTCTGGGCGAGGGCGGGGTACGCCCGTACAGTTCACCAGGCCATCGCAGGTAAAAATATATTACTTTTACTAATACAACACAGACACTAACATACGATAACAACATATTTCGAAGATGACTGCCTTTGTGCCCCTGAGATTTTGAAAAACATGATCATAGAAGTTTAGTCTGAAGTTTACTTGTGCAGGGTTTACATTACAACCACGATGTCCACAATCTCCACAATTTAAAAAAGCGTGAGGCTCCATGATTTATGCCCACACTTGCAGCACGACTGGGTTATAATAAGTAGGCAGGGTGCATCCAAGAGGTGAAACGTGAAAAGTTCATTAAGATCTCCTGTCTCCGGCGCATCAGGGTCTGTAATACTGTTAAGATCTGTTAAACTCTACCACGATTCCCACGTTCTATCACGACTGGTGTCAAATCAGATTAATCATGGCAAAACTTTTAACAGCCAACAATTTTGACAGAATCAACATGATTCCTCCAAGTTCCCTCAAGATCAGTATGATTCAAAGCCGAAAGACACCCCCACCCCACCCTCGCTCAAATTGTTGAGATCGTTGACATTGTGGCCCCAGTGTAAACCCAGGTTTCTCCATTAACTTTGAGGATATCAGCATCAGATCAGTTATCATGTATCAGCCAATACTCAAGAGGTCCTCATACTGAAAACGTAAAATTTGGGATCATTCCAAATTCTGTAACTAATTTATCTTGGATGCAGCGGATGTAGAGTCTCTCTCACTAGTAGACACAAAGTAGGAAAATACCCTGGATAGGATGCATCTCTCACAATACATTAGACACTCTCACAGACAAGGGCAATTTAACATATGGAAACGTGAGACACGGCACAGACAATATCTATGTGTTTATGATTGAAGATGGATCTTTGAAGCGGAAATACTCCTTGCTCCACCAGCACAATGCAAAATTAGTGCATCTTTGAATTAATCCTGCAACCATAATATTGAACAGTATTTGTGTTTGGGAAAATGGGAAAATGTTCTAAAATGATTAAAAACGAATGATTTTAAAAAACGTTCTAAAATGATTAATCCTGTTCATAATGTTTGTCATTCAATTAACACATTGATTTGAATGTGAATGAGATCAAAAGTAGTTGTTCAAAAGAAATAAAAGATGAAGATCAGCTATAATAACAGTAGCCACTGTCTTAGTCACAAAACTTCAGTCACACAATAAAAAGTTTAACATGACCTAGAGAATTTTGGTTACAATGCAATTCAAATACAAAACCCTACATCAGTCACCTAAAAAAAAAAAACAAACAAAAAAAAAAACCTGACTTGGTGCTGCATTCACATGATTCCTAACTCCAGTGCTAAGGACACATTGCCCTGCTGAGTTCTGAAGTTTTCCTCAATGCCATCCGACTCATGAAGAGCTTGATAATTAGCTGATTAGCTGGAATCCACTGGGTCGGCAGTTGGGAGAAATGTTCAAACTCTGCAGGGAGGCCCCCCCCCCCAAAGAGTTTAGTAACTTACTTCTCATTATTGTTTAGGGGGGGAATCAATAAAAATCTGACACATCAGACTGATGAGTAAAAAAAGTACTAGCTCTGAGAAATATAAATATACAGTTATGGTGACCTCAATGGGTAAAAGGCACAAACTGACACTGCCCTGCCAAAAAAGTTGCACACTATTATTTTGTCGGACCGCCTTTAGCTTTGTTTACAGTTTGTATTCGTCAAGGAGTTAAATGAATTTTTCACAAAGATCTTGTGTTGAGGATGGGAGAGAACCACTGCAGAAAGGCTTCAGCACATCCCAAAATTCTCAAATCTAGACATCACGTGATCTAAAGGCCCTCCATTCACCCTGCGAACCCCTGATCTCAGAAGCTAAACAGGGTTGGGCCTGGTTAGTACTTGGATGGTAGACTGCCTGGCAATACCAGGTGGTGTGGGGGATGTGGGAAAGACCTGGCAACCTACCCTATATAAATATCTGCCAAGAAAGCTAAGAGAATATGAAGGAGTCAAGAGTCAGGTTCAATTGAACATACAGGAACAACAAACTGAAGCATTTTATGCTGATTATTCATAATCAGTTGTTTTCTTATCGCCACACAGATGGTTAGTCCCAATCCTCTGAATTCTAGTCACATTGTATGTGGAAAAGCTCATACTTTCACTATTACACCATGACCCATGAGTTCTACAGTAATTCAACTTCACCAGAATTTACGTGATCTCCAATCATGGTCAGTCAAGATTTTTTTCAACCCACTTTACTAAGTTCAGAAATCTCCTTAGTGGTTTTATTTGCTTGATGCAGGCCATTAATTTGACCCTTTGAAATGCAGGGGCATTTTACTCCATGACCAGGGGATATGTCTTCCAACATGGTTGTTTATGTAACTAGAAGGTACTCACTGCATTAGTTAAGTTTATAAAAGATTTTTCCCTGCTTAAATATTTTACTCACTGCAGTAATTAGCCAAAACAAAGACTCTTGCCTCTTTGCTCATTTATATCCAGGAGGAGACATTTTTAACAGGGCAAATGTACCTATTCAATAGCAGCTTGAGGTTTCCTTATAAGAGTAACCCATCTGGCAACATTGTCACTGTTTACTGTCAATGGTTTATGGCTCTACAAGCAGAATTTCCCCAGGTATCCCAACAGGAAGCATATCCAGTCAGTGCCTCAGCTGACAAAAAAAAGTCATAAGGATGATATTAATTGCTGTTAATTTGGAATTGTTGTATATTTGGTGTCAACTTTATCTTGATTCACATAAATAGCATAAAAAAGTAGTAAAAAGTTATTTGGAAAAACAATATTTATTATGAAAAATAAGTTAAATTCTTTTTTTTTCCATTTTCAGTGGTTCTTCACTTAATACCCCCTATTACACTATATTCACTGACACACATGGATTCACTCACCATTCACACACAACCCACTAACACCATGTCTGTACTTTCATCAGTCATTTTATGTCCATGTATGCTTAAAGGCTTCCACATAAAAGCTCACAGTGGTCAACTTCCTAGTGTTGAATGGGCCAGGACACTGGTACTCAGGAAGGTTTTCGATACTTGCTCTGCATCCACACTCGATGCATCACCACTTTCTTTCCACGGTTTACTTGAATTCTCCGGTCTTCCAGATTCTGAACCTTCTCCAGACCAGCATTAGTGAATAACCAATGGACTTCATCTACAAAACAACACAGGTATTATCTTTTGTCTATACACAATCAGAATTTCGAATCTTCATTAGAAATTACTGGTAATTAGAAAGATGCCGCATGCCATAAATGTGAATGTAAGCATGAACACTGCTATCTACGTACGTAGGTTAGAAGTTTCAATTGTTTACCTTTCGTAAAAAAATATACACAAGTTCCGTCTTGTCGTGAGTAGAAATTTTCAGACAAGCACTGTCCTATGAAAACAGGATATATTTTCATTTTTCAAAGTTTCATCTATGCATGTGAACAAGATAAGAACAACCTAAGGCAGAAAACTACAATACTTGGATTAATTGAATATAAATGCAACTCTGACAGTAATGCCATGAATAATTCAATTCTGTTTGATGAAATACAGCATTCTACGGTCTGTTATTTCTTTATCGCTACTACTGACTCAAAAAATTAGCACACAATATTGACTTTAATGTTTTTACTGATTTTACAATTATTTTATTACTTTCATTACTGATGGCAATAAAACAATTTTAAAATCAATAAAAACATTAAAATTAATATTGTGTGCTAATTGATTGATTTATTAAGTAACAGCTGTCTAATAAATGGGATAACAGGGAACTAGTCATTTAGGTTGATTTAAGTCACTCAGTTTCACACTGGGGTCCTGCATCACCCTATCAGGGTTTATTTCATAATATTGACTAACTCCCTTTCTATTGTCCCTAAAATAGTAAATAATTCAAAATGACTTGGATGGTGAATGCTACACATAAATCATAGGCTTATAATAAATTCTATTTTATGAATATTCCACAACATTAAATGTATTATTTTTCATTAAATGTAATTGTAAACAGTACATGATGGGTTGTTCCTTAATAGAATTATTATTTTTTTTTTAAAATAGTAATTGTTAAAACATTTCAGGGTGTGGTGTAATAGGAAATAATCCTGTTCCGGGTGGTAAAATGATCAATTGACTATAACACAATGTCTGAATCATTAATAATAAAATTGTTATATATTGCACTATAGATAGATAAGTATAGATAACACATGAGAACAGTCTTTGCTTTAGCT
The DNA here is from genome assembly GCA_030014195.1 of Neosilurus mollespiculum. NCBI lineage: Eukaryota > Metazoa > Chordata > Actinopteri > Siluriformes > Plotosidae > Neosilurus > Neosilurus mollespiculum. The sequence continues at coordinate 33,156,925 of JAQMYF010000012.1, read as the reverse complement.
GGAAAAATCTCACATTGAAAAGTCTACAATGTCAGTTTTCCCTTACACATAAGAAAGGGTTAAAAACAAACATTATACAGAGATGAGAACAGGCTTAGAAGAAAAAGGAGGAAAATGGGCAGCAGTCAAGAGTGCTGCTTTCTTTTTTTTTTTTTTTAAGTGTATCTCAAATAATACAAAAATATATTTTATAATAAAATAAAATACACATAATTACACAAAATAACTTAAAATGTTTTGAGAAACTTACATATAATGAAATAAAATGTCTGAGACCAAATTAATAATAATTTGAAGTCCAAAGTCAAGTATGTTAGTTATTTTCCTGTAATGAAATTACCATATGCATTAATATGCAAATACATTTACAAATACAACTTTTTAAAGCATAGGCTGCCTTAATACACTATATAGTCTCAATTTAATACTATTAATATTTTCATAGTATTTAAGAAACACATATCTCTATAAACATACAAATATAGAAATCCATCAGCTGTGTGTGTGTGTGTGTGTGTGTGTGTGTGTGTGTGTGTGTGTGTGTGTATGTGTGTGTGTGTGGTCTGCAGCTCACATTCCTGATAAAACGCATCAAAAAGGCAGACCGACGGAGTCCCTCACCTAACAAACGGGTCTACATGTTAACATTAGCTCTTAATATTGGGGCGTAATTTGAAGTCAGAAACTTTGTTACAGGAGAATCCCCATATAAAGTTGCTCGTGGTTGGATAATACGTTTGACCTCGTTTCTAAACAAGCAATCGTCGCTTTTCTTTTCGCTTTTATGTCAAAATTTACCAGGTGCTGCTCACTTCTGTTGATAATCTGACCTTTGCTCGCTGTGACACAGCGAGATGACCAGACTCTCATATCAGATTACGCGACACAAGCAATAAACTAGAAACAGCTGTTTTCCCCTTGACTAGGCGACATCAACAACCACACAGATAAACAAAACAAAGTTAACACTGCACATGTTCCCCTGGACTTTTAACACTGGATTTGCACTGATTTTAAAAATCACCCACTGACTTTCAAAAGGGCGGAAATCCGCCGACTGGGGGAAAATTCTCATCCCTGATTGTATCACCCAAACCCACTGGATATCAGCAATCTCTCTATGAGCAACATATTGCATTCTAACTGGCCAATCTACTAACATTAGTAGCAATGTCCCAACAGAAGGTGGAGCCACACACAAGATAAATAGTAGGGGTGCCGGGAAAAAAAATCGATTCACGTCTGAAACGCAAGTCTTATTTATTAGCATTCTGAATCGAACCAAATATTCAAGAATCGATGTTTAAAAAAACGTTTTTTCGAACATTTCCAACCTTTCTCACAGCGCGTACCGTTTGTCCAGACATGGTCTCCGTCGTGAATTGTTCCAGTGAGTGGCGGGTCCGGAACTAGCTTGTAGCCTAGCTTTGACATGGATGAGGCAAAATAAATACAGCCAGCGCCGTCTTTGCTGATTAAAAGTATAAAAGTATTTCGGGAACACTTCTTCAAATCCCCGAGCCCACATCTCACGCCATCACCTGGAGCTAAAAGAAACGGAGCAGCAGGCACGACCAACTCCTGACCAACGCACACTCCATCACTCCACTATACTCCCAACCAACTCTGAACAAGCAAAGCGGATCAGTACATCTACAAAACCAGTTGTGTAGTAATATAATTTCTTTCTTTCTTATAGAAGAGTTGTTCCTAGCTTATAGAAGAATGTAGTTACTCGTGAAATTGGCTCCCTTTGTAATGGTTATGAATCAAAAATCGGTTTGAATCGAGAATCGATTCTGAATCGAATTGTCATCCCAAGAATCGTAATCAAATTGAATCATAAGTTGTTGTTAGATTCACATCCCTAATAGATAGATAGATAGATAGATAGATAGATAGATAGATAGATAAACAGACACACATTACCTTTTCGTCTTTAGCTAGAATGTCAATACTACGGTTGGTTGGTAAATGGTATTTTGATATGTTTTAATGGTTCTATTCTAATCCAGTGGGTTTAAATATAATAAAATGGTTATTCCACTCTGTCTCGTCGGATATGCCCAGTAGCTGGCCTGCTGGCTAGCAGCTCATGTCTGACCTGACTACAAGGAGTATTAGTCAGGATTATTATACAGTATTAATTACAAGGATCTCTTAAATATTCTCTGAGTATTTTTGAATGTTTTCATGTGTGTGTACACATCATGGATTCCATGATGCGTTTCTCTTTTCTGTTGTTTTCGTGTCATAAAAAAAATTGAGCCATCTGATACTGCTTAATATATATATATATAGCTTTCTTTGGCTTGAATACCTTTTTTGAATCGCAGCTGAGCCAGATCATATCTGCCATAATCTCTGAACAGGATGATTCCGCCTTGCTTCAGGTAGCCTGCCAGACGATTTAGCACTCCTTGCATTCTGTTGGGTCAGAAACAGCAAAAACACTCACTCATAAGGTAGTTAATATGGAGAACATCTGTGCTGTCATTCATTATTTACATTCAATCAGAAACTCAGTTATGAGTTACTCAGTTGTGAGAATCTACAACTGTGTTATAACCACTTCTGTGGTTGTGGCAAATAATCTACATATATATAAACTTACACACATACTGTAGTGTGCAGTGAAGATTATACACCACCATTTATGTCTATATGTAATAAAAAGAAGTAAAAAAATAAAATTACTTCTATCATTTTTTGGTGGAAATGTATTGAACAATGCTATTGTATGCAATGAAAACCAAAAAAAAGTATACTGAGGTAAAAGTACGGCTAATAAACAAACACTGAAAATACCAATTTTTCAGAAAAAAATTGAAAGGTGTTGCAAATGTTTTGGAGTTTTGCATAGCATGAACTTCAAACCATATGGAATGGTTTAGCAAGTGAAGAAATATAAAAATATGTGAATACTATACATGAAAGGTTAAATGCTGTAATCAAAGTAAAGGGCGGACACACTACAAATTGACTTTTTTCTTTAAAAATGATAGTTATTTTTGTTATTAATATATATTGTTGTTTGTTTACTTATTCTCATCAATATAATCCAATATTATATGAAATAAATACTTCAATAGTACTTGGTTTCTGATTTATCTTCATTTTGTTAAGTGTATAATCATTTTTTTATTTTTTCACTCACTAAACCATTCCATATGGTTTGAAGGTAATTCATGCTATGCAAAAGGCAAACAATTAAAATCTGAGACACCTTTCAATTTTTCTGAAAAATTGGTATTTTCATTATTTTCAGAGAGAGAGAGAGAGAGAGAGAGAGAGAGAGAGAGAGAGAGAGAGAGAGAGAGAGAGAGAGAGAGAGAGATAAAAA
>JAQMYF010000012.1:33136273-33153482 GCA_030014195.1 Neosilurus mollespiculum | reverse complement strand
TTTTTTTTTTTGAGAGAGAGAGAGAGAGAGAGAGAGAGAGAGAGAGAGAGAGAGAGAGAGAGAGAGAGAGAGAGAGAGAGATCTTGGAGCTATACATTTTCCAGTGATGACCATGCATACTTCTACAAGACAGTACAAAACCACACTCTGCATGTATTACAAAGGCATGGCTGTGGAAGAAGAGGGTGTGGGTGCTGGACTGGAATGTCTGCAGTACTGACCTGCCACAACAGAGAATGTGTGGCGAATTTTGCAACAAAAAATGTGATTAATGACCCTGTACTATTGCACACCTTAATACCTGTTTGCAGGAATCTCTAAGCATCTTTTACGTGTTGTGAGAAGGAATGGTCATTTTTGAAGTCAGCACTTTAAAGGCAGCTATGGATGCTGCTGTTTAGACAGCGAAGAAGTTATGTACAGCAATCTACAGCAGCCAACACATTTGGTTCCACAGAGCAGGCTGCCTAAGCTTCTTGTTAAATACCTGCCTGGTTACACTTAACTCTTGAGAAATAAATCATAAATACTTAAAGGCTGTGGTAAAATATGTACTAGAAATCCCTGACCTATGTAAATGTCAGTTTACATTTCTCAAGCAGAGGAGTCGGCTGTCTAAAGCCTTTACACAGAGTTTGGACAAAACAGGAGAATGTTTATATTTAATGAGGATAATATTAAAGTCACAACTCAGGGTGACAGACTATAAAGATAAGATGCTTTCCATTTACACATATCAAACATTACACATGTTTTATAAGGCCTCTAAATGTAGTGTGTGTATTCCTTAGATTACAACAAAATGTCTTTTGTACCCCATTCTCATGTTAATGAACTGAATTAACAAAAATAGTGGTGTTTGGTTAAAAAAGGGGAGAAAAAAAGAAAACACATGGACAGCATACCTTTCAGGGTGAATAGAGGAGAGCACAAAGACCACAAGAATAACATCAATACTCCCATGAGGAAAGGGAAACATGGACACATCATCACAAACATCATGCACAAATGCATGGCACAGTGCAGGATCGTATTCTGGATGGTCCTATAGGGTGATAAGAACATGAACCAACATAAGCTATTTAAATAAAGGGAGTTTTTAAACAATACACAGATGAATAAAAGAATTGTAACAGAAGCTAAGAAAAGGACATAAAGTAAGCATAATACAGTAAAAATGAATTGCTAAAAAGCAGTCATGAAGTGCCAAGAAGTCATAATTAGTCAACCAGGAATTTTCAGATTAGATAGATAACAGAATGAGTATTGAGTTTAAAGCCTAAAACAGATGATCATGAGAACATTTAGACATTGCCCATGTCATTGCCATATGCTTCTGTTAAACTGCAGGTTTACAGTAGCTACTGGATTTTTAAAATTCCTCATGACATCATTTACTAAATGATGACAGTTTAAATTCATGAAACACTGTTATACAGTGGGAATAGAAAACAATCCCCTTCAAAATGATTAAAATAAAATATTTTCTAGCTGTATTTACTCATTGTAATATATAACAGCCACAGTCAGTACTTTGTGGAACCACCTTCTCTACCAATTTTGCACATCTAGAGTGTGCATTTTTTGTCTACTCTTCATTACAGAACTGCTCAAGCTCAGTCACATTTGGATGGTTATCACTGGTGGAATGTAATCTTCAAGTCATTCCACAGATTTTCTGTAGGTTTCTAGTCTGGACTAGGCCATGCAATGACATTCACCTCTTTTTCCTTCAGCCACTGTGTAGTCAACTCTGCTGTGTGCTTGGGATCATTGTCATGTTGGAAGATGAACCTTCTACCCCCAAACGTTTTCTTGCAGAGGACAGCAGGTTTTCCCTCAAGAGTGTGATGATATTTTGCCCCACTCATATTTCCTTCCACATTGACAAGTGAGAGTCCCTGCTGCAGAGAAACACCCCACATCAGGATGCTGCCACCCCCATGCTTTCCTGTAGGTATGGTGTTCTTTGGATGATAAGCTGTGTTGGCTTACCACCAGATATAAGATAAGATATAATTCAAGTTTGGTCTCATCTGACACCTTTTGCCATATGACCTTAGAAGATTCAAAATCTTGTAACCATCCAATACAAGCCACATTTGTGATATTGCTGTCAGATGCACACAATGGCCATTCTTAGGCAAGAATCCCTGAAACTGCTCCAGAGTTTGTAGCGTGCTCATTGGTAGCCTCATCAGACCAGTTTCCTCTTTGCTCTTCCATCCAGTTTGGAAGGATGTTCTGATTTGGGAAGGGTCCTAGAAATACCAAACACTTTCCACTTCTTAACTGAGGACTTAACTGTGCTCCTGGGGATCAATAATACCCTTGACCTTAACTACCTATCCACAACTTTGTCCCTGAGCTTTTTTGACAGTGCCTTGCCACCCATAGATGGTTGACTAATTTCAGTTACACTTCCCAGCACTGGAATGCTCAAACAACAGCTATTTTATGTTGAACAAATCAGAATGATTATATTTGATCACAGGTGGAAGCCAATTAGCTTGGTGTGCAATGGAGGTGATTAGTTACACCTGACTGAGTTACCAAGAATTTTTTTTTGTCCATTTATTTTTTTTAATTAACTGTTTCTGTTATGTATTTCATCTGGCTATTGTAAGTTCTACTGAGTGAATACAGCTGGAATTGTGTGTGTGGATCTTTATTTCAGCCTGCAGAGCAATATAATGTGAATATTTTGACTGGGGTAATTTATATACCTATTGTATATATTTGTGGTATTTTGGGAAAAATATGTGATGTTCAAAATTGTGAAATCTCATACTATACTGTAAAAAATTAACTATATATGTATTTCTTGATTGAACATAAGTGCCAGCATTTTAAAGTCTGATTAGTACAAAAGTAGTATTTAAGAAAAGTGCATTTAAAGTTTCATTTGCATTTCAACTGAAAAAAAACAACAACAAATTTACATTATTTGTCTCAAAATTAACTGCTAATTTCATTTGCATTTAATATGGAAAAATAAAAATATAAAAATAATAAAATGTAACCATGACAACTATGTGTATTGTTATACCCACCTTTATTAAACTGGCTCATTTTGTACCTAACATGGCTTTTGCAGAAAAGAAAGCCTATGCAGCTATAGAAAATTAATGAAAACAATACATGTAAAATTGTCTTTTTTCCCCCCCAGCATTTATCCACAGATATGTACAACTTACGGATTTTCTCAAAAATTAAAAGAATAAGATTATTTTATTTCCACGTTTAGTTAAATGGCAGCTATACTGTTTCTACAATCTGAAACTGGTAATATGAAATAAAATGACGAGGAAACATTCATAACAGGGGAAACTTGGTAGACAGCAAGCTCTTTGCTTGACATAGCTGATAATATTTTTGAAAACTAAGAAATGGCAGTTTTGTATTTGGCTTAAAACACAAACTTCCCTTGTAACAAATTAGGTATTTATTTACTGTTTAAAAATGTTACATTCAAGTGCGTCAGTGTCTCCTCTTAGGTTGCGGGCACAATCTAATGCATTCACTGTACTACCAGCCTGCTGCCTCCATTTGATAAAAGCCTCTGCATTCTGACAGCATCAAATATCCACCAGGCCAATAGGCGTGCGTGCGCGCGCGCACACACACACACACACACACACACACACACACACACACACCAACCTGGCAGCCATTTTGACTGATCTGCTGTCGGCAAAGTGGTTGGAAATAAGACAAAATGAAGGCTGGGGAGACACATTGTTTTCTCCCTGAGTGTACGACAGTTTACTCATGAATTTCATTTCAATGATAAGATCTGTGGCTTACATCTGGTCATCACAATATGCAATTTAAGGTTGTAATTCCAGGAAGAAATTAGGTAAATATAAAAAAAATTGCTTCACCTTGACAAGTTGGATTGCTTTGGAAGAAAAGTCAAAGCAGTACAAGAATGTGTTACTGCCCCTGGACAAAAAAAAAAAAAGAGGCACATATACGCCATATCAGAATACATGACGCCAGTAAATGAATGTAGTAATTTGCATTTAATCAATTAAATCAAATCAGTCTGACTATAACAGTTGAATGATGTGTTTTTTGCAGCAAGAATGCTAAGTACTGTTAATACGGCAGGTTTCTGATTGACAGACTTTGAGCTGGGTTACCATGGGACTGTTATAGTAAATAAATTAGTTCATTACCTTTAAAAGACATACATATATAGAGCACAAATGAACTAAACTGCATTTAGTGTAAATCGTAACAGCTGTACCTTCTATCCTAATTAAATCGTTCAATGCAATCTCTTTTCTTCTGCAGTCTGATAAATACACGAGCCCATGGAGTAAAATAACAAAGAAACAAGGCGGCAGCAGGTAAGATCTACCTATCAAGTCAAGCTGCTCTATAATGCATAACTCAAAAGGGAATGGTTACTGACTTAGATTTTTAAAAAAGTGTGTTAATTACATCACAGACTAAAATTAAACTTTGTTTTAAAATTAATGTCCAGTGATTTGCTTCTCGGTGCGCAGCATTAGTGTCTGAGCAAATTAGTTTACAGCAAAAATATGGCATATGATGCACAATTTTAAAAGAAGATCTGACAGGTAATTTATTTAGACCCATCAAGCGTACATGACTTCAACACACTTTCATTTTAACTCGCCATATCTTAGTCAAAGATTAATGCATTGACTGCTTTTCTAACCTGATGGTGTTGATGATAGGGAACACACTGTTGCCTGCACCACAGCCCACCTGTAGCAAAACCACAATATCTCACAAAGTAATCGATGGTAGCTGACTATTAGAGAAGGCCTGTATGAAAAGTCAATAACCTCCAGTATTCTGAAAGAAGCGTGTTGCCCAGGGAAAGCAGCAGCTTCTTGAGGGTGCACTGCAGCAACATAATCAGTGTGCTGCGACTGCTTCTCCCTCAGTACATCATGAACAAGAATGTGAAAGTCTCCCTGCTGGCTTTCCATCCTGCTGTGCGAAGTTCCTCTTAACTCAGGACACGCTGGCACTGAAGCCTCCTGACCTTCTGGGGTACGACTTGTGCCACAGCCCTGGGGCAAGAGCTCAGGAAACTCAGAGAAAAGCCACTGCCGATTTTTGAAGAACTTGCTTTGATGCATTTCGTAAAATCTGTCCCAATATTTGTTAGCGTCTCTGTCATACCTGACTGGAAAGCATACAGATGGCTTAAAAGGAACAAACTGCTTATCCACATCACTATAACCCTCGAGATATACTATAAGGTCAATGGTGTGCAGACACTTAACCATCATGCCCACATGTGCTTCTTCTCCAAACTCTGGCCACAAGCACACAATTGTACATGAATGACCGTCACCAAATATCATGACTGAAAACAAAACTCCACAGATACATTCTAAGATCTACAGAAATCCTTCTTAGAAGAGTGGACGTTATTACACAATGACACATATGGTGTGATGGCCATGTGTACAAAAACTTGTATTTATGAGGTGTATTTTTATATACATATTTGATGGTTTTAAATGAATTTAAATATTTGTCTTACCTTGGTCTTCTATGGGAATCTGTTCTCTGGAGTTCTCTTCTGCCTTTTCTCTGGCCTTTTCTATCTCCTCTGGTGACCACTGAACATGATCCCTACAGCACAGCAGCACAAATATACCACTTGTTAGATTGTTTGTTTGTTTTTTTACCTCTATAATGAATAAATTTTAAATATGAACACAGTGAGTAGAATTTCATTTCTATGTCCTCCAGTTCTTAACCAATAAACACTATTATTGACTAAATTAAAATAATGTAACTACATAGAAATACCACATATTATGCTGGAAGATGTCTTTAGGGTTGGTGAGGATCCTGCCTCCGAGTGGAACAGAAGGTCGTCCACTGACATGTCTGCAAGCAACACGTTCAACACCACGGACCATAGCCAACGCGGTCATCTTCAACAGTCCTCTCATTTTCACCTTTTCATTTGATGTGGAGAGCTGTTAAGTATCAGTGAATGGCCACACACCTTATCATTTTAGTTTCATATTATACTAATAAATTATAAAGCACATCATATTCCTTCATAACACATTAAACACCAAGGAAATTTGTCTGCATAAATCACAAGCTCCAAAATGAAGCAACACTACACAGTTATACAAGTATGTTTACAGTTAAATGTATTTTTAATTTTGTAAATTTAATAAGAAAATGATTATAGGCAGCACAGTGGTGTTGCAGTCTCTCAGCCCAAATGTCCATGATTCATTCTTAAGTTTAGAATGCTGTCAGTTTCTGTACGCATATTTCCTGTGTCCAAATGGGTTTCCTTCAGTAGGTGGACTGGCTACTCTAAATTGCCCCAGGTGTGAACGTGTGTTTTCACATTGCCCTGTGACGGACTGGCAACCCATTTAGGGTGTAGTCCCATTTTGCATGTAGTGTTCATGGGATAGGCTCCAGATCCACAATAGCTATAACGTGGCTGGATGGATGGATGGATGGATAGGTGGATGGATGGATGGATGGATGGATAGATAGGTGGGTGGGGAGGATGGATAGGTGGGCGGGTGTGTGGATGGATGGATGGATGGATGGATGGGTGGATGGATGGGTGGACTGGATAGGTGGGTGGATTGGATGGATGGTAGGAAGGATGGATAGGTGATTGGGTGTATGGATGGATGGATAGGTGGGTGGGCGGTTGGATGGATGGATGGATGGATAGGTGTGTGGGAGTGTGGATGGATTGGATGGATGTATGGGTGGGCGAATGGATAGGTGGGTGTATGGATGGATAGGTGGGTGGGGTATGGATCGATTGGATGGATGGGTGGGTATCTGTATGGATGGATTGGATGGATGGATTGGTGGGTGGGTGGGTGGGCAGATGGATAGGTGGGTGGGTGTATGGATGGATTGGATGGATGGATTGGTGGGTGGATGGATTGGTGGGTGGATAGGTGGGTTGGCAGATGGATGGATAGGTGGGTGGTTGTATGGATGGATTGTATGGATGGATGGATGGATGGATGGATGGATGGATGGATGGATGGGTGGATGGATGGGTGGATGGATGGGTGGATGGATGGGTGGGCAGATGGATAGGTGGGTGGTTGTATGGATGGATGTATTGGTGGGTGGATGGATGGATGGATGGATTGGTGGGTGGGTGGATGGATGGATGGATTGGTAGGTGGGTGGATGGATGGATGGATGGATGGATTGATTGGTAGGTGGGTGGGTGGATGGATGGATGGGTGGGTGGGTGGATGGATTGGATGGATGGATGGATTGGTGGGTGGATGGATCGATTGGTGGGCGGATGGATGAAGCACGGAAGGACGCAGCGAGATCAGAGTCCCATAACCAATTATGTTTCTAGTAATATCAGCTCAAAGAACCATAGGTGCAAAATCAATTAATGGCCATTGGACATTACTTTCAAACATAATTACTCATATATACATTATATGACGGCATCTTAAAGATTCTCACCTGTACAAGAAATTGTACCACATGTCCTATTCCCGAATAACCCCTCAGATTATTACTGGTGTTCTGTACACGGTGCTCCTGCGATGGTCTGGCGAGCTGCTCAGGGTTTACCCCGCATTCACCCAGTGTTAGGATTAAGCGATTCAGCACGTGACTGTACATCTTTCTACCGCAATGTATTGTACGAACATTAAAACGAACTGGGACCAAAATAAAACCAAAAACTCCTGAGATAATGTACAATAAAACTATCAGGGCGCCTTGTCACGTTTTAACTGGAATGACCGTTAACTCGCGCGCCATCTTTCATCCGGGTCTCTCCGCTCTCCCCACGGAAGGAAGTGTTTTTGAAAAGAGGTGACTTTTTTCAGGAATGAACTGAGACTCGTCCCAGGTTTAGGTCTGGAGTCGTTGATTTGGGTTTATTTAAACTATATTGTAGACCTATGAACAATCCGACATGCATATAAACTGGGTCGCGTGCATGCAGTAGCTAGAAACGTTAGCTAGCGGACTAGCTCAGATGCTAAAAACAAGCAAACTGTGCAGTTATAACGTTTGGCTTATGTGTTAGTACTCACACCTAAATAAATCATTATTTATCGAATTATTACCATAAATGATTCAACGAATGCTGAAAAAACAGACCTACGGCAGTCAGGTTGTACTTACTAGTCTAGATAAACAACATTTGAGTTGAGAGCTAGCCTTAGCCTTCTAGCGTCAGGAATGACTGCCATACCAGTATTGTATTTGAGCTGGTAATACATAACTTTGGTCCGAAAGTGGATATGGATAGTGAATAACTGAATAGATCATTTAAGTTTACAAAAGTTTGGGCATCATACCTGTGCGCGTTGTTGTCCAGTTTACATTGTGTCAATGGTGTCTACATCCTCCTCCATGTGTTTGGAGCGGTCCCCTGTTGTGCGCCCTCTAGCGAGCAAAGCACGAATTAACAACGCTTGCATGCTGTTAGGCTTTAGGTCAGCAGGGGGCACCTCACGTGACTTTGGGACATTATTTGGAGGAAATCTCAAAATCCTGAAGAATATTCTTCTCCAGGTATCTGTTTAACTAATCATTTACAGTCTTGCTGCCAGTTGTGTTGGTTATTAATTCAGATTGTTTTCCAAGGATGGTTCAGAATTCATAAAAGTGTGGACCAAATCTTCCAAATCTGTCATCTCCTATGAAGGTGGAAGGATATATTTTGAGAATTACAGATGCTCCTACACCAGGTATCATACATGAACTAGTCCTGGTTGTCATGATAAAGCTACTCATATTTACCTCTCTATACTGAATAAAGTGCATAATGATTTGCAGCCTAACACCTCAACCGCAGCTCTTGTATGAGATGCCAAAGCGATCCAAAGCTGAGAAGATTGAGGATTCCTTACTATGCCAGTGTCCACTTGTGAGTCCTACATATTATAACAGAACAGCATAAGAAAACAGTTTGTAAAGATAAAACACAATGTGATACCTGAGATCAATGTGCTATTATTATGTGTATTACAGGATAAAGTGCTCTCATGGCCCCTGGAGCAGAAACCCAGCCTTCTAGCGTTAACAGCTAATAACTGGTTGTATCACCTCTCAGCTGACACAGGACAAACACTACACAGAGTCTACCTCTCATCTCATTTCAAGTTCAGGTAATCCTATTACACCAGGCAGAGTTTAGTACAAATACTTGCCTTTCCGTGTTATTTTTTTATAGAGATGTAGATTTGTTTTACAACGGATCTACGAGCAGGAATAGCTTCAAGAAGTTTAAAATGAAATGTAGGTGATCTTTGGAAGAAGACAAGAATCTGAAACCACAACAGGAAAAATGTTGGGAAAGAGCCATAGGCAGGAAGTCATGACCTTCGGAGTCTCCGGATCTAATCTGAAGAAAGCAGTGTGTTATGGCTGGTTTTAAGAGATTGCTGGAGGAAGGTTGAGAAGAATTCTGCAAAAGCTGTGCAGAGGTTACACTAAAGTTGCTCAAAAGTTATAAAGGCAGAGAGACGGTAGCCATGTTGTAAAGAGAACTTTCACATAGAAATCATAATATGAAATGCAAAATAAATGTTTGAGCTGATATCATTTTTCTACCTATAATGTTAACATAGAGAATTTGGTTATGTTAGTTTCTCCCTATTTCGTTATTTTATCATAAGGATTGTAAACATTTGTATTTGTACTGTATAGCAGCAACTAAGTTATTTAAGAAGATGCAAAGTAAGTTCTGTCTGTTTTAGGCAGGTTGTGGTGTTATGAGTGGTTAGTACATCCTCCTCAAGTCAATAAGGTCCTGGGTTTAAGTCCCGGGCTCAGGAGTTTCTGTGTGGAGTTTGCATGTTTTCCCTGTGGGTTTTCTCCGAAGACATGCACATAAGTCTAATTGGCTGTTCCAAATCGCCCCTAGGTGTGCACGTGAATGGTTGTGTGTGTTAGCCCTGCAATGGCCTGGCGAGCTGTCCAGGGTGTACCCTGCCCATGCCATGAGTCGGCTGAGATGGGTGCCAGCCTCCCTGTGACCCTATTTAGGATTAAGCGGCTTAGAAAATGAATGATGAATGATGATGTGCGCATAAGGCTAATTGGCTGTCCCAAATTGCCTCTAGGTGTGAGTGTAAATGGTTGTGTGTGCTGGCCATGTGATTAAATGAGTGTATGTGTGTGTGAGTGTGAGTGAGTGAGTGAGTGAGTGGTGTTATGAAATCACATGGGCTGTCAGAAATTGGTTTTAATACCTTTCCTATGTGTGCCTGTGTTTCAAGTGTTTTTAAAAGTTTTTTTTAAATTTTGAAACAATAGTTTGAGAAGTAGTAATGCACATGCTAGCCTGTGTGACTTTACAGATCACTGGGATGGGATGTCTCTCAGGAAACATTTTATGTTAAATCCGTTCAGCATAAACAGACACCACTAGTACGACAAGTATGGCACTTCAGATTTATAATTATTATTATTATTATTATTAATTTGTTTTTGATTCTGCATATGATATTTATGGAAGATTGCTTACTCTCTCTCTCTCTCTCTCTCTCTCTCTCTCACACAGGCTGGTGTTGAGAATAACATCCTCATGCATTTAGCCATATTCAAAGTTTTCCCTCTTGCTGTTATTGGACTGATGGAAATCAACAAAAAAGTTAATTGTGTTTTCATTTATTTAGATTTAGATTCTTTTGATCATGTAATTGATTTTGATTTAATTGTGATTATCAGTAAATAAAAGTATGTATCTTTATTTTGTTTCATTTGTAGGTCTTTGGTAAATCTGTGGTTGATGTTCTCCTCTCACAAGGAGTGTTGGCTGTATCATACAGCTCAAAATGTGTAAAGCTTTACAGCTTTAAATACATTGTAAAAAAGGTAAAGTGCTTTATATTCTAATGTTGCCATCAAATGAAAATTGGAAATGAAAATGATATTTGTGCATCTTATCACTGTGGGCCAACATACTTATGGCACATTTTTGTTCCAGTTCAGAACTAAGACGCTGGTACTGGGACAGGAGTTTGATTTATGCGGTGCTAGGGGAACAGTGGGTGACGCTCCCTATGGCATCCCAGTAAACATTCACATCAAGGGTTAGTGATCACTATTCATTACTAGCTATGGCATCTCTGGGAGCAGAATGTCTAAGAACATGGTATTCCTGTAGCATATTTTGAACAATTTGTCCTTTGTACATTTTTTTCAGGCGTATAAAATAAATCTGAAGGGTTCCGCAGAGCCCTCAATTTTGCACATTTTGTGCGATTGTGTGAATTAAATAATAAACATCCATACACAATGAAACTAACCTGCATGATTTTTCAAAACATATAATTGAAATATGGTGTAAGTTTGCATTTTGGATGTTATGTATGAATGATAATTACATGTACATACATTTTTAATAAAACATGCCATCATGGATAAAACTACACTTTATAAATATTAAAACATATCGTATTATTAATTATTATTATTATAAATTATTATTATTAACGTCTAATTTACATTAGACGTTAAACAGATTATTGTTCCAGAAAATAAAGTTACAGAAAATTAAAATATTGCCAAATTTCGGTCAAAATGTGCAAAATTGAGGGGCTCTGGGGGACCACTCAGGCTTATTTTATACGCCTGAAATTTTTACTGGGTTATTTTTTCATCAAACCTCCTAAAATAAGAGGGTGTGCAATAGAGAAATCAGAAAAAAAGGATTTGGGGGCCACCCTAAGAAATATTTGTTAATCATTATAGGATAAGCTGGTGACAGTGATACTCCATCAGCATGGTTCTGTTTAGTTCATGCTGACATGTAATTTCAGAGTGTCCTCCTGCACTGTTCGAGATGTCATACCTGGATAACGGGATCCAGATCGGAGGCCACCCATGGCACTACGTCTACACACCTAACCATAAGAGACACAGAGGGACACACCACATCTGCTCCATCAGCGATGGTTCCCTGGTAAGTAACATGCAGTGTATTGGTAGTGAATCAGTTTCCAGAAAAAAATTAATTCAAATTATACATCTCAAATGCACTGTCTGAAAATCAGTACTGCTGTTAATGTTAGAAATTGCCTGTGATTAGGATTAGGCCGGTCCAGAATTATTTAAAAAAAAAAATTCATATTAATTAATAAATAGTATAATACCAACAATGCCATATCTATTTATGGCTGAAAGACAAGGGACCAAAATTAGCCATGTCTGTTTGTAATCACAGCATCACTAACCAATCATAGGCATCTGTCCATTATCATGGAGAAAAACAAAAACATGGAAATGACCTCTGCATACAACTCACTAAACCCATTGTAAGCAATGATGAGGGTTCAGTTTTTGGGGCATGGTCCTCATACTTATGTGAAGGCTGAAGGCATGATGAGCTATGCTTGGTACCAACATCTTGTAGCCCGAGTAAAACCTGTCTAATCAAAATATCAAAGCCTTCCAGACAAGTTTCTCAAACCTTACAGGAAGAGGTTTGTGCCTCATAACATATTAATTGTCGTGGTGTCATTGCACTGTTTTAGAACATATAGAGATATATAATATATAAATTGATATAAATTACAAATAACTATACATCATCCTTATATTATACATACACTCTTTTTAAAGGGTAGCAGTAATTCTGGAGGTGGTCCAGCATTTATACTCTGATAAAATCTTCTTGTATACCCACTAATAAGCTAGTTTAACACATTTGGATGGTTCAAGAACTGATATTTAAATATTGTATAGCACCAGCATTGTATAGAGTGAGAATAAAGTTCCAGGGCCCTGATTTCGTGATCTTTTCTGAAAATGTTCTAATACATCTTAAATTGTACATTCCCTACCATGTCTATATGCTGTTCATTTTCATTCCACTAAAAAGGCAAAGAATGGTGTTCGGGATATGAAGTGTGACTCACTGGAGGCAGACTGGATCTTCTTCCACCCAGATGACTCGGGCAGGATCATCCATGCTGGACCAAGTACCATAAAGTGAGGCTGGCAGTACATTTTTAAGGACACTTCTAATAACTAAAGTAAACAAGAAAATAGCCGGATTTGGTATTAATATGGTGTATTGTGACGTTGTTTTTTTTTGTAGTGTTTTGAAAATCCAAGCAGAAAAAGAATTCGATTCAAAGTTTGAGGTGGTCTGTGACTTCTCGATTATAGCATCCCGCGAAAACAGTGTAAGTCTGTTTTAAATTTTTGCTTGTATTTGTTGTTTTTTTATTATTGTTACATGTAATTTGAGGTTATCTACTTAATAAGAAAGCATCGCAGAAAAAACTTCACAGTCAACTCGTATTTTAAATGGAAATTATAGTTAATTTGCACATACAGTTCACCAACAGAGGATTAGCACAGTACTAAAAGGCTCATTTTGTTATCCATCTCTTACGTTTGTGAACTGGCGCAAGTCTTTATACAGTATTCACCAAAGGTAATATGGTGTGAAAGACTGGCTCTGAAGGCTAAATTACTTCGTGCTAGAATTGCTTAGATATGATGCTATGAATTGCCCTTCTCCCAAATGGTACATTTGACCAATTATAAAACTATTATAATAGCAGACTTATTTGTGAAATCAGCGATGATGAAATATCCTGAGTCATATCAATATTTAACCAACCAGTTATTCTAATAAACTTGACTTTGTTTATTGTTTGCATAATTTACACCTTTTACTCATAGTGGTATAGGTTTGAAATATTAATAACACAGTCTGCCTCCCAGCAAGAAGGCCCTGGGTTCGAGTCCTCAGCTGGACAAGGATATTTCTCTGCAGAGTTTGCATGTTCTCACCATGCTTGCATGGGTTTCCTCTGCGTAACCCAGTTTCCTCCCACATTACCCTTAGGTGTGAGTGCGTTGTGTGTGTGTTGGCCCTGCGATGGACTTGTGAGCTGTTCAGGGTGTACCCATCCTCACCCAGAGTTGGCCCTGTTATACTAGTAGGATTAAGCAGTTCAGCGAATTAATTAATCTTTTTCATTTCTGTCTATAGGCCTCCTCCCAAGTGACAGTGACCTCCTCTGGCCGAATAGTGAAGAAAAGAATTCAGCAGTTGGAAGATGATCCTGAGCAGGAGGTACGCTAGTGTGGAGCCACAGATATTTGTGATCACCAAAGAAAAAAACCTTTTTAGCTGATGTAATTTTAAGAAATCTCCCTAACCCAGTGGACGACAGGAAAAATTTACTCTTTAGAATTCCATCTGAAATCTGTGTAGTGTTTCTATCACTGAGAATTGATTAGGAGTGGGGGATGTCCTGAGAAAGATAGCTACATCATTTAGTCCAGATTTAATTAAATAATCCATACAAGAGTTAAATCGCTTGGAAGAATTGAGCTGGGTTAATGAATATTGAGAGGCTTGCACAAATAATTTTATGATATTATAATAATTTAATATACTGAAAGTAACAGTTTTATTATTATTGGACTTCTTGCTGGTGTGCGTAGACTTTTAAGATGGTTAAATATGAAGACGAGCTGGACCTGTTGGCCATTGTGGATGTCACACACAAAGGAGATGAGGGACAAGCCAGTGTTCGCCTCCACCACAATAAAAGTGGAGCTTTGCTGAAAAAAATTGCCCTTGAGGAACCATGGGATGTGGTAGGTATTGTGTCAGGATCAGTCTACATATATTCAGGCTGATTTTGATGTGAATTTGTCCTGGCTGGCAACATTCCAGCGCCAATATGAATGCGAGAACATCAAACAGGCCTTTTGGTGTGACATAACTGAAGAATCATGATGTGGTGCCTGGGATTCCCAACAAGATCAAAACGAAAAAGGTTTAGCATGTCAGAATTTTTGGTATTTTCTCACATAGTTTAAAAACTCCAACAACATTTCTTGACATCGTCCAATAGCCATGAATGACAATTTCTTGACCGTCCTCCCCGGCGACATGCAAGGACATGATCGGTGATTTGTTGGGGACAAAGTTGTACTACTGTCAGTCTCTCAACCATCAAGAGCCACTGCGAAAGACAAAAATATTGTGTAGCCTGATCCTGGCATTACACGGTTCATTTATCCCACTTCCTCAGAGCAGTACCTACAACCATGTACCTGTCTTTTGTTTTTTTCCAGACCTACAGTCATGAAGTCTACTTCGACAGGGACACGATCATTCATATTGAACAGGAGAAGAACAACAGCTACTGCTGCCATGTTTATAAAATAAAACGGAGGACAAACTGATAACAGAACACAGCATGTAGATATTCACATGATCTGCTAGAAATATTTTTACCACTGTTTTGGTTCAGGTTTTGACTTGATTCCCGGGTTTTCCTCAGATGTTGTGTAAAGGGAGTTTTATGGGGTGAAATCACTTTAAGAAGTTGCTTAGCAGATGGGCTGCGGTGACGTCACAGTTTGCCGTTAAATGTAATGTTGCGAGTCTGTAAGTTTCATAACATCGTTTATTACCAATAAAGTTGGTTTATAAAGCAGATACCCGTGCAGCCGGGATGTAACTGCAAGTTATGTGTTATTATATCATTGTCGGTCAGCTGACGTAATAGCGGTGGATGTGGCAACTTACAAAACGGCGAGTGAAGGAAAAAACCACCCCAGAGAGCCCTTCAACTTCAACTTCAACCCCACACACCGTCCTGCTTTAACTCCGAGTCTCTCCGCGGACAGGCCCGACCCAGCCGGCATGGACAACCACAGACCGTTCCTGGTGTTGCTGTTTTTCGCGTTTGCGGTGGGTTTCATCGCGGTTGTGTTCGTCCTGAGATGGGTTTTACATTTCAGAGAGGGTTTATCCTGGGATGGAGGAGCCAAAGAATTCAACTGGCATCCTCTTCTGGCCGTGACTGGCTTTATTTTCCTCCAGGGAATCGGTAAGTAGTCCGTTTATTACTTAGGTACGTTGTCTGCAGTGTTTCTAGTGTTACTGAGATCACCAGAATTAAGTTCTGGATGTTTTACTTAGAGGAAATTTCTGAAATACGTTAAAAAATTCGAAGCTGTGGTAGGTTAAGTAACCCAGGTCACGTGATTTGCCGAGGCGCTCGTGCGTACTGAAGTAGCCCAGCATTCCTCAGTTTGTTTTTGTTCAGCGCCTGAATCGCACTTTGGTACATTTAGTTTGAAAATGTAACTAGCGAGGGAGAAGTGTTTCGAAATTGGGTCAAACTTAAGCAACGAGACGCACAAAGCCACAGAAATGTTTGTTCTGCTTCACAAGTATTTTAAGCCCCAGTCTAGTGAATCTGGTAGACCTGCCTAGCCAACCATAAACTCGGTTTTAAACAAGACTTCAGCTTTTCCCCACCGTTCAAGTACCAGGGTCGTAGAGAATCTGAATCCTACTCTTGGTACACTGGGTACCAGGTGGGAATCAGTCCACTCTGGATGGGATACCAGCCAACCGCTTCAGACACTCATTCACACCTACATGGGATTTATCATCATAAAGTCATCCTCCTTCCAGCATGTTTTGGGAGGCTGGAGAAGACCAGAATCTCCAGAGGAACACCTGTGGACTTGAGTGAAATTGTACACAGCTAGTGAGTTCAGGATTGAGCCCGGGATTACAGAGCTGTGAGCCAGTAACACTACCCTCTGCACCCCTGTGCCAAAGCTTGATCAAGTTTTTTGTAGATTTACTCGGCTGTACGAACGTCAGGGCTGCAGAAAGATTTCCTAAAGAATCACGTTGTGTTATAGGAAATTTGTTTCATTCATGTTGTCTGAGGGAGTTTTTCCTTGCCACCGTCGCCTCAGGCTTGCTCATTAGGGACGTATAGAGTTTATGGAGAAATGTTTATATTCTTTACCAATATGTTTTACCATGTAAAGCTGCTGTCTGCTAATCTTACCCAAAATTAAATGCCTGTTTTTTCCTCTCCTTTTAGCAATTGTTGTGTACAGACTTCCATGGACATGGAAGTGCAGTAAGCTGATGATGAAGTTTATTCACGCTGGCCTGAATGTGCTAGCCTTCATCCTGGCTGTGATTTCTCTGGTAGCCGTGTTTGATTTCCACAACGTACAGAATATCCCAAATATGTACAGCTTGCACAGCTGGGTGGGGTTAGCTGCAGTCATACTCTTCTCACTGCAGGTAACATTCTTATGGCGATGGCCGATAATTGTGTTTTGTATTCATACACACACACACACACACACACACACACACACACACACACATACACATATCTGTTTTGTTGAAAAAAAAAAGTATTATCCATCGATAATAAATTGAAAT
>JAQMYF010000012.1:33103355-33127454 GCA_030014195.1 Neosilurus mollespiculum | reverse complement strand
CGGCTGAGATGGGCGCCAGCCTCCCCGCGACCCTAATTAGGAATAAGCGGTTCAGAAAATGACATGACATGACATTGCCATCACGTTAACAGCATTAACAAACAGAATAATTGATCAGTGCTTTTGTTTATTGGTACTTTACAGTTACTTTCACGATAGAGCTGCCAAACGCAACCAGACTTTTGTCTTGCAAGATACTGGAGTTATACCTGCATAATTCATACTGCTAAAACGCAGGTACCATTTTTAGGTACCATAGCTGCCAGTAATCTCTAACACTAATAACACTAACATGTTATATTTCAATCTACTTATCTAACATGAGCTCGCAAGCATTTCATATTGCCGTAATGACACATGCAGAGAGGATATAAAGGAGATTAAGCCGCGTTGTTCCATTATATCATTATTGCTTGATGTATTATTGTAAAGCTCTATATGTAGAAATCAAGTATTGTGACAATGATGACATTTGAGAGTAGCTCAATCTTGGCAGTATTCATCTCAGTTATTAATAAGAATATTAAAACATTATAATTGTCCCCGAACCCATACCAATTAAGATATGTTTGCTTGAGCTGTTGGAGCTGCAAGCCTGTATTTCTTTGAACCCCCGACCTTGGGATCAGTAATCCAGCACCCTACCACCAGGCCACAACTGCCCCAACTGTATCAAGATTAATTCATTTTAATAACTTGTTTATAGAAGGGAATAAAAGGGAGGTAACCAAACGCACAATCTTATTCTCAACATTTAAAGTACACCATTTAAAAACTGTAGGCTTAGAGAACATTTCAATAACACATGAATATCATTAATTGTTTATTTATTTCATGTCATTAACGATGACATCACTTTTGTTCTCTTTTCTACTCCCAGAAAAATTTCCTTACGTTTTTCCTCTTTCGAGGCATAAAATTTTCAAAGAATAACACGGGGTTCCTATGTGTACACGTGCCCCGGAGGGACAGAAGGACGAACGCTATAGGTTTGTCTTGACGTTCCAAAAGCAACTCGGTGGTTAGACGCTTTTTCTTTGTCAATGGTGCTCCACTCCCGTGGCGCTTTGCTTAACGAAAGTTATTATAATAATGAACAAAATATTTCAGACAATACCACAGTAGCCTTTTTTTTTTTACTTTAATGTGTGTATTTCTGCTTATTTTTCACTTTGTTGAAATGTCAGACTCATGTAAAAGACGTGGCCTAGAATTTGAAGGCATTATTCTGTATTAGAAGTGATTCACATGATTATGTAGTTCTATAAGGATTATTTTTAGACAGCCTTGTTGATATATATCCAGATAAATCTAAATGAATGATGGTATTATGCTAACGCTAATCATTCAGAAATAAATGAAAAAGGAGGGGGGGTCCTAATTGTAATTTCACTGTTTAACATACAGAAGCGGTTAGCTGTTTGTATTAAATGTATTTTGTAGTTCTTTATGAGCATTGTATAAAAAGTGGGTTCTTCAAATGAAGTTTAATGGATGTCACCACCTTCTTATAGAATTCCTATAAATTCCTTGTGGTGGTTTTTATTTTATTTATATTTTTATATAAATGTCACAGAGCAAGATTTGATGACTTGTTTTAAATTTGTTTAAACCATGAATAAAAAAATATTGAATATTTAAAAAAATATTTCTTTAACAATGGGGAATTAAACATTTAAAGTTTTAAACATAAACATTTAAAGTGCAGTGGGGTGGCTTTATTTTGGAAAATAAGATCGCATTGTCCTAGACTACCAAATTCTAGTAAAAAAAATAATTTTAATAATAATGCTAATGTTTTATATATATATATATGTGTGTGTGTGTGTGTGTGTGTGTGTGTGTGTGTGTGTGTGTGTGTGTGTGTGCGCGCTGTCACAAATTACTTTTTTTTACTTTTGCATAACAAGAATGAACTTCAAACCATATGGAATTGTTTAGCAAGTGAAGAAATTAAAAAATATGTGAACACTATGCCTGAAAGGTTAAATTTTGTAATCAAAGTAATGGGTGGCCACATTAAATATTGACCTTTTTTTCTCAAAAAAGAGACTTATGAAAAATTGGTATTTTCAGTGTTTTTGTTTATTAGTGTTATTATTAGTGTTATTTTTTACCTCAATATACTTGTCGGAATGATTTCTTGGTTCTCATTGCCTACAATACATTGTTCAATACATTTTCACCAAAAAATTATAGAGAAGTATTTTTTTTTGTTATTTTTATTAGGAGCCCTTTTAGACAAAAGTGGTGGTGTATAATCTTCACTGCACTCTACTGTATAGTCACACTCACACACACACACACACACACACACACACACACACATATGGCATTGTTTCAACAAACTTAAACAAAATCACAACATTTATTTTTATCCAGATTTGAGTTAATTTCTTATTGACATCTAAAATTGGTGAGGGGAAAATTGAAACACTTCATAAAGTCTTCTCCAGCATACCCCAAAGACTTTAAATATGGTTAAGGTCAGGACTCTGTGGTATCAGTTCATGTGTGTAAATGATTCCTTATGCTCCCTCAACCACTCTTTTACCATCTGAGACCCAATGTTATATCCGTGTGTTGGCCCTGCAATCGTTTTGAATTCAACTTAATGTTCCAGTGAGTCTGGTTTACCTGGTTATGCATTACTGATTAAACACTCATAAGAGTACATACATAATAAAGCACTTGCAGTGTTTTTGTAAAGTATAATGTAACTCTAATTACAGATTATTTTTATTAGCATTTAGGTAACAACGTGGGTTATAAAAACTAACATGCCTCACAGCTGTTTCCTTTATAATTAAAACATGACTGCCAAGCACTGATGACAAATATTGTACTTAGGTATTTATATCACAGTGCTGTAGAATTAATTAGATCTGACTGGTATTAATTCTGATTTATCAGAAGCTGTTGATTGATTCTGACAAGCTGCATTCTTTATATTAATGCAAGAAATGATCATGTCTATAAAAACCATTACTACAGAGACGTATATGGTAGACGCTCTAGATAAAATATTGAGCAATATCACAATATGGTGAACTTCTGTGAGAAGACAGACACCTATTTAACATTTTTGGATGGTGCCTCCTGTGTCAGTCAGACATAAAGTTCCAGAACAATAAACAGTCGAACAATAAATGGATTAAAAAGTATGATGTGCTTTAATTACCAAATATTGGAATCACTGACAAATTGCTGTGGCATAAGAGGAAGAAAATGGTTTGGGAGATGCTGCTTTGAGGATAGTAACAAAAGTTAGAATAGCAAGGTTCAAAGTATCAAGCCCTGTTGTGCTTTGTATACTTACAGATTTATTGGTATTAACTCTGCAAGGTGCGTCTATAACACAGGCAGTGAGTTGAAGCATTATCTTATTTTACTCAAGTTCATTGTGCACACACTTAAGATTTTCTGGTTCAGATCACATAATGTAATACAAATCGAGTAATTGTATTAAAGGGGACAACATTTTTGGGACAATATGTAGACACATTTCCTTATAAATATATTGAGTCAGTCCATACATACTCAGTTATGAGCTACCAAATTTCCTGGTAATATAAACTGTTTCAGTTTAAACAGGTTCCATAAGTTAAATCAAATGGTAATGCTACTTTGGAAATACACACGTATAGACACTGAAGCTCACAGTAGCCAGATTGTATATTCCAGGTTACATATTATGCCCTTGTTTTCTCTTATTGGTCCCAATATTCATTTTATCACTGCAGTTTATAGTCCCATCTGCACATTTATTTCTGATCTAATATCTACTGAGCAGCAAAATCACAAATAGTATATACAAATACATGAGCAGCAAGTCCCTAATACAAAACTGTGCCATACAGGCCTCTTGATTGCTTTTATTTGTCGCGCATATCAGGTTATTTAATATTTATGATCTGCTTGATGTTTTTATTTCAAGCAAATTTCACAGTTTTAAAATGAACCTGGAGAACCTTTGGCTAATTCATTAAAACAGAAAATAAATAAGCAGTATGCAAGTACAGTTCAATATTTACAGATTTAAAATCAGTTACAGTAGTCCAGTAATCATCCAAAGAGGTACACATAAGCAATTTTTTCAGGCTGCTCCAAATTCTGCATACAAATATCAAAGAATAAAAAGACAAATCCTAAAAGACCCCACAATTACACGTATCATTTACAAAGAATTTTAAGACTCAACACCATTTCTGTGTCACAAACCAGTGCATGAAAGAGTCTTTTGTTTAGGGTAACAACACAGACTGTGCAAAGTCCTGAATCCAGACTCCATTATATTTAATGGACTCCAGAAGGTCCTATCGTCTCTCACATTAGTGAGGTAAAAGTCTCAGGAGTAACTTTCATTCTCACTCCATATAGTCATCCAATGCTTCTTCTCAAATGGATCAAACATGATGCTTTCATCTGTATAGTGGCGCGTCTCCTTACGGATCCTCACAGCATGGTACTTAGGAATGCTGTCATCATACTTGGAACGTTTGAAAAATCCACACTGATGGACAGAAGGCAAAGAAAAAGACACAATTCTAAATGTCAGTGAAATGCCAGAGATTTTTTAGAAGTTTGTAAGGATAATGTTTTTTGAGTTTCCACAGTGAGTGTTACTCAGAGAACATGCATGATGAGGGTGTATGATGTTTAGAACAGGACATCCAGCAAGTCAAACTGGCAAAGACAAATCTTTGAAACAACATGGTAATGGAGGAATGAAAGACAAGTTAGACATGTGCTTCAGAGAGGAAATGCAACAAATCAGTGAGTGCAAGGAGGAAAGAAATTATTACAGATTCCAAACGTCACACCAACATTGAAAAGTGAGACACCTGATTCACGAGAAAGCACACTGCTCTTTCTTTTCTTCTTTTGGCGAGGCAAAAGATGCGTTAGTGATTAAAAGAGTTAAAGCTGTATGCCACATCACACTGGGGCACTATAGTGGCCTTGTGTATTTTACCCAGGTGAAGGCCTCTAAGCCTCGGTGGAGAGCTTGTCTGTGTCTGAGGGCTGAGCATGGATCTCAGCTTTGTGATATGCTGCGTCATATTGGTCTTTTTGGGCACGCTTGAAGAAACCACACTACAGAGGGAGCAAGGTGATTGGTGATCACTGAAAGCAAGTGATGGTAATGCTGGGGTTTTTGACAAAATACTTCAACATAAAGCTGGCTGAACATAATTAATTATAACTGATTTAAAAATATTTCTCGACATTTGTAGAGGTAATCTACAAGATTAATAGCAAAATATTCAATATGCTTGGCTTACCTTCCAGAGTAGAAGCACAAGCAGAGCAAGCATCAGTATTCCTGCTAGTACAGCCACTAGAATTATCCACCATGGCACTCCACCATAGTGAGCCACTCGGTTTTCAGGGAAGATAGTCAATCTCACCTTTTAGAACAGAGAAAATAACAATTTAATCATGATACAGACTTCTGATGCAGTACAAGCCATGAAGCTTTTTGCAGGGGTTGATAGAATTAGAAGTTTTTATGCAGATCTAAAGCAGGTCCTATAAACAGCAGTCATTATACCTGTGTCTCAGGATTCTTCAGCACGATGTTCTTAGCAGAAACATCAAGACTGATGGAGGCTTTCACTATCAAGTCAAGATAATTATACGAGGCAAAATCCTGTTTTAGAAATAAATGAGAGAACTTTTGTCAGCTTCGTGCATTGTATTTAATTTTACAGAATGAATGCTATATCACTTACTTCAAGGAAAGTTGAGTTCCACAGCCGTGACCTCAGAACAATGTGCGCACTACTGTCCAATCCCTGTAGAGGGCACTTAATGTCCACACATTTCGCATCCCCAGCACATGACTTGAAAAATGTATCAAATACAATCAGCAATCTTCAAGCAAGTTCCTTATAATAATCATAATAAGGTTCAGTGGTGGCTCAGTGGTTATTGCTCTGGATCACTGATACGAAGGTTGGGGGTTCAAGAACTCAGTTGCTCAGTTGTATAAAAACAATGAATGCAAGTCACTCTGGATGAAGGTGTCTGCCAAATACCGTAAATGTAAATAATATTAATAGACAGAAGAAGAATGTCAATTCGTTTACCAGAATTTTGTGTTTTCTTTTATCTGGGAATAGAGATATGTTGTTGCCTTCAGATATCCTGCTTGGCTCTGCCTCACGCTTCCTTCTGGAGAAAGCAAATACCTAAAGGAACAGAGATGATTCTCAGTATAACTAATCGGTATATAGTAATATGCCATGCAATTATTAGCTAAATGCGTGAATGCATTCATTTGCCAAATCACATAAACTCATTAAGGTCACAGGGAGGCTGCATCACTTTCTTGCTGTGTGGTGGACGTGCTAACCACTACGCCATCATGCTGCACATGTGATAATACAGAACTTATAAATAAGCTAAAATAAGGAGAGTATATAAATATACTTATAGATTTGTTTGCAGGTTTAGTAGGTAAAATAGTTCATGGAAACAAAATGTCCTACACTGAACAGTGCAGGATTAATTACAATAAAAGTCTCTACATGTGTTAAAAATACAGTACAAGCACATAGAAAAATAGTGAGGATGCTGTACTTCAGTCAGGCCATTTGGGTTGATCTCATTTTTTGGTGAGCAGGTGATCGGCTCCAGCCCTTTCGAGGTGATCTTCACCAGGTAAAGAAGCCATTTACCCTCAGCGTTTTCTTTAGGCCACTGGATATCGAGGGAGGCTGTGCCAAATGATTTCAGTGGTTTACCTAAATTCATTACCTGCAACCCAAACATAGAATATTTCATAGTGATTTTCCTACTGTAGGTCATTTTACTTTATACTGTTTTCTTAAAAATGAGTATCTGCAGCTTTTAACATTTATTGTCAGATTAAATAAAATTACCGTGCAGTGTGTTGATCATAGTATTTCTTACCCTAAATTCATATTCAATCAAACTGCCAACTTCTTCATCTGTGTTCATAGCACTTTCTCCTTTAATCTTCCCTCCAAAATACACTTGCGAGGGCTTGGCAACCCTAATTCATTACAAACAATGAGATTTTTTTCTATATTAAATTTATACCCTGATAACAAAATTTAATTTACAACAATAATGTAAATTATGTTATTATGTTCATAGATGCTTCTTCGTTATCATAAAGAATGAAAATGGTGTGTGTGTGTGTGTGTGTGTGTGTGTGTGTGTGTGTGTGTGTGTGTGTATTAGGGTTAATCATTTTCATTTTCTGAACCGCATAATCCTAATTAGGGTCAGGGGAGGATGGCGCCCATCTCAGCCGACTTTAGTAATATTTACTAAGCCTGAGGAAAATAATTATTTTAGTGCACAATACACAGGAACATAAAAAGATGACTAAATCCAGGTTTTTATAGTTTATTTTTACAATGGCTATTTCAAGTATGACAGAGCCAAATGAGTTCTGCACACTTTGTGAGCAGAGCATCAGCACACTGTGTTTTTAAACTCATTCAAAGTTTTAGTATATACTATGCAGAAACAAAGAAAAGCAAACTAAAACAGGATTTTTAAGTGTGAGTGTTTGGTCAGTTTCTAAGGCATGATAATGATGACACCGACTGCTCCATGTCACAGTGACAAACTGTGAGTGTCTGTCATTCTGATTGAATCATTATCCACTTCAATTCCATTAACTCCTAGATCGTGCGCCAATAAGATTGAACTCTTCCCATTTAGTAAATACAACTTTACATTATAAGAACCGACTTACGTCTTCATTACAAACAATGAGCTTTTTTTCTAAATGAAATTTATACCCTGATAACAAAATTTAATTTACAACAATAAGATAGTTATTATGTTAGGCTTCATAGATGCTTCTTCGTTATCATAAAGAATGAAAATGGTATGTGTGTGTGTATGTGTGTGTGTGTGTGTGTGTGTGTGTGTGTGTGTGTGTGTGTGTGTGTGTGTGTGTGTATGTGTGTGTGTGTGTGTGTGTATTAGGGTTGGTCATTTTCATTTTCTGAACCGCTTAATCCTAATTAGGGTCGCTGGGAGGATGGCGCCCATCTCAGCCGACTCTGGGCGAGGGCAGAGTACACCCTGGACAGCTCAGCAGGCCATCGCAGGGCAATGCAGCCTACTCTTCAACAATAGACAGTGAGAGACATGGCTGGCCTTTGATAACCCAGTTAGCCGCACTGGGGTGGGTGTATTAAGATATGTATGTGTTTTGTTTTTTTTCTTAACCCAAAAACCTATTCCACTTCACTGGTTAGCATCTCCATTTCAAAGTATGGTATAAAATAACCCACTATCTTGATACAAGCTATTGGATGACTGTTTGGTATGACTTGTCTGCTTTTATCACTAAATCTCTTCAACCTTGTAGTTATTTTCTCTTCTGACTCTGCCAGGGTAATTGCCCACACTTCTCCCATTTTTCATGACCAATGTGTTGTTCTTCGGCTGTACTCATTTAATCAAACATTGAGACTGACAATGAAATTATCATGAAAATCTACTTTAAAAACTATTTTTTGTGTACGATTTGGTTTTGGATTGTTGCAGGATATACCCACATTTAATTTTTACGGTGGAAATTTTGAAATTCTACTTTCATGAAGATAATTTTTCTTGCTTCAGTTTAAAAATCATGGGAATGCTTAATTTTACACTGGATTGCAAAAGGGAAAAATCCACTGTATGTTGTAACTACTAGTAAAGAGAGCAAAAGGTGATGGTGATACATTACCCCTGCACTGATAGCAGAAGTTCAATCACAACTTTAGCTTTAGCTCGCAGTCTCTCTAAACCCTTCTGTAGACTTGTTCTGTTGAAGAAAAGACAGGATTTTGAAACAAACAGTTAAACAATACAAATTAGCAGCACAAATCTAAATCTAAAATCAATGACTAATTAACAATTATGTACTCAAGGTGAGGTGGATGTCACCAAATACTTAATTTAGTGATATTTACTAAGCCTGAGGAAAATAATTATTTTAGTGCCCAATACACAGGAACATAAAAAGATGACTAAATCCAGGTTTTTATAGTTTATTTTTACAATGGCTATTTCAAGTATGACAGAGCCAAATGAGTTCTGCACACTTTGTGAGCAGAGCATCAGCACACTGTGTTTTTAAACTCATTCAAAGTTTTAGTATATACTATGCAGAAACAAAGAAAAGCAAACTAAAACAGGATTTTTAAGTGTGAGTGTTTGGTCAGTTTCTAAGGCATGATAATGATGACACCGACTGCTCCATGTCACAGTGACAAACTGTGAGTGTCTGTCATTCTGACTGAATCATTATCCACTTCAATTCCATTAACTCCTAGATCGTGCGCCAATAAGATTAAACTCTTCCCATTTAGTATATACAAATTTACATTATAAGAACCGACTTACGTCTCCAGCTGGAGGTCAACCTCAACTTCAGTGGTGTGGAGGGAGATTCCTGCAGTACTCAGGATGATATAAAAAGTGACCTAAACATACATAGCATATTGTTCAGAAAGACTACAAGAAGGAAGAACTTCTGTATGAGTTGTAACACCTTTGAGTATAATACCCTACCTCAGAATCTCTTTTGAATGGGTTCCCCAGTTCACAGTCCACTTGTGAGCCATTCTGATTGGCTGCACAGATCACATGCTTGTCCTAAGGAAAGTGAAATTTTTGTTACTCGTTCACTCTTTAATCTTACAGAAATTACACATGTTTTTCTCTTTTCATTTTGTTGATGTTTTTAAAATAGATCTTCATATCAAAATGTTTCCTGTCCAAACCCAAATGGTTTTACTGAATGAACTGCTGTGTCTTGGCTACTCACGGTAGTTTTCTGAGATCTGAATCCTGAGTATGAAAGCGAATCACCAAACCAGCCCATTAGTTTAGCTTCATGAGCATCATCTCCATTCCTATTCTTCACTGTTACCTCCAGAGCAATGTCCTTTTGGTCACTCAGAGATACCACTGCGATATTATTCTTCCTGTTCAACACAACAGTATATGCATGAAGACCTGTCCATAAATCAGCGTGCTCAGGCGTTTTTGTCGAGTTTGATTGTTCTAACGTGCTTGCGTGGATTTCCTCCAGGTACTCCGGTTTCCTCCCACAGTCCAAAGACATGCACATTAGGCTAATTGGCCGTTCCAAATTGCCCCTAGTTATGAGTGTGAATGGTTGTGCGTGTGTTGGCCCTGGTCTGGTCTGATGAGATGTTCAGGATGTACCCTGCTTTCACCCAGTGTCAGATGAGATAGGCTTCAGCCTCCTGGCAAACTTAGTAGGATTAAGTGGTATGGCAAATGAGTGAGTAAGAGTAAGAGTGTACGTGGTTCATTTTTGCTTAAACTCTGATACTTACATAGGTAATGGAGGAAATATGTCCTGGTTGGATTCTCTGTAACAGAATCTGTATTGGAGCTGCAGGTTACTCTGACATATATTGTCGGGACCACAGCCCTCCTTTAGGAAGTTCACCTGAGACAAGAAATAGATGTAGAAATGTAACTGCAAATATTACTATTTGCAAAATAATAGTAGTCTGTTTCACAAGCTGCTTAAAATCACCAATCTATAGTAACTCCTCTACACACTCACTTCAGTGCTGGTCTTGCTTGGTATATTAGAGTCCAGAACAGGCATCAGCTCTGGTAGGGAGTTCAGACTTTTCCCTGTCTTAACACTCTTAATAGCGCAGGACACCTCGATGGGGATTGCTCTCAGCTTATCTTTGATGTTCTCCTGAAAAAAATGATTTCAACATTCATTATATACAGAGCACCTGATTAAATGAGCAGTTAACTTCCTAAAACTGCACATTTTATTTACTTTCACCAAATCAGCCTTACAGCGAATGTTAGACTTGCACTTTATATGATACTAAACTGGTAGCTATCCTGTGGGGCAGATGGTATAGTGGTTAGGGTGCTGGGCTCATGATCCGAGCAGTTGTGGGTTTGAATCCCTACAATACCCCCACCAATATAAGACCCTTGGGCAAGGGCCCAACCTTTTTTACTGGTTACCAGTAAAAATACTGGGAAGGTAACCTGTGATGGACTAGTGTCCCATCCAGGAGGAGTTGAACTCCTAGTCGCTTCATGCTCGGGTGTAAAAAGCTCAACACACTTTACCTATTTAAACTAGCTATGAACATTGTTTAAATATTAGCAACATTAGCTTCATCTTGTGCAAAATCTAGGGAGGCATGCATGTACATACACCGCAATTTATTTTGGCTGATTAGCTATATTAAATTGGAGTTTATTTTTGTCCAACCATGTGTCTGTAGCTAACTTTATATCTCAGCACTGCTGAATGCGAAGTTATGTCTGGTCACAGGGTGTTGATTTTCATCCTATTACAGCAACTTTGACAGGAGTGCAGATATTAAGGTTTATACTGTATACTGTTGTGGTTTCTAAGGTAACAACTTAAGAAAGCAACTTGAAGGACAATCTTTCCATTTAAAGGGATCTAAGAATAATGTCAAAGGTGATATGTGCTTTGTGAAGAGGTAAGTTTATTTGGCAGTCTCCAGTGCCAGTGCATAACAGACAGAGGTAAATCTTTCTGAAGGAAATTGTAGTCATTGGTTAAGTGCCATGTAAGATGATTAAAATACCTCAGCACATGCTGTTGCTGGAGAATAATCCACTTTGTGGTGGTAACAGCACTGGATCTGGTGACATCACCCCTCCCTTTTGTTGACTTTTCCTAAAATACCTAGTCTTTATGACCACTTACTTAATGATCTGACTGACTATTTATAATGACAATAAAAGAATACTAGTCAACCCAAGTTATACAAACTAATACAAACAGGAATATCAGAGTAAAATATACCAGATAATATGGTGGTTCATGTTTAGTTTAAGAAAACAATCTTAATGTAACTGTATTTTAAGGCTTTCTCTTGGTCTCCTGAATGATATGCAGCAAGTACCTGCAGTCGGAGTTTGACTTTCTGACAAGATTTCTTGTTCTGCCCTCTCAGCTCTAATGTGTCTGTAAACTGGAAGTCTTGATCAGTTGGCTTTTTATCCAGGAAGGACACTCTGGAGTGCAACCCCTGCTTTTTGCGTTGTGACTCTGTCTCGAGCATGTAGGAAATGGCTGCATGGACATACATTGTGATTTAATGTTGTATCAGCTCATAATGTGCTTTAAAAACACATGACAACATGTCAAAATATACAGTTAGTGCAGCTTGGTGAATAGTTAGTGTACTTGATGGAATAATTAGTGAAAGTCTCAGACTTACTCAGTTTAGGGCTGTAAGTAGCAGGGTTTGCTTTATACGTAAAGCAGACTTCAACATTCAAGCTGTAAATAACATAGATGCTAATGACAAATAATATAAAGCCTAATAACAAATACACACTAAAGCAAAACCAGGCATCACTAATAAGTAATCAGGAAAATGATGCTCTATATTATGCACATTTAACATTTAAGGCGCAAGTCATCATTATGTATCTTACCAAATACTGTTTCCACACGTTTTCTTTGTCAAGTCAATTTCCTTTGGTGTAACTTTGATTTCCTTCTTCATGCTGATGACAGGTCTAGTCCTGAATTTGATTAAATGCGATTTAATTATGTCATGTAATGTCATTTCATTTTCTGAACTGTTTTATCCTTTATTAGGGTCACAGGAAGGCTGGAGCCCATCCCAGTCGACTCTGGACAAAACACCCTAAACAGTTACATCATCGCAGGGCCAACACACACATACACACACATCATAGGGCAATTTGGAACGATCAGTTGGCCTAATGTGCATGTTTTAGGACTATAGGAGGATATAGGAATACCTGGGGGAAACACACAAGCACACGGAGAACATGAAAACTCCACACAGAATTTGGCTTGAACCCAGAGGCTTCTTGCTGTGAGGCGAAAGTGTTAACCACTATGCCACCATGCCTCCCCTGATTCAGTTATAGTTTTACAAATAAGAGAAGGTGGAGAAGTGATTATTTGTGAAAAAGGTATTAATACCTGTACACAAACACAGCATCAGACAGAGATCCAATTACAAGATCTGGATAAGAGTTTTCATCCAAATCCATGTTCCCAGCCAGTGAATAGCCAAACATGTTTATGCCATGAGGTCGACCTTCCAGAATCTGTAATGGGTAAAAAGACACGTCAGTGCTGGGGTGTTTTTCATATTATCAGTACCAAAACTATGTGTTCTATAGAAAAGTATAAAATTGGGGAAATTATGCTACAAATCCTTGCATGTTATTACAAAATTGTACAAAATTGCTTAAGATTTTCCATCTCTCTGTTATTATTTATAGTAATGGTGTTTTGCTCTCACAGATCATATCCATTATGAAAGCCTGTACACAGTGGAATAGAAAGAGGCAGCAGAATCAGAGAGCAGAGATTCAAAAAGGGAAATCGAGAGAGAGTAATAACTCTTGACCTGAGCTGGTTTGGTGTTAATACCATATGCTGATCCATGATAGATGTACACTCTACCAGAGCCTCCATCTGCATAAGGAGCGCCAACTGCAATATCTGGCAGAGACAAAGGAAAATTATAAGTGTCAGTCAAAACACACACAAAAATATAAACTCACTGTGAAAAATTGGGAAGTACAAAGTCGTCAGTCTGTACTGTCCATTAAAAAGAGGTTTCTTTCCATGAATTTTACAGAAAGCATCATGATATCAATTGATGATTCTTTCTTTCTTTCTTTCTTCCTTAACTAACAACACATTTTAATCTGTTTACTACCCTCAGATTAGTTGGCGAACCAACCAAGTCTGTTCTACTATAGAAATTATAACATATTTCAACAGTGCATTCATATAAACCTGACATTTGCCTTTAAGTACACACCATTGTCAGAGCTGTGTTATTCTAGAAATTTAATGAGCACTGTCTGACCAGTCAGATTCAAGAACACAGTGTTAGCATACACGCAAAATATAAATACACATAAGACGTACTGTAAAACCTTTTTTAAATATAAAATCGCTCATATTATGCTTTATGGATGTAAATGTGGACAAACTGTACAGTATATATTGTATGCATGAACATCACCAAAAATACCCATGTGCCCCAAATGCTCACACCTTCATACGAATCCAGATTGATGTCTCCAATATTCTTCACCGCCAGTCCAAACATTGAGTCTTTCGTTCCATTGAGGCGGGTGGGGACGACAGTGCTCCACTTTCCGGCCTTGTTGATGTAGACATACACTGCACCACCCACCTCACCATCTCTCTGGAAGAACTGAGGAGCTCCCACCACAATGTCCTGCCATCTGGAGGAACATTTCACACACACCCAGGATGATACGTCACCAATCCACACCATTTACATATTAATATACTAGCAAGTGCAGGTTGTTAGGTCTATGGTTGCTTTCACATTTAGCTGTACAGAGTCTATTTTAAGTGAACCCTGTTCATTGAAAACATGATTCAGCTTACCTGAAGGAAGTGATCGATCAATGCAGGATTTGTGCACATTTCTAGTTCACTTAAAGCTGACTTTACAATGTATGAATTCATGGTGACTTGTACCAAAGTTGTGTAAAAAAAAAAAAAAAAAAAGAAGGAGAAGAAGAATTTGCTTATGAGGCACATTTTAAGACAGATAAAGCCAAACTTACTTATGAGTTGTACCAGCACAAACTCGGTTATGGCATTAAACATCTAATATTGGCATTAACTAAGGAGGTGCAGTAAAAAAGACTGCACCTTAACGTTGGGACTCAGAGATTGTTGCAACTGGCCCCATTGCATACGCATTTCTGTTAGTTCCCCTCATAAGGTGTAAAGTATGGGGATGAAAATATTCTAATCATAGATAGATAGATAGATAGATAGATAGATAGATAGATAGATAGATAGATAGATAGATAGATAGATAGATAGAGTGGTTATGTTTACCACTGAAAAAAAGCATGCACATCTCATTTGTGGTGTGTTTTGTAGTAGCAAACACCCTCTCCACAGCAGCAGAGGGCTCCACTTACTGCACTGCAGAACTGAGTGGTTTAGGAGATACATCATATTAAAATGAACTGGCTGCGCATTATGTGTTTATAAAACAGAGCATTGATTGTAGATCACCTGCAAAACTGGCCACACATATCAGAGCTATTTTACGTTTGCGTCCACACACTGTTTTTCCCTGCTTAGTTAATTTGGTCCATAATGTGATGTGCACACTGGTGGCTGATTAAGTGTCATTGCAACCAAAGATACTTGTGAAAATGCTATAATTTCTTTCTGTAAAATCCATTAAAAGGAGAAAGTCATGGGATGACACAAAATTCATGGGACAGCTGCAAAACAATCAAACTTTTTTTAAGATTATATAAAAGTATGGTTTATTGAATAGTGGCAGCAGGAACAATGTCTCTTCAAAGGTCATTTAAATCCAGCCATGAGCACCTGCAGACCAAAAGTTTTTTCTTTGCCCTTTTCTAGATATAATATTACCACTACTCCTAATATTACTCCAAGGGCTTGTTTCTGTTTATGCAGGCCTGTTGTCTACACAAGACCAGAACACATTGATTGATGATGTAAGCAGAGCATAGTAATTTTCTTTAATCCAATGGTATATCATTACAGACTCTTTAACATATAATCTGACAGAGAACAGGTGCAAAATCTGTATTAGGTGTATCTGTGTAAGGTGTATTAATCAAGATAATTGGGAGCATCTCTTACAGTGAGACAAGTAATAATCTTGCAAGATTGCTAAAATCACATGCAAAACTCCTCAGAACGCAGAAAGTAATTCAAGGATCAAATCACAGACCCTGCAGAATGGTATAAGATGCTGCACCACCATGTCACCCAAGGTGAAAACAAATTGATTAAAAAAACAAAGATGTCAATACATGAGAAAATAACAAGCCAACTATGTCCATACCCATCTCCATTGAGATCCACAACTGCTAGGTCATATCCAAATGAAGAGGCAAGTCCCGGTCCTTCTAGCACATATGCAGGAGACAGCATGGTGGACACCTCACCCTCTTTCCTCAGCAGCACCACTGCTCCACTGTGATTGGCTCTCGGAGCTCCAGACACCACAATCAGTTTGCCCTTCTCAGTAATGCTGTGGCCAGAATCCAGAGAGAAACCTTGGGGAAAATATTCCAAATATTTTGATAAACATTTAAAGTAGATCCTGTACTTTTTGATAATATGAATAAACATATTACAGAGACATGGATAAGTGCTGAACTTGTGGTAGTTCATATTGTATTGCATAAGAGTGATACCTAAAGTGTCAACATAAAAGTAGCAAAATAAAAAGAAGCAATTTTTAGGCCACTTTACAGTTTACCAAACTAATAAGGTTGCATTTATTTAAATAATATACTTATTGTTGAAAAACTGTATCTGGTATAATCATATTAAGGTTAACATTAAATATACTAAAATACTTAGATCAACTTTTAGATTCTTGTAGTCTCAAGTATATTAGTTTTGTTTTATTAATTATTAATTCTACACTTCTGGGCAGCACGTCTACTTTTCTGTCCATTTTAAAGGCTGATGTGTACAGAAAATGATCAGGCCTGGATGCACACTAAATAACACAAGATCCACATAT
The DNA here is from genome assembly GCA_030014195.1 of Neosilurus mollespiculum. Classification (NCBI taxonomy): domain Eukaryota; kingdom Metazoa; phylum Chordata; class Actinopteri; order Siluriformes; family Plotosidae; genus Neosilurus; species Neosilurus mollespiculum. Next base: position 33,110,868 of record JAQMYF010000012.1, on the reverse strand, counting down.
ACTGTAGAAAAAAACATTTAATCAACCACAGTTCAAACCCACCTAAGTAGCTGTTAGCAGGTACAGGCACCAAGTGTGGATCCAAACGACTTTCATCCCCAACCTCATATGGGCCATCATCATAAAAGCCCATTTCCAGAAGAGTGTTGTTTTTTTGCTCTACTCGCACTATTCCTGTAAGAATAAAGCATACACACAAGAGGAAATGAGATCAGGGCTGGAACTGCAAAAAAAACCAGAACATCTAATCTCAAACAGTGAGAATATGTACAACCCATTTACTAAAAAAAATTGATTAGGAATATTAGTGCTTAATTTGTGAATTAATTAACCAGAATAATAATACGATTTACAGTGAAACTGTGAGATACTGTGTTACAGAAAACCAGAATGGTTCCCTGGTTTTCATTTTCTAATTATCACTTCATAAGTTGAGCACAGCACAATATGTAGTACAAGCCCTGGGATGGGCATCTGGAGTGAATTCTATCCCAATGTCAGGATTGCTTAGGAAAAAAATAAGAACAATTACTACAGAACCTAAAAATTGGAAGCTCTTACCTCACCCACAGTTCACATTGTAAACCATATGCCCTCCTTAAAATCAACACCTACTGTACATATACCATATACCTTTCCAGTTATAAGCTCCTGGGGCTCCAAAGATGACGTAATGGAAGTCTTTGGTGAACGTTGCAGCCAGACCTTGCTGACAGGCACCAAACCTTTCGTGACTCCTGGCCCGACCTTCACAGAATTTCCAGTTGCCACCATCTTCATCTGACTGACCATCAATGCTGAAATCTTGACTGAGAACGTAGCAACGCCCAGTAATGTCCTGTGACTCCTGTGGCGTGTTCACAAAAAGTCGTCGTTGGTACCGGTGAGCGCACGTCTGCCAGAGAATGGAGAAGACAATCCCACTTATACTTACACAGACACATCATCAGTGTATGTGTTTTATTAATCATATAAAAGATTTAAATGTTATTGCATTATTGTGACTGTGATACATACCACAATCTTGCCCCCTGGCCCCTGACTCTGAACAGTCACCCCCATCCACTGATTCTCTTTACTCTCCACACGCATGTCAGCTATTAAAAATACATAATTGTTACACTTGCCTTCACTGGCAAATATTGTAATGTTCAAAAGTGTGGTCGTATTACTTTGTTAACTTTGTGCGTCCTGTTTAAGTGAGTAGTTAGTAAAATAAATATAATAAACAAAAAAAAAATTACACTTTAATTCTCATTGCACAAAATAACTCCAGAGTTTAATAGTCAAATGAAAGAACTGTTTAAAGTAGCTCATATTATAGGTATTTATTAAATTTTTTTATTATTAATTTATTCATTGTATCGACATGTTGTATTTTTAATGTAAGGGTTGAGCCATTGTATTTTGTGAAACAATGTCAATCAAAATTTTAAATCGTCCAAAAAACTAACCATCGTTGTCAAATTGAATCCGGTTGCAGTCATCCGTATGAGTGGTGAGGTCACAGCTGTACAAACCCCCAGTGATGTTTGCATGTTGATTGGATAAAGCTTTAGCTCTGGGAGCTCCAACCAGAAGTCTAAAAAAAACACATTTAAGATGTTATTGATGCATTATTATAAAAATGACTAATATATACAGAAAACATACAAACAGGTTGATGTATGCTAAGTAGACAGTATATGGGGGTTTGCAAAGTGCCTCTCTGGTGGTAACTGTGTGATGATCAAGACTGATGAGAGTTTATATTAGCATCAGCTGACAGTTTCCTGCCCCCTTCGAGCAGATGGGCTAGGTTAATAATTTATGCACTCCCATGTTATCACACTGTGATAAAATACACACAGCACTAACCACAAGGAAGCAATATGCTATTTAAATCTAGATGCACTTTCTGCAAGAATAGTCATTTCCTTTGCACAAAGAAATGACAGATCAGACACATGGTTTTATGACGGCAAGTATATTTAGTGTGTTTTGTCTACATAAACTCTTTTAAAAACTTTAAATGGCTCACACCATAAGCTCAGCTTGAAAGCGAGGCAGAGTGATGTTAGACCCATTGGTGTGAAGGCCCACTTAGCTTAACATAACACACGACTCAGTATAATTGCAGAGTAACTTATTCTAAAAAAATTTCCAGAAATCCCACTGGCAGGGCAAACTTTTATAAAGTCACCATATGAAGTTGCGTGGGGAACAAACAACGACAGGAAAAGTGCCTCACTTTTTCCAGGCAAGGCTCCATAGACGAAAGCACAGAAAATGAAAATTTAAGCACATGAGACAAGTGGAAAGAAAGCAAGTGTTCAAAATGAGCCCAGATTATGAAAGAGCTACTGTTATTAAACAGGAAACCTTTAGGGTCACATGGAGAAAATAAAGAAATGAAACTTGGAGCTTTGCCTTTGGGATCAGGAATAACATAACTAAATATTCTGTATAGCAACTCTAAAGATATTAATCCATGTATATGGTATACACAAACAAAAAATAATGCAATACTCTTAATCTAGTATTAAAAGTCAATATACCTATTAAAACTAACTAGATATTTAACACTACCTATAGATGACTGCAAACTTTCATAGAGAAATACTGTTCTTGCAATAAAGGAGGAAGTTAGTGGGGTCCAGGGCTATTTTTGTATGTTTTTTGTCACATACAGTTCAGTGCAAATGTCTTGTGTCACCCACAAAGTACTGCTGCAGAGTAAGATGCTTTTATAGATAATGAAATGAGATCATTTTAAAAACAGGAATTGAATTTTTTCTTTAACAACACAATAGAACCAGATTACAGGAAAGGGTGTAATATAAATATATTTTTATTTTGCCCATATTCTTGTATTTTTAAAGAAGCTTGAACCAGTGCTTTACTTTCAACATTTAATTATTTGAATAAAGTAGTCTGTCCTGAGCTGATGGCATACATGTGGTACTTTTTATACCATGTATATTCTGTTGAACCTCCTGCTTTAAACAGACCAGTTACACAATGTTTTCCATACCATTCAAAAATGAGGTTGCTAGTGGTACTAGCTGACTGGACCCCCAGGTAGCTTTTGATGCTGCTGCCATAATCTCAGGATGGAAAATGTCTGCATGTAGTGTTGGGCAGTAGTAGGGCAGTGATGGCTTAGTGGTTAAGGTGATGGGTTACAGTTTTCATCCCTTGACCAAGGCCCTTAACCCTTAACCCTCAATTGCTCAGTTGTATAAAAATAAAAATTGTAAGTCGCTCTGGATAAGAGTGTCTGCCAAATGCTGTAAATGTAAGTAGAATCAAATCTGAAGCCTCTACTTTCAAAATTGAAAACAAAAACAAATAAAAACCTTGTACTGACCAGTTCTGCCACACATGTCGCTGGATTTGAAACAGCGACTGGGCATGGCACCATTTCAGACAGGCAAGTACGCATGCACAGATGTGCATGATGTAATTACCATAGCTGCCTTGAGAGGGTGATGAAAGGATCAGCTTGGCGCAAAATAAATGCTCTGGTTTTAAAATTCATTGTGCACTCAGCAAGTCAAGACTGGCGGGAATAAAAAAAAAAGATTTCATTTTACAATTTTACTTTTTTTTAATCGCAAATATTAACATCAGCGGATCCAAATAAAAAAAAGAATTACCTAAACAGTAGTAAAGGAAGAAGGTCCCTATCTAGTGTCGCGACACATTGCTTTAAAAACATTAGAAGCCTCAGGTAAAGTTTTGTGCAGTTTTATAGATAATGGAGTTGTAGGTTTCGCTAAGAATCTTATAAAATCAGCAACATTTCTTGTGGAGATCTTGACTGTTACACTTGCTTCTTATTTTTGCAGCAAATCCCAGCAGCCTTCATTGTAGTTTTTGTCTGAAAAGTTGTCTCTTGTTTAATCGGCTACTTTTTTACTGACAGACAAGCACTTTTACAAAATTCAATTTTGAAATTTGAAAACAAATATTTGAAAATGTTAAATGTTTTTTACTGACTTGGTAATGTAATCAAATAAAAATATATTTAAAAACACCTTGAAAAAAGGACCTTGAAACAAAGTCAAGGCGACCCATATGCACTCCCACCCATATTCACCCCTGACAGAAGGAGAACCCATCACCAAATTTGGCGATCCTATGTTATTTCCTTTAAAAGTTATCGCACTAACACGTTGTACAGACAGACAGACAGCTGGAACCCCTTACTATCTATAACTCACAAACAGGTACAAAAGCCTTCTGATGACTTGTGAATGTATGTATGATATTCACAAAAAAATATATAATCTGTATAAAATATAAATCTGTGCTTCTAAAAACACCAAACAAACCCCAGACTGAAGGATCGAGCCAGCACTTCAGAGAAAACATGTCTGTGTTACTTGAAATTAAATGCATTCTACTGTGTGGTAAAAAAACAAGAACAGCAAAATCATGTGAAAGAAAAGTTTATTTGTATCACACTATGTAAAAAAGTACTGACTTGTTACACAAGGTGGACAATTTGAAAAGACATTCAGGGGAAAAAAAAACAGGTAGAAGTTGGTTTACTAGAGAGCATGCACTGCTCTAACTCTTTGAAATAGTTGTTGAATTTAGCACGTCACTGAGGGAAAACATTGTCATTTACTCGCCGTGAATTGCAAACTAAGGTCTACCAAGTATCTCAACATACTGGAAACAGACCAGTCATTATAGTGGAGAGAAATCTCTTCTTTTCATCTGTGAACTCAGAGCCCACTAATCTGCTTTGTGGCATGTGTTCATTCAGATGAGCGGTCAGTTAAGCTGTGGGAACCAGGAATGCTACATAGGATCGTTACTGGGCCACTCAGGCTTAAGGATGAATGAGGGACTTCATGCTGATCAAAAGGATTATGGTCATTGTTTACCATTTTCCATATAGTCTGATTCATTCCTGGCCTAATCTTGGTCTTGTCCATCTCGGGGGGAAAAAGTCAGTTAAATCTAAAATACTGCTTATTTATGGTCATGAATTCCTTAGTCTAAGTAAATTGGATTACAGTGAGAGGGTGGAAATAGAAAGCAGCTAAAACCTAATTCAATCATTATAACATACTGAAACAAATTTCACAGTATTGCTTTTTTAAATAGCATCATTCTAATCCAGGGATTTAATACAATTTTAAGAATAATTACCCAAAAACATTACCTTTGACTGGTTTAGATTCATTCATTCATTCATTTTCTGAACCGCTTATTCCTAATTAGGGTCGCGGGAAGGCTGGCGCCCATCTCAGCCGACTCTGGGCAAGGGAAGAGTACACCCTGGACAGCTCACCAGGCCATCGTAGGGCAGAAACACACTGATGGCTATGCAGCCTGCTCTTGATGAAAATCAGCAACGGTTCTTTTACATGCCTCTCACCACAGAGAAAGACATGGCCGGCTATAACCCAGTTAACTGCACTGGGGGGACAGCAGTGACATCTCGTTGATAGTGGGGCTTGAACCCCCGACCTTGGGATCAGTAATCCAGCACCCTACCACCAGGCCACCGCTGACCTCCTAGTTTAGATTAATAATAACTATTTGTAAAGTTGGATTGTTGGTTGGTTGGTTGGTTAGTTGATTGTTTTTTTACCCCAACGATGTCAGAAATATGACCAAAAATATCTCAAGATTGACAACAATAGGTTGTTAATACATGTGCATTGGTAACAACTATTTCATATGTGAAATTCTATGTGTCTTTTTGAATTTGTTCTTCTCACACTGTACACAGCTGTTTTTTTCACAGCCAGATGGTCGGCAGCAGCTGGTTAAAGCCTATTACTTACCCATTTACAATTTGCTACTCGTTTATTCAAACTGACATTTTACCAAAAACAAAGGTTCAGTTAATTTTTTTTAACTAACTGTTGACTGTGGACAACATTTATTCTGCATTCCTGCAAGGAAATTACTACAAGGCAAGATTATAACAGCTGGCCGATAAACCGTTGTCGTCAGTTGTCGCTGAGCTCGTACTACCAAGCTCATACTGAAATGAACAGAAGCTACAGTCCACTATATTGTTACAGAAAGTTTATTGGCACTTAAAGTCTTATAATCAAAGCTGCTTTTGGTCAAGCTAGTTAAGTGTTTAAAGACTGTTCATCAGTAAACAGCTGTAGTCCAAGAATGCCAATACAAAAAAATAACAGCAGCTGTTCATGCTTTGCGACTTTCAAAGACACCATCCAAAAACACATTAAGGTATATTCCAAGTTATTAGATATGTGACAATGTAAAAACAAAGAACAATTTCTGCAGCTTTTAATTCTGCAGTCATAGAAAAGTCAAAAGATCCCTGGAATTTATTAATTGTCTCTTATGCGTGCCATTATGGATCACTGTTTATCTGATCATTGTTTGGTATCAGTAGGTGCCAAACAACAATGCACAGCATGGCCATATATTATTAAGAGCTAATAGCATCACAGTTCACTTGCAGATTTTATCGGTCTATTCTGTTACATTGGACACAGATGTTGGTGTAATATTAGCACAGTGTGAGTATACTGTCTATTTTCTATGCCTGAAAACCAACCTGCAAGTAGCTGTGTAAATCAACAACAAGAAGGAAAATTATCTGGCAAAAGTGAAGCTGTGAAATCTGGCCCACATTCTGAAGGGGACCCAGAGATACAGTTACACTGTGCTTGCTCAAACAATATACTGATGCTCAAAACCTGTGCATTCCTCTCCACTGGAAGGCATACTTTCCCACATACAGAACCAACCCCTTTACACCACTCACATCTACAATAACAGACAGATATCCAACTTCATAATCATTCCTCAACCCAGTTGGTCAGATATTGAATTTTATTTTGTATATTTAGTCTTCTAACATCTCAGACACGTATCATTTATGTCCAAATATGATTATTTCAAATTCACTTAAAAACACACCCTGTTTTTCTTGATATAGACTCACGGGTATACCCTGTCGTTTATATGTCATTTAAAAATCATGAGACAGCTGTGGAATTCCAAGACTCAATAAAACCAGTGAATATAATGAACTCTGCTTGACACAGAACTCTGCTTGGGTTCACTGTGACCTGCTACTGAGTCAAAGTCAATCAGTTCAGTTATTCAAATATATAGCCCAATTCTTTTTACTATAAACTCACAAATCGATTTAGTTGCATATCATCTTCCAAACTAATGAGTTACTAAAAGAGCTTCTGCATAAGAGCAAGAAGGTCCTGAGTTGTAGCATTAGGCCTGCTGAGGGAGTTTCAGTGTGAAATTTGCATGTTCTCCCGTGTTTGTGTGGGTTTCCTCTGGGTGCTCAAGTTTCAGAAGGCATGCACATTAGGCTGTTTGGACATTCTTGATTGCCCCTAGGTGCGAATGTATAAATAGGGTTTTTTCTGTGTGTGTGTGCTGGCCATGCAATGGTCTGGCAAAGGGTTCAGGGTATACCACACCATCGCTCTGGGATGGGCTCCAGCCTCTTTGCGACCCTAGTAATGGATAAATTGGTTGGGGGGGGGTTATATCTATCTATCTAACT
>JAQMYF010000012.1:33064859-33074884 GCA_030014195.1 Neosilurus mollespiculum | reverse complement strand
ATAGTGCAATAAGCTGTGGTGTGGTGAGTTGATATCATAGTCATCCAATGAGTCATCATCACATTTGCAGTGAGTATGCAGTGAGTCAGTAATGCAGTGAGTTGACATCGACCCATACAGGGATCCTGCTTTCATTCTTATCTGATTAAGCAGAGACTTTGAAATGGGAAAGACATCCAGTTAAATGGCAAAGGATTCAAGATATGCACCTACTGACCTATTTTGGTGCTTTGATAGGTTACTATGTTAAAGTGCCTTTTATTAAATAATGCGTTAATTCATTAAAACTTGTTAGAATGTAATATATGCATTACTAAAGAGCAGACAAATAAAGCATTTTATCTGCATTCTGTTTCTTGTGGTATAGTCCTGAATTGTCACCTTCAAGATCTCTAAAGAAGAAACATGTTGAGGAAACATTTTGTGCTGGGTGTCACTACTGTTTCCATTAACAGGATTGTTTCCAGTCTGGTGTTACATACTGACCAATACTCAGATCAGTAATAAGTCTCCTGAATGGATTCTACAGTAGGTGGCACTTATAGTCTGTTAAGATTGGTTAATATGGACAGACCAGGGTTTTTCATGTGTTCCTGATTAGCATACTGCATAAAATAATGCCATATAAGACATTTCTAACCCATCACAGCAAAGTCGGGAATTATTAATTTTGAGTTACTGGTGCCATTTTGTAGCATGATATCCTAAGCTTTAAAATGATACCTAATTTTCTAACAAATGTTGCTAGTTTGGGAGTAACTAACCAAAACCTGCCAGGAATTTTCAGCCACTTAAGAATGTAAAACTTTGGAGTGTTTAAAGTTCAATAATGTGTTTAATAATTTCCAACTTAATACCCACTTTGCTGTGATGGGTCACATGTGTCCACTATCAGATAGTTCACATAGGCTATTTTATATGACATACCCATCTCTTCCTTCTCAATTTCAGATATGTCTTTCAAAGAATATCAAGCTAACAGTTTTGCAGGTCATCTTTAACAATTGGTCATGGTCTCATTCTACTTCAGACCAACAAAACTATGTTTTTTTCTCTCCAAAAGAAGACAAATACTGTTATAAGAAATGAAGCTGTACTCCTATTATTCCCGACCTTGCCTAATAAACTGTGCACCACAAATATGTTACGTTTCCATCAAAAGCATGAATGTTTTAATATATTTTTTTTCTTTTGGTCAAATACTTCGATTGGAACATTAACATTACACATGTAAATGCACATTGCACATATAATTTGCATTTCAGTACATTGTTAGCTAAGCAAGGAATAAAACATGATGGGTATGCTCTTAAAAATAAATAAACATTCAGAATCAATAATGGGGTGATGTGACAGCATGAATGCTCTATTACCAGCCAATATAGGATGAAAATTCCTTGTAGAATACAGGACTTTTAAAAAGTCATTATTGAACACTTTGTGGCAGTACTGGCTCAGTTGTTACTTATTGATCACAAGGTTAAGGGTTCAAGCCCTAGTATCACCAACCTGCCACTGTTGGGCCCTTGAGCAAGGCCCTTAATCCTCAACTGCTTAGTTGCATAAATGACATAAAATGTAACTTGCTCTGGATAAGGGCATCTGCCCAAATGTAAACATAATTCTGTTGCCAGCATGGTGCAATGGTTAGCACTGTTTCTTTACAGAAAGAAGGTTCTGGGGCCTTTCTGTGTTCAGGTTCTCCCTGCTTGGGTGCTTGGTGTGGGTTTCCCCTGTGTGCCCTGATTTCCTCCCACAGTCAAAAGACATGCATATTATGTCAATTGGCTACTCTAACATGCCCGGTGGTGTAAATGTGAATGGTTGTTCGTGTCTGTGTTAGCCCTGCTATGGACTGGCATGCTGTTCAGGGTGTACACTGTCTCTTACCTGAAATCAGCTGCAATTGGCTCTAGTTTGCTCTGCAACTGTGATGGATAAGCAGTATAGAAGAAGGATGGATTTTATGCTTTAAGCATTTATAATTGCCTGAAATGTCAGGGAATAACTGGGAGACTGGCTTGGTTCAGCAGACTTGAATGTTTTCCCTGCTATCACTTACATTATAGCAGCTACCATGCTTCACTGGATATTTTTTTTTTCTTGTTAGATTATATAGAGTGTTGGACATACAGCTGCCTGTAAAAGAGTTGTTACAGTGTATTGAAATATAATAAATCTAATAAAACTAGGATGTACTTTGCAGCAGGAGCCTACTGCTAGATGAGCTATGTATAAAAATCATAATTAACAGCTGCTGACCAATCAGAGATGAGAATTCAACGGCGTTGAGTGGCATTAGCCTGTAAACATGTAACAAATAGACACGTGACCACTCGATTCCCAAAACCCCCGATTTATCAATAAATATGCATGAAAGTGAAGTATTCTGTCTTCTATTGTGTTCTATCACGCACTGCGTGTGCTGTACTGCCCCCTTTTGGTCTGTTGTATTTATTACATATGCCGGTTATTCCCAGCAATACCGCTGCACACCAGAGAGGGAGCTAATGTGTCGCTTTTGAAAAGTTCCATGCGTTATCACACGTGATCTACCACGTCTATAAATAACAGACACGCGTATCATTATTCTGGCACCATTATTACCGCTATACAGCCTTCCTTCGATATGTTATATAGAGAGAAGGGGGAATTGAAATTGTTAATAAGTAAAAAGCTTTTAGCAGGATAAGTAATATATCATCTAACATGCATATCAGTAACATGAAATATTCCCTATTCTGCTAAAAGGCTTTTTGCTTGAACACTCGTCTGATCCAATGCCTTTACCTTTACTGGAGTTCATGCCAACAGATGTCGCAACTGGGCGGGAAGTTTTTTATGGAGTAAGACTGCTTAAGCAGTCCGTCTAAAAAATCCTGAATTTACAGAAACAATTCCCTTAACTGAGGTTATGTGCACTGAACAAACTTTCGTTATGCATCTATAAATTATATATCTCATGAATCATTTACCTTACATACTTCCACACACACACACACACACACACACACACCTACTGTGTTATGGCTGATCAGTGTATATAGCCTATGTACGTACAGTCATTTGAAAAAGTGCGAGAAGACACAAATATCAATAGATATAATGTTGTTCTGTGGGAAAAGTAAGTACACCTTCTAAACGTAAGTGCCACAAATGCGGGTATTGCCCCCTTTAGTAGAAATAACTTCTTGAACGCATTTTGCATAATTATGCACTAGTCTCTGCCACTGACTTGCTGAACTTTTGACAAGTTGATTGATGTTTGAGGGGTTTCTTGCATGAACTGCCCCTTTCAAATCCCCCATAACATTCCAGTAGGGTTCAAATCTGGGCTTTGACTATGCAATTCCATATCTTCATTTCTTTTGTTTTCTTCTTCTTTTTTGAGTCCTACCCTGGTGGAATTAAATATGTGCTCAGCCTTATTATATAATTGATAATACAGATGGCCTCACATTATTCTCAAGCACTCTTTGATGTCATGCAGAATTCGTAGCTAAATCAGTGATATGTTCATGGGCAAACAGTGCTTCAATGTTTTGGACGGCAGGTAATTTTCCTTACAGTACTAGATGTATTTATTTCACATAATTTAGCTATCTTTTGCAGTGGCTTGCCAGACATCTCTCTCTCTCTCTCTCTCTCTCTCTCTCTCTCTCAAGGCCTTCAAGAGCTCTTTAGAACTTGGCATGATGACACTACACACTTCAATGGCAAAAAAGAACACCAGCCCCCAGATATCAGGTTTAAGTGATACAGGTTCCTTCTGCAGGACTTTTTAATCAAAGGCACCGAAACTGGAACACCTGGTTCTAATTTTATGGACTTGTAGGTGTGATCCATGCACTTGTACTTAGTTCTTCTCACGTGATTCTTTTTTGTTTATTCATAAATATGTAAATGATTTCAGAATATCAAAATGGGTGAAATGTTAGCTTGTTCAGATGCGCTGAAAATGTCCACAATGTTCTTATTTTTTCACAAGGCTACATGTATGCATGCTGAAAAGGGGACTTTGGGTCAAAGTAAAAATCATATACCAATAAAACAATAATAATATATACATTTTAACTGTTTTAATTACATTATTAACGACTTATAGACTCATACTCAGAAAAAAAAATATCCAAAAAATCAACTGCAAAAAGTTGACCCTTCTATGTGTAGGTGAAGTATTTCACATGCATTAAAAAAAAGCTTAGGCTTGATTTCAGTGCTACTCTGTACATTACGCTGCTTTCCTGAACCCTGACATCATTGGCTGTTTGTGGCGCGCGGGTTCGGCCTCCCACGTGACGCGCGATAAATGCCGCCTGCTGCACTCCTGAGCTGCAGACAATCACGCTCCTCGGTCGGGGAATGAACATCGTCTCTTCGCTAAACCTCACAGGAATGACACCTACTACGAAAACAAATTAGTAGTTGGTCGTGAATTTTATTTCTGCTGTTCCCCCACGCGGTTTCTTTACTGGATGAGTGCCTGTCCATTATTTGCACGGCTTTTTGAACCATGACTGGGGTGTTTGACAGTCTCAGCACAGATATGCATTCCAACCAGATTACCTCGAGCGGTTACCACAGCTTGCACAAGTCGCAGGAATCCCCGACTTTACCCGTCTCCACCGCCACGGACAGTAGCTACTACAACGGCCAGCAACCGAGTCACTGTGGAGGTTCACCTTATGGTCAGCTCGGTACCTATCCGTACCACAACAGCGGCATGAACAACGTCCAGTACAACACCAAGTCTTACGATCTGGGCTTCAACACTTCCTTCAGTACATACAGCACATTCGGCTCCAGCGCATCGCCACCTCCTACTGACGCAGGTAATCCGACCACCAGTGTCTGTGTGTTTGCTTTTACACAGCAAACTCCAAGTGCACAACTATACACACTCATTTCTACTAGTTAACTGTTCGACTGTTCTGCAGAAGATTTTATAGTCTGACATGTTGTTGTTTCACTGAAGAAAAAGAGGAGAACGAACCCGAAATTCGCATGGTGAACGGAAAGCCAAAGAAGGTGCGCAAGCCAAGGACGATCTACTCGAGTTTCCAGCTGGCCGCGCTGCAGAGGCGCTTCCAGAAGACGCAGTACCTGGCACTGCCGGAGAGAGCCGAGCTCGCCGCTTCTCTGGGCCTCACACAGACCCAGGTGAGTGTCACTGCTCGCATCACAGTTTAGCAAGACTGCGGCTGAACGCGCAAAGCACTTCTTCTGCAGCTGTAAAGAGCAAATTCTCTTTAGATCAGCATCAGATACGTTCATAAAGACTCCTTATTGTGCCTTTTTCATCTAGCTTATATCCTTCCCTTTTCAGCCTATAACAATGGTGTCCCTGAAATAAAATGTTATCCTAGATAGGCCTATAATATTATAATAGCCTATAAATACATTGATTAAAACCAATAAGCAAAATAAAGTGTATTGATCCTTTACTAATAGCGCTGTGTATTTGTTGTGCTACTTTTACGCAGACGCACAACTGAAGACGCATACACATATTAGCTTTGTATAGATGTATGCGCATATATTTTTATCTGTATTTTTTTTTCAATAAAGTTTTGTCTTACTCTATTCTTTCAGGTAAAGATCTGGTTTCAGAACCGTCGCTCGAAGTTCAAGAAGCTGTGGAAGAATGGAGAAATCCCGCCCGAGCAACACGTGGCTTCCAGCGAGTCGCCGCCGTGCCATTCTCCTCCTGTCAACAGCGCCTGGGACTTTCCACCAAATCAGAGGATGACCAGTGTGAGTTCGGCTTTAGCCCCGAGCAGCAGCTCTCCGAGCACTACGTCTCCTTCATTTCTCACCAACTACTCCTGGTACACATCCACGAACTCAGGAGCGCACCTCCAAGCAAACGCGCTGGCACCGCACCACCACAACACAGCCGTCAGCGCCGGGACGATATTTTGACAACAACGAAAATGACTGGGGAAAAAAAGAAGACTGGAGAATTAATTTTGCGGGGGAAAGAGAGAAAAAGAAAAAAGAGAGAATTTGATTTGAATTATAGGGCTCGTTTTTTGAGAACTGCCGCGACTGATGAACTTGGACAGTGATGTAGGCCTACCATGTTCCTTGCTGCGTGTAATGCTGTTTTTCTTTCTTTTTTCCCCCCTTTTTTGCTTATGCACCATGTCGTCATCAGGCAGACGCGGAAGAATAAAAGACAATGCAATTATTTTTGTATTTATTTATTTTGTCTCTGGAGGGGAAAATTAAAGGATAACATAATGCATTGTTAATGAACCACTAAGATCCAAAGCTATGCTCTAAAAGGCCACTGAAGCCGGAGTGAACTTTATAGCAGGATGTGTTAACATCAGATTATGTAGCACAATTTCAAGCTGTATCGTGCCTTCAAAAAAATGACCTCACTTTCGTTTGTCCAAAATCATGTATTTTAAAAGTGCCCATCGTTACCATATTTTAGTTTGCTTTCTAAGTTGTACATAAGGTTAGTAAGAGAAACTTGTACTTGTATGTTTCATCGCGTCCCTCTGAGATGTTGCCATCTTTATAGGCTTGTATAGGTTTTAAGGTAGGGGTTTCGTTTTTGTTGGCTATATTATGGGAAACATTATAGTTAGGAACTCAAAATGCTACTGATTTTCCCCCAATCAAAATTCACATGTAACACGTTTCTCGGAAATAGCCTATATTTTTTTTGTTTGTTTGTTTAATTTATTTTTATGTCGTATGCTGAATGAACAGTTTTGCCATTTTATGAAATGCGTATTTAAATAAAAATGTTTCATGTGAATTTAAATGTTGTTGTTTTTTTTCGTTTTCAAATGCAGTGTTTGAACATCTCTTTTCTTCTTCCCTGAGCGCTTTTTGCTGTAGTGCTTGTACACTGCACTGCTGAAATGTTTCAGATGTTTTCCCCTCTCTCCAGCCACGCCTCCTCCCGCTGCTCTGGCGCCAGACGAGCCTCTCAGCCTGTAATAAGTCTGGCTGAAGGCGTGATGCTTGTAAACGTTTCAGACAAAACTCACAAATTCACCTTTTGTCCACCAACATGACAGGTATGACTAAGCAGTCTGCATAATATAAAATATGAGAACCTAGATTTAGTGCTGACGAGAAGTGTGATGGAGATGAGGTGGAGATTGGCTCAGCAAAGGAGAAGGGTTCGAGTCTCAGCTTAAAAGTGTCTCCAGGTGAACAAAAGGAAAAAAAACACTTCACACAATCTTTTCCACCTGCATATAATGCAATATGGCAGTTAATAAATATGTGAATAAAGATAAGAGTAACAGTGGTGATCTTAGATCATTAATGCGTATTTATGTGTGATGGGAAGTATGAAGTGTTTAATGGGTCTACACTGCTCAAAATATCTCATAAGTAGTCAGCTATATGATTAGTGGGGTATAAAATATTGGAAACAGGGGAGGAAAGGAAATATACCCCAACATGGAGAACACGGGGATTTTTGTCTACATGATGTCTTCAGCCGAATGATCAAAGCTATAGAGACGGCGATGTAATCAGGATGTAGCTTGTCAGAGATGGCAACATTACATATGTAATATGTCGCCCCAGGGCTTGGACATGCGACAGCTCTCTCTCTCTCTCTCTCTCTCTCTCTCTCCGTGTGTGTGTGTGCAACCTGCTGATGTGCATCAGAGGAGATTCACAAAAGAAATCAGCCAGAAACTTTACTTTATATACTCAGTATAAATAACAAAATGAAGCCTGGGTTTGTATCAGTGTAGGCCAATAATACTAGATGGGGTCAGGGTTTGATGATAGAAAACTTTTTAAATACTTTCAAGTGGGATGTTTCAAATGGATTAATAATGTGACATCATGTGCACAGTAACCTGTTGAAAACTATAAAGCGAGAATTTGAAGAGCCAGACGTTTGACCATCAGTACAATGGTTACCACCCATTATTATCTTATGCTAGACTGCAGTGTGCCGCTTGTACCATTCACAGACCAAGGGAGGAAATTAGTATCGATGATTAGCAAAGTCAAATCAAAATGTTTCATAATTCAAAAAAGAGGGGGAAATGTCACTGTATTACAAATGAAAACAAAGTGGGATGAGAGCCATAAAGCAGTATTAGAGCCGTGTGTTTCTCTCTCTCTCTCTCTCTCTCTCTCTCTCTCTCTCTCTAAAAGATTAGTGATGATGCTGTGTTAGACACTTCCGGAATCCTGGAGACAACTTGAAAAATGCCATACCCCTTCCCTAATTTATACTCTGATCTGTAATTTCATCCACAATTGCTCCAGTTTGAGCATTCTGGCTCTCCGATCCGAAAGCCTGCAATTACTGTATAATTCTTCGCAATTTTAGATGTCCTAATATGGACTGTAATTTTTTTGCGCAAGACAATTTCCAGCTATTTCAAGCATCAACATTGTCAAAGTTGCATGTACATAATAAATGGGAATATCAATGCATAGTTTTTAGCATAACATCTTGACTCGGCTATAATTATATCCGTTTGGAGCCTACGCAAAATTAGCCTGAATTGCGTGGTAACTGCTGCTTTAAATTTTTAAAAATTACTCATAATTTTCCCAAAGATTACCAAGATCTCGAGTGCACAATGTCATCAGCGTAATGAGGAGTAAACATTTATGCTAATAATCTGCAATTTTTTCCCCCAACAGCTATAAAGAGGGAAAATAAAGCTGGAATTTTTCAGTCTTGTTCAGTGCGCTGCTGCTAAAGCTCGTAGCCCTGCTTTCACCAGGCGCGTGCAGGGACCTGAAGCGCTCAGCCAGCCTAGTGACCACTGGATACTAAACACTGACTCATATATGAATACACGCCTGATCTGCATACTCATTTATCTTACTAAAGGTAAGAATAAACATTATAAATTCCTTAAGCTTGCTGTCAGTATTAGTGTTTCTCTATTGATTTTTGCTCCATTTCCCCAAAAAGAAAATAATATATAATAACGATTTAAAAAAAAATAATAATATATTACATATTAGATTAAAAACAGTGACCTGCTTGTTGAGAATAAATCAGTTTAACTTTTAAATTTTAGGCTTGCAAAATTAGAGCATCTGATATTAGAATAAATTAATATTTTTAATAAATAATTGTTAACAAAATAGAATGAATTGTGTTTGTATTTGCACCCATTCTGAATTCCATTAAACAAATCAAATTCAGTGTAAAAGAGCAATACTTAATTTTATCTCGGGTTTCTGTGCAGCTTTTACGGTCTAAGGAATATTTAAAAAATAATAAAATACGATATTAGGAGAAGGGATGCATTGCTTTAACACAGAAGACCTCTTATGCCAGAAAAATAATGCAGCTGATGCTAAGATAGCCTTTCTACTATTTGTAGGACAAAAATAAGGCAGCCCTTGTTCCATAATTTCACTACTGCCTTAATTATTCCAACATTGTGCTATTGCTAATTTTGTGCGCTCTTCCTATTGACAATCCCTCGGTATACACCTGCAAGCAATTTGCCAGGCTTACTTATAAGCGAGCCGCTGTGAGGGGGGCTGTCGTGCACCTAAGTCGCTCTTTTTTCATCGCACAGCAAATTTTCTTTCAGTGCGCTGTCTCCTTTGTTAACAAAAGATTCCACGTGCGAAAAAAAATTGCTCATAATTATCCTGTAGATGGGAAACTGCATTAGAATAAATAAGGGCGCAATGACTGTAATTATGTCTGGTTTGATGGGCTCGGCTCGTAATCAAGAGGAGAATATAGTGAAATAACGCTGACCCTCTACGCTCCACAGCTGCATACCCCAGTCCTGTGACAAAAAAAGCTAAGGAAAAAAAGGAGAAAGGAAACAGATACATTTTATATACTTTCATTAGGTTATTGTTTAGATTTAGGGTTTTTTGTTTGTTTGTTTGTTTTGTTTTTTATGTTTTATAACTACAATAAATAACTGCGACAACATGTTTTATAGCTACACGTCTAGGTATTGAGTGAACAGTGAGACAATAAAATAAAAGACGTGCTCTTTTGTATCTTATTCATTTTCAAACAATTTACAACATTTTTTAAATGTATTATT
>JAQMYF010000012.1:33054135-33064639 GCA_030014195.1 Neosilurus mollespiculum | reverse complement strand
TTCATTAGGAATCAGTGCGGGGATCACATTTAACAAGCTCTTAAAATATACTACTACTACAACAACAACAACTAATAATAATAATAATAATAATAATAATAATAATAATAATAATAAACGTTTATTATTATTATTTTTATTATTATTATTATTATTAGTTGTTGTAGTAGTAGTATATTTTGAAAAAGTTTAATTAACAATAACGTTAGTTTCGTGGTTGCGGTTTTAGCTTTCACACTATGTGGCATATTTTATATTTTTCACAATTAATAACTGAAGCAACATCAAATTAATGTGGCCCAAATATTGTCTCCTAAACCTATCAGTAGATAGAAGTATGTTACGTAGAAATGACTAATATTCGTAGATGGCTTGTAAATGCTCTCTGCTCTTGACCAGTATGGTTGGCCTTGTGGAGCACGCTGTGGCCTTTCCTGTTCCAGTTATAAAAAGTGAGAGGCCATTTTTGCAGGCCCCACATGAAGAGTGTCAAAATTTGTCAGAATAATTATTGCACTCTCGCACGCACATCACATACACACACGCACGCACACACACACACACACTATACACACCACAGACATGTTCTCTAATGTTCAGACACACAGCTCTCTAAAAAGCACTGGGAATGCGAGGTCAGATGATGCCAGGAATGTAGCTTAAATGATACCTGATCTAGCAAGACTGATTCGATTTGCCTTAAATTATGCACCTATGAATCTTTTTTATATAAACAGCCTACATTTCTTTTTTTTCTTTCTTTTTTTTTCTTTTTTTTTTTTTTACAAATAATTCGGGGTTGTTGTTTTTTTATTATGACAATTAAAGGACATTTCACTAGAAAGTGTAAACAAACAATACAACATCAAAACAAAGTCAATATAAAATCAGGGGATGAAGATATTTCGACTTTCTCAGATGATTATTTCATTGGATCGACCTGATTCGGATTTTTCAAAAAAAAAATATATATATTTTTTTTTTTAATTTAAAAAAAGCGCAGTTAAACTCTCGGCCACAACTAAGTGGTCTTTCGGGCTTGTCCTCACACCGGTCCCCCCCACACCGGTCCCCCACCCCTCCTCTCTCTCCTGCCCTTTTCTGCAGGCACCTGTCTCGCGCTCAATTATTCACTTAACACATGCGCGTGCTATTCACCCGCGCGCGGGGTTTGTTCCAGCAGCACAAGAGCGGAAAGGAGCTTATAGCGGCTAAACGAAAGAGAAAAGGAACAAGCATCCTTATTGTACTAGGAGGATTTACTGTGTTATAGAAACCAACACAGGATTAATCGGCGATTCAGGTTGAAAAGTCTAGCAAAAGAGAGAAGAAACCAGCATGAACCGGGAAATATATCTTAAATGATGTGATAATAAAGTTTAAATAATGAACATAATAAATATAAATAATAAATAATAAACCTGTACATGTAAACCTGCTCCATTGCAAAATAGGGTTAGGACATATTTCTATAAAGTCTATTATTCATGTACATTCGTATGATTATTTTAGGCTAAGGAATAAATCCTGGTCCTGTTGATTTTCGTGAGAACGACATGACTGCTATGTCGTGACTGTTGCAAGGACGACATTGTAAAAAAAATCTTTTGAAGTGTGAATTTTACTGTCAGAGTTTACACAGTGTACACGAATCCATAAAACAAACAAACAAATAAATTAATTTGACCAATATAAAACTATTTTGCCATGAACGCTAAACACATTAATTTGTAATAAACATACTCGGGTCGAAATCCCTTTTCACATCATTAACAGCACAATCTAAAAAAAATGGCTTCTCCTGTACATGATCTTTAAACACACTAGTGTTGCTCTGTGTCCGCGGGGGGATGCTTTTAAAGGACTTCACAAATTCATCTCGAATCCAAGGGAAGTGGTGCTCACTTTAGTGCAGCCATATCTTTTAAAGAACATTCATTTTTAAATAAACATACAAACGGACATAAACGAAATCTAAATAAGTTACTTTAAATTAAACACACAAAGAAGCTCCACACAGCCAAAATGACTTAAATTAGCCTATAAAGATTTGCTCTTTGGAATCAGGAAACCCAGACCCTTCGCATGATTTTACTATATACCACTCCAAGTGCTCAGGGTCTGGTAAAGCATAACCCATTCCCCCTTCTCTGTAGAAAATATAGTCTATGTAAGATATGTTTTGTGTGTAGATAATAACTGACGGATGTAAAAAAGCAGACTGTTGTTTTTAGGTAGATCGTGCCAAACAAACGCATTCGTTCCATTTTTCCAGGCAAAAAATGCGAGTCTGAAAAAAGGTTCAATATTTTCATTTGTTACACCTTTATATAACGTTTTTAACACATTAAATGTCAGGGGAAAGGAAACATCAGGAGCAGCTTCATTCGACCCAAGTGTCCGTGAAATCCGCTCTGAAAGTAGCTAAAGGATGAAAACGTGTTCCTCCTCCACAGACTCCTCTTTCTCAGTGTCTTGGCCTCCAGGCTGTTGGTGCCGGTGTGTCGGTGTGCTTGTGCAGTGTGCTCCGGTGTGATCGCAGTCTGTACTGTATGGGCTGAGGGCCGGAGAGCCGGGCGGCAGGGTCGCGTGCTCCCCTCATCCGGGTCCTCTGCGAAGGAAGAGGGGCGGGGTCCGCTAAGCACTGCCTTCACATGAGCTGCGGCTGCTGCATAGAGTCCTGGTGCGTGCTGGGATACCAGGAGGTGTAGCTCGGAATGTACGAGCTCGGTGTGCCGACGGAGGGTTTAACGCTAGCGGATGAGTTCCACACGGGCGCTACGGAGGGCGAACCGGCGCTCAGTCCGCGGCCATTGGCCAGTGCGCTCGTGTCTATGCTTCCTCCGCCTTGCTTCATCAACTTCTTAAACTTGGATCGTTTGTTCTGAAACCAGATCTTAACCTGCAGAGCAAGAGTCGGGTCAGCAAAGCGACGACCAAGTTTAACAACCAATATTCATGCTTTTTTAATTAGAGAATAAATTATTAAAAACACGAGGCTTGTTACGTTTTGCGTGCAGCGTAAAGGCTACTTATAAAATATACATATTGTCAGGCATCCGTAAACCGTGTGAGTGACAGCAGACAACTGAATGAAGTTTTCCCTGTAGTCACAATGCACCATGATAAATTATATAGGAATTCCAGTCACAACAAAGGCCTAGTTTTTGAAAGTGAAGGTTTTGGATATTTGACTATAAAGTACCCAAGTATGGGCGTGGAATTTAAAGTGTTTTGCGCCTGAAATCTGCCAATTCCTAAATAAATGTGTGCGTGTCCTCACCTGGGTTTGTGTAAGCCCCAGAGATGCGGCCAGTTCTGCTCTCTCCGGCAGTGCCAGATACTGCGTCTGTTGAAATCTGCGGTTCAGCGCCTGAAGCTGGAGGCTGGAGTAAATAGTCCGAGGTTTGCGAATCTTTTTCCCTTTCCCGTTGAAGCGAACCTCTCCTCCTTCCACCACCGTGCTTTTCTCCGTTTCTGGTGCTGCGAATGGGAAAAGAAAAAGACAAAGCGCTCGTGATCAGAGTTAGAGCCTCAGAGACTCTTGTAGCGCGACGCGCATCCGTGTGCTAGTTTTAGCTCCAGCCTGCAGTTTAGGTATAATTAGCGTTAATTGCATACATTGTTTATAGCATTACGCAATAAATAATTACCAAGCCTAATACCCACACATCTGGGCTACTCCAGTCCAGCATTCTCACAGTGAGCTGAAAAACAAACAATATGAACGGAGGGGGGAAAAAAACATTTCTTACCTGCGTCTTCTAAGCGCGTCTGCGTTAACGCCGTGCTGTTTTGGTACGTCTGAACGCTACTGAGATATGGACTTGAGGAATGGCTACCGACTGAGTTGACGTATGGATAAGCCAGCGATCTGGGGAAAGACGGAGCGGGACTGTACGAGCTGTCGTGCTGAGGATGACCGGCTGAATGTAAACAGTGCATTGAATAATGTCCGTGAGACATAGATGAAGGCGACATTTGCTGACTTGGTGGCCCAAATTCCATGAAAACGCTCTTTCCTGAGACAGGGCTGTTTAGACTCTCTGGTACTGTGGTCATTGTCATGTCTTCAGTGCGAATCTCCCTTCTCCTGCCCTTTTTGTTTTCTTCTATCTCAGTGAAGGATGGATCCCAATTTAAGCTCAACTGATTTTTTCACTTTCCATTCATAAGAAAATGTAGTTTGTCTCTGTGAAAAGTCTAGGTGTGATGCGGCGGATCTACACAAACTCGCTCAAACGTTTGAATCAGGGAATCATGAATATTTATCCAGGGTGCTCTCTGATTGGTCCACTCACTCCAAGAGTGGCGGGGATTGGAGATCTCGGGGTAGGGTCCGAGGAATATGATAACACAAGAAATAAGACAAACCTGAGAGCCAAATGTGCAATGCTAAAAAGGGAATGCAGGGGTGGGTCACTGAGAAAGGTTGTTGTTGTTGTTTTAATCTTTCGTTTATTAAAACAATTTGCCCAAACAGAGAAATAAATAATTTGCACATAATAATGTATTGGTAATATTCCCATGCATAAAACATGTTCTTTAAAAAAAAAAAAAATGAAACTAGATTTAGTTAATAGCTATCATGGCGTAATCATAATCAGCTACATTTTTATGATTCAAATTAAATAACAAAAAAAAAAGAGTCTAATTAACTACCAAATTAAAACAGATAGAAAAAATATATATTTACGTCTAGGATTAAATTGATATCGTTGTTATTATTATTTTTATTGTTGTTGTTTTTATTATATTATTGCTGTTGCGGCTGCTTCAAGCAATTATTATTTGCATTATTATTAACACCTAAGGATCAAACATGTTTCAGATTATACGTTTTTCATTTTTCTTCTATACTTTGAATGCACTGCACAAATATAATTAGTAATAAATGTTCTATCGTTTTTGTCTGTGCCCTTATTGTTTCAGGGACAGATGTATTACTAGCTTCATTTGATTAAATGCTAGTCTCAAGTGCTGAAGCCACAGCTGAAACCAGTTCAATTTGCATAACACTGTTGTTTAATTTTCATACGCGTAATTAGCCATATATTTAACACTTCCACTGGCATGCAGATTCAAATCACTCCGAAACCCTAAGCGACCGGAAGCGCACCTGGGATCAATTCTGCATTTCTACAACAGTGAAAATATTGCGCCCAAATAATTACAGCTGTTCAGTGTCATATTGATGAATGATAGAATAATCGACAGATTAAGTTACGATATTGAGTGCTGCATTCACGTTTGAACAGACATTGCGACTCAGAGCATTGCCTTCTCTTTCTTTGGTGATTTAAAATCACGGAATAATTTTTCTGGAGATTTTTCTCTTCGACCTGCATCATTTTTTTCCCCAGCAATCTTTTAGCGTTTGGTTTAAATGTGACAGGTTAAATAACTAGGCGCTATTTATAGCTGCTGGTGGCCTGGGTCATGACCTTAAAACACCAAGACCTCAAGAAAATCGAGTAGATAGGAAAAAGTGCAAGAAACAACAGGCAAGTGGTTCCATTGTAAGTAATTATGAATAGATTAAATAAATGTTTATTATAATAATAACAGACAATCTTAAGAAACAAACAATTTTTTTCCACCACATTTAGTTACACGTTACAAAATCTCACCACATTACAGTTTTCCACATAATAAAACTGTTTAGTGCAAAACACAAAATAAATACTGATAAAATAAAAATAAAAAAATTAATAAATATTCAAGAGTTAAATGAATTCTAAAAGCAATGTAGATTCAAAGTGATTAACATCCGTAAACATACCAAACTCTTTCCTTTTTTTCCCTTAGAATAGTAACTGGTTTTATTTTCTAGACGCTATAGCTCGGTGTGTAATGTCTAACCCAAAAGATCGAGTTAACCCACAAAGGACATGCATCATTTAAAAAACTTGCAGGAGGTCCCGAGTTGGACTGAACCTACTGGGGCTTTTGATATGATGCACTAGACAGGGTAACACAAACACATCTGCCCAGCTGCACATTTATACACAGGCTATCCAACAAACGTGTCAATTGTGTAACACTGGAAAACTACAACGAACATATGGATATAAATATTCGATAGGTCGGTCAGTTAACTTTAATCCTACCCAGGTTTGCTTCTCTTCAATTAAGCTTCTCCAGCAGCTTAACCTAAACAGGTGACAAAGAAAGGCTTGTCATACCGGTGCGCTCCTTCCCGGTGAAAGCGGATCACAGCTTCATTTTTATTTTTCAGTGCCATTCTCTTGCAGTTGAACCCTCGGGCAGCGCTTCTTCCAAAACCCAGTGCGATTTAGAAATTAACCGCGGCGAAATTCCCTTACTGTATAAATTTCCATCGGCCAGAGCAGAGCAGAGCAGGAGCGACGCACGCGCCACGCACACCAGTCCTCTGCACTGACGGTCACATTCAGCAATTTTTTTGTGTGATATCCCCCCCAAAATCGGCTCAGAAAATTGTCCAATTTAAAGCAATTTGTATTTGAAATTACATTCACAAACTACCTCGCAAAGATTTTTTTTTTTATCAATGACAAAAATAATAACGGCATTACAACCAACAATTATCATCATTCAGAGCTGAGGGAAGATTTTTACATGTAGCGTTGCTCAGACTGATAACTGTGATTATTGCACTCGGTTATGGGATCTAAGACTGAAATTGAGGTGTAGTCTGCATATGCACCCTATTTTATTATAGGTGACAAATGTCGCCTAGAGACAAAAAGAGGAAAACATTCAGTACTGACTCTAATATTCTTTGCAACAAAATGGCAGAGATTGAAATAATGATCTAAAAGAAGGCAATTAAAACCAATACATCAATGTAAAACTAACGAGGCAAAATTCAAACCATGCCAAGCAAAACGTTTGTGCACGGTCTCAGAAATATAATCAAGCTTTATTGGCTGTAAATGCTGAAAAATGCAAGGAGTTTGTTTCCGGCAGTTTGTGTCTCTCTTGCAGAATTATATAAGAAACACAATTCTATAAATATGTATAAACACAATGGGGGCAGCATAGTTGCTATAGTAACACTATATTATATAGTAATACAAGTTCATTTCAATATATAAGTGTGATGCATAAAATGATAGAAGAATCTGCATTCATTAGAGGACACATACAGACATAACACATATTCCTAACTTTACAAAATGGACATTCTTTTTTTTATAGTATCTCTATAGGTATAAATATACACACACAAAATAAAGTGTACCAAAATACAGAGCACTAATATTACTCAGTGGTGAGGTGTAAGGGCAAATCAACACAGCCAATCCAGGTGCAGGTCTGTGCAACAAGGGGGAAACGTATGCAAAGGATTAATCATGGCCATTATTAGACTGCAGGAAAAAATCATGGCCAAAGTTCACTTTGACTGCAAAGACAAATAATTTCTATGGAAAATAAACCAGAGAAGCCGCTTTTAACGGTGTCTCATTAATTATAACATACAGGAGGAACCCCACGTGATCGATGTTCGAACCACACAGCTCGTTGTTTTTTGTTTTTTTTAAATACGTCGAAAATATAAACAAAACCATGAGGTGAGACAGTAAAAACCGACATTCAGGGAACGAGAGATCATCACGTTATTTTAAACACCTGCTATCCTATACTTTAGAGCATGTGTGTGTGTGTGTGCGTGTGTGTGTGTGTGTGTGTGTGTGTGTGTGCTGGGGGGGGGGGGTCCTAGGTTAGAGACAGACAAATACTATCTCCACTCTCAGATGGGGAAATACCTCCCTGACAAAACTCGGTTTCAACAACAGACAGTTGAGTTATTGCCTCGTCTCCGGCATGAAATCAAGCGCAGACATCCGTCCTTTCAGTAGAACTCGATCCGACTGTAAAGGGACTTCCGACTTGCGGGCCAGAGTAAATTTAAGACAAAGTCTCTGATTAGTTTCTGTTATTGGTGGCACAAGATTGTCTAGGAGATTTAATTGCTTCAGTATGAAGCAGACCCACTTCCTCCATGGTTGAGCTGACCTGTGAGATGTCCATGTGATAATGTGCACTCAAGGAATATGGACAGTAATTCCAAAATGTAGATTTCAGGAGAAATTGCTTTTCACTGGGGTGGCAATCTCTACAGGTCCGATTTGTACCTTTAGCTGCAGGAGCACAATTTTAGAAGAACATCATCTACTGCACCTTGCTACAAAATCTTTTTCATAATCTACTACAGGCGATGCATTGTTCTGAAAATCCAGCAACTCAGAATAAAATTAATGTCAATTCCAACAATCACGTCAAACACATGTAAGGATGGCTCAAAACAAATTAAGTATCAATGGATATATGAATATATGAATCACTGTATAATACCACACTATTTAAATCATCTATTCAAGCCAGACATAATACACTGCATTGAAAACGACAGACCATGCTGTACCATGCACATTATTTAGACACTTGGAGCACCTTCTCAACTTGGAGAAACATGCCCAACAATAAAACAAAAAATGAAAGGAAATTAGAAGATTTTACTAGATCACAAAAATTGAGAAGTGTGAATATGAAAATCTATAGTATGAACTGCTGCATTTTGTTTATGTGCAACACTGTTACATTAAAAAGATCTCTTGGTGTATTATGTCTGAGCTTTTTGTGTTAAGCTAATATAAGTATCAGGAAAACGCCACTTTCCCTTTTTTTAAAGATGAAGTTGCACATTTACACTTGATGTTATGATGAGCACTTAAAATGCCTGTAAACACACACACACACACACACACACACACACACACACACACACAAGTTTTACAGCAGGATGATGTACACTGGGTGTACACGGATAATAAATGATAGTGGGTATAAAGAAAAGCTCTCAAATGGATTGTACTTCTTCACATGTTTGGATTAAACAAATTGCCCATAAGTGTTGCAGTTTAAAAAAGCATTAACTCCACATTAACATAAACAGCTCAGCTGAGTGAATAACAGCCAGTCTGTCCGTTTGGACATGTGGCCCAGTATTTAGCCAGAGATTTGCAATTACACCTTATTTACACACTTACTAATATGGATCCATTCCTGTGTCTATGGCATGAAGCCCAAAAAGGGACAGAATTTGATCAGACGTAATGATCCAAATTCAGTGTATTTAATCAACCATGCAGGATAGAATAATGCTTTAGTGGGCCAGGGTTTACTGGATCACTATTGGATGGCTTAAGCAGGGCATACCTTCAATTTTCTGCTCTGGTGAGCTCTTATAAACAGAGAAGGGAGGCAGTGTAGAGGTGCTCATTCAGATTCAGAATAACTTCTCAGAAAGGGAACAAGAAAAGGTGTAGCACGACAAAACCTGCCAATCAATACAGAATGATTAAACCATGTTAAATGTATGCTGCTTGGCCTTTGCAGTATTCCATTTAAAAGGTCTGACTGTGTTGACAAAAATGTAGCCTATAACCAAGCGATTTAATAAAGGTCTGGTTATATAAAAAATAAAATAATACGCTGAAATTTTAAAATAATTTTGAATAAATTACTGATTATTTCACTGTTTATTTTATTTGTAATCAAATCAATCAAATGTAATCTTTTTAAAATACAAATTTTGAGTTATTCATTTTCCATTGCAACACATGAGACCAGTAAAAAAAAATCTCCAACCCAGCAAAATACAATTTATATTGACATTCTCTGATCATAAAAACGCTACTGGAAGATCAACTATCTAAAGTATCAGACACGAGTCAGATAAAAATGTCTTTTCAAATTAATGGTTGTTACATCATTAAAAAATGAAGCTAATCATTTCTTGATAAATCATTACTCAATACTGGTCAATATTTACACAACTGCAGTGTATGCAGAGGCCATATAAATGGAGATGGATTAATGCACAGATCTGGGCCTTTGGCCCATCACTGCTTTCTTCCCCAGCTGCACACACTCAGGCCACAGTGGGAGAGAGTTAAAGGGGAGCCCTACCTCATGGGTCCTCTGGGAGAGCAGACAGGAATAATTGTCTCCAGGCCTGGCCAGTGGTTCACACCTGCAAACAGAAACAGATCAGAAACACACACACACACACACACACACACACACACACACACACAATAGACACTAACATTGATGTCTTCCAGTGCCAAACAGACATTCTGCACGCTCTGAGCTTCTGCTGAAGAGTAAAACCAGCAACAGGAAATATGCATTCAGCTTATTAAAATTTTTTTACACAACATATTCGTGGCAACAGATTTTTAAGAATGCAAAATCATTAATATTGAATATTAATGAATATAGTTTTAAATTACAATATAATGTTGCTGAGGTTTTTTTAAATAAAAAATTTGCTCCTCTGTGAAAATACATGAAAATAAAATGTCTGTTTTAGTAAACAGTAATAATTAGTATATTATTAATATAAATATTAATTAGTAATATCTATTTCAAGTTGAAAAATGTATATATATATATATATATATATATATATATATATATACACACACACACACACACACACACATATATAAAT
>JAQMYF010000012.1:33003600-33017105 GCA_030014195.1 Neosilurus mollespiculum | reverse complement strand
TAAGCTTTAAAATGGTATGGCTAACTTAATTTTGAATTTTTGGTCACTGTGACTCATTTTGCCAGACTGGGTCACATATGGCCTAATCTGGGATTACTCTTAAACTTCATCACATATTAACCCTGGGTTTACACTGGGGCCACGATGTCCATGATCTCAATGATTAAAAAAAGCGTGGAGCACGATTGGGATATAAAAAGGAGGCAGGGTGCATCCAAGAAATGAAACTCGTGATTCCAAGTTCAGCAAGATCCCCTATGATGGTGCATCAAGGTCTGTTATGCTCTGTTAAGATCTGCTACGATTCCCATGTTCTATCACGATTTGTGTCAAATCACAATTGTGGCAAAGGTTTTGAAAAATCATCATGATTCCACCAAATTCCATCAAGATCATCACGATTCGATCCCATGACCTCCCACGCTCATCACGTTGCAAACACGTGGAAAGCAAGGACATTGTGGGTTGATAACATAACTCAACTGTGATAACTTCTTCATTTTCTTTGTGTCTATATTGTGGTCATAAATGAGACACATGGACAATACAACAGACGATTGCTGTGATATTTCTGAAAATTAGAATTCCCAAAAAGTGTTATTAATTTCAGCTGGTTGTTATTAACATGTTATATTAAATATTTTGAACAGACTATTAAACAGTGGAGTCAAAAACAAGCATATCAAAAGCAGTCCGATGATGTTCCCAGAATCCTCATCATAAATTACACCAAGATTGGTGTCTTTAACACAGTACTCTCTAAGAACCCTCTCGTATGATGAGAAGGTGACAGTAAATGAGTCATTCAAAGTGAGAGAAGAATGAATTCACAAATATCTGCTAGACAAATGTGCTTATCACAGTTCTAATGTAAGACTAAATACAAAATCAGTCAAATTATCATGAGTGAGAATTTTGATTTTAATTAAATTAAAGGAAAAAAAATTATTGTGCAGCCCAATATCAAATACAGTGATAGTTTACCATCAGATCAATCCTGAACGTTCCATTAATAAAAGTGTGGCTAAGCCATATCTTCATGGGAAACAAGATCAGATTACTTGAGTATCAGGAACTGAGATGCATAAGAAAAAGGTGGGCTGAGTCAGTACACAGTTACTCAATATACAAAACATTTATTTATTTTATAGGAAGTGCTTCAAAAACCTATTTAATACGACATCTGAGTTTGACACTGAAATACAAGGAGAAAAGGAAAAATAATTTTAAAACAGCAGCCTTCTCCGTGAACAATTGTGATTCAAAAGAGATCCAGTTTTTTCTGTGACATTGTACACCATTTACAAAGGTGTGGTGTTCAGAATAAAATGGTAAGAGTTGGCTTGTTTCAAATGTGTGTATCCATGTTATAGCTGAGAACTCAGGTAGCTCCTACTACAGTAATCTACCCCCCAGCCGAGCCCTTCCATTGGGTATATTCATGCCTGGGCAATTCTTTCGAGCACTCTGCGATACTCTCCCAGAACATCCTGGTAGCTTTTCTCCAGTTCTTCATGCTGTAGCTTTGTATCCATCTGACTGATGTGAGATGCCAGCTCCTCTGGACGCAAACACTTGCGCATCTTTGTCAGCTCGCGCTGGTTCTTCTATGCAGAAAATAAATGACTGTGTAAGATGTTGGAAACACCTTTAACTGCAGTTCTTTTGCTTATTAATATAATTTGAATGGTAATTTTAAATAATGCAACAGACTAAACACAATGTTATCCATGAATTCCTGTTTCACTGGAGTGTAAATAAAAGGCAAGTCAAATTCTATAGCCATTCATCAACATGGGATGATAAACAGTGGAAAATAACCCATACCCACTGTTAGAGTAATAAAGTTTAAAACAACCAGAGTTATACCTAACCAGCCTGGAAAAGAACATAAGTGCATGGTAGCAGTTTGATATTATAATGTCTCTAAATTTACTAGACACAACCTCCATGGCAATTATCTGGAAGATGCACAAAAACAAAGACAAACATGTGTAACTGAAATTCTCTTAAATGTTACTGGAACAGGTTCTATGATCATAAAAAATTAAAGAATGTTTCGGTAACAAAAGTAGGATGGTTATGCAGGAAAAAAGAGGGGGAAAAATCAGTGGTGCATATGGGGGAGATCTTGGGTTCTTTTTTTCCATCTAAAGGCCCTGCATCATGAACAGGACTTCATGAAGTACTAGAAAATAAGAAATGAAAATCAGGTAGCCTCTGCCAAGAACGTATAACTGGATCATAGGTGGATCCTCTGGCAGGAATAATACTCCAAAACCAATACAAAATTGGTTCAGTGACAACTGCTGGTTTGTATCAAGCTTTCAACATCACCCCCTCATCAAGCACTGTCGGAGAAGATACACTGTGCAACATATTTTGCTAACATAGAATGAAAGTACTTAATGTTAAGGATGCTAATAATACTGACACAGTTTTGCTCATTTTTGTAAAAGCTGTAACTGCCTTAGGACAAATTTAACTCAATTTAAGGTTAGTGTTGCCTCTCATATTTTTTTTAAATGTCTGATTAAGTAAATTAAACCCAGATAAAACATTTTCATAATCTTTACCGGGGTGGCAAATAATTCAAATACATGGTCAAATATTTCAAAACTAAATGATCAACTTTACATTTAAGGTTAATCATTTAATACTTCTAAAATACAAGGACAGAATATGAGACTCATTATTTCAAATCTCTTACAGATCCATAGCGGCTGAAGCACACAAAAATACAAGAATGCATACAAGCTAGTGCTTTTTCTTTCTGAATGCACTCACTTCCCCCCAAGTTTTACCCACACACACCCATGCATAAGTATACACACCATTCCCACCTGTGTGCAAAAACATATACATCCTAACAGTCCCCTTCTCCCCCTGAGGGGAGCTGTGTGAGTGAGTGAGTGAGTGTGTGTGTGTGTGTGTGTGTGTGTGTGTGTGTGTGTGTGTGAGAGAGAGAGAGAGAGAGAAAGAAGGAGGGACAACAGGGGACCATGAGAGAGCATCTGGTCTCCAGATTCTTTCATTTTCTCCTAGTAAGGAATTCCAATTTCCTTCTCGGTCTCACGTTTTTTTCACTCGCTTCAATGTCCCTTGTTTTCTTTCTGTCAGAAGTCTCTATGCTGGTCAACATCACTGTTAGAGGTTAGAGTGCCACAATCCAGCAGTCCCCACCAATCCTATATTTCTGATAAATGTTTAACACAGACTGCAAATAAAGTTGACAACAATTCTCCACTGTTTTTTACAGAAGTGCGAGCTGAATAGATCAGATCTAGATTAACATCTATGATCTGACTGGATAAAGCGGATAATCACTCTTGCACTAATATGCTTTCGGATTTAGATGATTCCGTTTCTGTGAATCTTTGTAGAATCTTGTTTGTGGAGTTAATTTCTCAATATAGAAAACTTTCACCATTTAAAACAAATATTTCTTCCAATACAAAGAGAGGTTCTTTGCCAAATGGCCAGTAATAGTTTCAGATATCAGGGCATGCATGCTAAAAATTTTAGGGATATTTACACATCTAAATGAGATTAAGTGATCGAGTATAGAGTGAATTCAGGTCAGGGGTGGGCTATTCTGTCTCTCTGGTTCCCAGGACAATCAGTTTTGTCCAGGTAATACTTTTCCCCATAGTTGTTCAGCAAACAAGCAGATCCAACAACAAATGAGAGAAAAGAAACCCCATTTCCCAGTGACCTGCAAAAAACATTTTCCTTTTGTACGCACGTTTATACATAACGAACACCATGATGCATCTCAATGCTGTAATTACAGCTATAATACTTGCGATTTGCCTGACTGTAGAACAATCAATAATATGCACATTAATTTGAATACATGGATGACAGGCAACCAATTCAAAATGATAAAACAAGCAAAATAAACTGCACTGCAAAGCCATCATATGGAATATAACATTCTTGCTAGCACAATATGCATAATCCATCACCAAGACTGGGTGACATCTTACTGATGTACAAGAGAAAGATGAAGATTATGGCTACATAGTTAACCCCTCCCTAATTTCAAATACTAATTCCTTTGCTCTAAACTAGGTAAACAGGATGGCATACATTACTATATTATATTACAATAACTACCAATTAAGTTTACAAGTAACTAAGCCATGCAACAGGGCAGCACACTGGACACAATCACGGTGTCAAGATGATGCCACTGTGTTGAATCACAGCACCAAACCCAATGTCTCACCAAAGTGCACCATGGCACTGCCCAAGCAGTGAGGTCCAGACATCCCTCTCCCCAGCCACTTCTTCCAGCTCTTCCAGGGGCACTCAGCGGCCTCCCCAGACCAGCCGAGAGACAAAGTCCCTCCAGCATGTTCTGGGTCGACCGCGGGGTCTCTTCCCGATTGGACATGCCCAAAACACCACACCAGGTGGCAGCGGTTCTACTCCGAGCTCCTCCCGGATGGCTGAGCTTCTCACCCCAAGGGGATTGTAGAATGTCTCTAAGGGACAGCCCCGCCACCCTGCGAAGGAAGCTCATTTCAGCCGACCGTATCTGTGATCTTGTTCTTTCGGTCACTACCCAAAGCTTGTGACCATAGGTGAGGTTAGGAACCTAAATCAACTGGTAAATTGAGAGCTTTGCCTTTCGGCTCAGCTCCCTCTTCACAACGGACCGGTACAAGCTCCGCTTTACAGCAGAGGCTGCACCGGTCCGCCTATCGATCTCCCGCTTCATCCTTCCCTCACTCGTGAACAAAACCCTGATATACTTGAACTCCTCCACTTGTAGCAGGACCTCATTCCAGACCTGGAGGGTGCATTCCACCCTTTTCCAACTGAGAACCATGGCCTCGGACCTGGAGGTGCTGACTCTCTTCTCAGCAGCTTCACACTCAGCTGCGAATCGCTACAATGAGAGCTGTAGGTCCCGGCTCGATGAAGCCAAAAGAACATCATCTGCAAAAAGCAGAGACGATATCCTATGGCCACCAACCAGAACCCCTCAATGCCTCGGCTGCTCCTAGAAATTATGTCCATAAAAATTATGAACAGAAACGGTGGCAAAGGACAACCTTGGTGGACTCCAACCATATATATATATATATATATATATATATATATGTGAAAATCCTGCACCCAACATGCCATTATAGAAGTTCAAATGGTCCAACTATTGCCTTTATAAAGCATGACTGTCCTTATTATAATGAGTATGAAGAAACAATTCTATTGGCTCATACCACTGATTTATTGTGATATCATGATCAATTCATTAAAAATTCACAATTTGTGTGTGAGCTTTATGTGTGATTTAAGTTCAATCTACATGCCTGGTATGAATCAGGCAGCGGCTAAAGATCAGCTCCATCATCTTTAGAATCTCTCAACATTTCAGCAGCCTATTTATTCTATATGTCCTCTTATTTATTGGTAGAAAACCTCAAGACACAGTTGTTTGTTATTTTTATTACATTGGTCATTTAAATAACTCTGATTGGTCGATTACAGTATTCTATGCTCTGTTATTTATGTTACTACTAAGGAACATGTCATTAGTGAAGGCAATAAAATAATTTTTTATCGATATTTTCTAAGTGGCCATGAAATAGATGAAATAAATGTACAGCGAACGAGACATTATGTGGAAACAACCTCGTTAAGGTCCTGATCACTCTGTCTGGGTTTATTTCTTAACAGACTGTGTCAGCATGGGTGCTAGGTGACATATTTTAAAGCTCTAATAATGGATAGCTCACTGTTGCCCTAAAATGCTTTCATATTTAAATATATGAAACTCCAAAGCTCACAAAAGAGGAGACACCTACCCTGTATGGCCCAAAAAGTCTTCTCTTCACCTCTAGCCGAAACTCTCTGGCCTTTTCTTCGTCACTCATGTCTGTGTTTCTGAGGCGTAGAATCTCATACACCCGCCTGGCATGTTTCTGCACATAAAAAGGTGGGGTCACATGCCTGTTGTAGACACACTGTAATCTATTCACTTCAGGGGTGGTTAGGGAACAAATGCACTTGACTTATCAGACTCTTATACTGACACATGAGCACACATGAGGGTGCCTTTAACTTTAGTAATGGACAACACTGCAATATAAAACAATTGTTTGTTCCGGTTCCTTTTTTGAAGTCATATTGTCAGTCCATTTCTGGTAGAAAGGTGTCTCGTCATTCAAGTAGATGGCAACCTGGTCTTGTATGTTTAAAAGTAATTACCCAGAATTCTCAGTGTGGACGCTGAACAGACAGACTTTACAAGAACAATTTTGTCATGGCCCAGGCACCAGACTGTGATAATCACTCACAAACAACATGGTCAGAAAGGAAATAAAAGATAGTGGGATGTAATCGGCACAGTTAAATAGTGGCCTAAGTGCAGAGAGAAAGAAGTCATACAGGGGGCACACTGAAGTGAACTCCCACCCATTCACTAATGGCCAGCTTCCAGTGGGACGTGTGGATGTGGGTGTACAGAAAGGCCACTACGAATTATAAATACAGAAAAAAATACTTTTATGTACCTCAGAACTAAGATGGAGAGTTAATTATATTAATCATCAGAATTCACGTCACTGTAAAAAATAAACCAACTGCAGACTAAGCACAAAAATTCAAGACATTGTAACTTTTTTGCTCATGTGCCTTGAATCTCATCATGTGTTGTTTTAAGTATATAGCTTATACCTTGTTGATTTTGAGTTTCTCACGAGCTTCAGAGGCCATTTCTTCACTGAAGCCCAGGGCCAGTTTATCCATGGAGAAAGAGGGTAGATCCATACACAGCTTCACCAGCACAAAATCCCTCAGCTTCACATAGTTGTCAGATGGGTCTTCGGCTGAGAAAATTCAATACACACAAAACACTGAACATACAGCAACTATACAATGAACTACCAAACAGGTGTCTGTTCATACAATTAAAATTAAAATTGAAAAATATTTTGGTAATGTTAACTATACAATTAACACAGTTTTCACCATACATAGTGCTTTCCCTCCGAGAGTGTTAGACCGCCCCCAAATACGCATGTTCCGCAGTTCGAAAAAAGGCAGGTTTTACATGGGCATAGGCATGTCACGGAGGTAGGGCTGGGTATTGTCACTGATTTCCTGAATTGATTCAAATTCGATTCACAAGGACCCGATTCAATTCAATATCGATTCATTGAGGGGTATTTCAGCTACAGTATTTGTTTTGCTTGAATATGAAAAGGAGTCTTCCGAGAACTAATGGCAGAAAGTATACTTTCAGTTGAATTATTAAAAAGAAACCTTCTAACTAGGCACAATATTTAAAATATTCAAGTTCACACTAAAAAGTGACCCCAAACTTGTTTCCTGAAAATACTTTTATTTACCAACACATTCGATCAATAAACATAATGAAGTGCAACTTAGATTTAACAGTAAGTAGAGCAACCAGATACAAGTTTTTTCTTTAGTGGAGATGGGTCTACACATCATGTACATTAGTATCTGTGCAGTGTGTACACTTTGTAATCATCACTTAACTAAATCGGAAAAACAATCTGATCTGAGAGAGAACAATCACGAATCAACTAGAAAAAACTCTAGAAACCATGTCAAGTGTGGATGATGCCTCGTCAAACGATTACGGAGATACATTTTACCTCCGTGTTGCACATTTTGCAGACCGCACTGCTTTTGTACAACTCGTCCCTGTCCTCATACTTTTTAAATCCAAAATGCAGCCACACATCTGCTTTCAACTTTGAGGGTGTCTTCAAAGAATCGAAATGGTTCCGCCATGCTTGTTATGAAGAGCCAGCCTCACACACTGCCAGATCTCGTTGTGTCACGGGTGTAATAAAAGATTGCTCTTTGAATAAAATGAACCAATATAAAAAAAATAAATAAAAAAAAACAAACAAAAAAAAAAATCTTGAACTTAAAAAATTTTCAAGAAACAAGTCCTACAGAGGGGGCATGTGCATGTTTACCCCCCCCCCCCAACCCCCACCCCGTGGGTTGGTGGTGGTCATGTGATAGGGAAGGGAATACTTGATGGGTGGTAATTGGATACGACTAAATTTGGGAGAGAAAAAAAATGGGGGGGGTTTGAGTCAATGCATCATTGCCACCAAACCAACACACGGTGGGCAGGACACTGGGTCAGATTACAGAAGTCTGACATTTTTATGTGGAGGCAGCCTCAAATGTGCAGACATTTTTTTTTTATTAAATATTTCTCATAAGCGCAGATTTTGGCCAATGGTAATTTTAAAATGGCATTAATCAGCCAAATAAATCAGATGAACAGTTAAAAAAAATTCCAGAAAGTTATTATTTAAAACCACAATTAATGACATTTCACTTCTTGAAATAAAAAGGTTTCCCAATATCAGTAAACACTGTTCAAAGAATTTTGTTGCTCTGTGCTTCTATCAACCTTCCTTCATATTAACTTCCTTATAAAAAGCCAAAATGAAATCCACATCTTTTACTGAAAGATACCTTACTCTGTCAAAATAAGCCTCAAATTCCACATTGCCGAAACAAACCAACATTGATATGACTTCAATGAAATGTTTAATAACAAGGGAAAAGAAAGATGGAATTCCCAGGTTTGTCCACAGAATTTGCAGTAGCCTGCTATGAACTAACCGTAGCCTGCTCAGGCTTGTTCTGACAATGTGTGCGTGGTACAAAGAAGGGAAAGTTATGACATTTTTTACTCGCCACGGACCAGCAAACTAGTGTTAATTTCCACCCCTGCAGATACAGTTTAGGAGCAGATCTGAGGGTTTGGGGTTTTTTAATTAATGTTTATTCCAGTAAGTGTACAGCACAATCAAAAACAATACATTTTATTAACATGATTAAATTTATTATATCTGTTCACATATGCTTTTGTTTGTTTTTATTTGTTTAACACATGGAACGCTAGTGTGCTGACGGTCAGGGCTCACATAATAGGTTATGCCTTTGTACCCCTGGATCACGGTTCTGACCTGAGTTTTCTGTTTACCACCTTTCACCAGCTGAATTCAATAATTTCATTCATTTGTATTACCTGTCTGTCTTGAACATTATCTGTTTAACAAGTTGATGTTCCATGTTGCCATAATGATTGTGTGCCGGGGGAGGGGTGATAAGGAGCACAAATGAATGATTACACCCTTACATCATGTTCCCAAATGTCTATACTCCCAGCATGCACCTGTGCAGTCTGAGACCAAAGATAAAAACCTTTAAGATTTAAGTGTTTAATTGTTAATGTAGAAAAATATGACATCTCTACAGTACATAAAGTGTGAATATGTGCATTTAGCTCAGAGTCATCTAAAAGAACTTGTGTCTTTGCATAAACCATGGATAAGAAACGTTCAGGCAGAGCTCCATACGCTTAGGAGTTCTTCTACTATGACAGCAGAAGCAAAATGGTCTTAAAGCTTGATTTAAGCAGTTGTGATGAGAAAAAGTATCCCGCGATCAGCGATGCACTAGTCTGCAATCCCGCAGGCACTTGTGGACAACACAGGAATTCCTATCTATGGTACTTCAACCAAATTCAGTGTGTGGGATTAACAAACCAAAACAATGAAAACATGCTGTATGTGGATGTCCCATACATAGACTAAATGAGAGAAAGGGAGAGAGGCTACAGAGGCAAGGAAGAGACATCTTTCAGTTTTTATCATGTGGCATAACATTAACAGTAGCCAGAGAGAAAAGTATAAAAATGAAAAAGCACAAAAATAGAAAAAAGAACAAACAAAGGCTCTACGAATAGTGGCTTCAGGTCTACCATAGTAGAGTGAAGCTGCGTATTCGGTTTGAATGAAAGCTAATCTCTCTCTCCCCACACAGCTCAATAATTATGCCATTGTGTGAGAGAGCCTGAGCAGCAGCATGTGGCCAGCACATTTCAGCTGCAAACTGCCTGCAATTTACATATATCCCTCCCACCTTGCAACACACTGGACCAGAGAGCACCATACACAGCCGTGGCAGAAAGGTATTTAAATTCAGCCAACAGTTACCCTTGATAAGGAGGCTCTGTTCATTCCTCTCACATGCACTTAAAGTTTTAAGAAAGTACCCCCCAGAAGTACTCCATTTCATTTTCAAAAACGAAAAAAGGAAAATGTCACATGTATTCTGCAATCTTAACTGTGTATGGGCACTTTTATAAAGGCCTTGGCTCACTCGAGTTCCTGTCATTAAAGTAAGACATGCAAACCAGTGGCACAATCCAGCCACCAGTGTGCATTATGAACACAGACCCATGTCACAGGAACAACATATGGCCTTTGTTAAATAGTTTTCATCTGAACATACCTGTGATGTCCTGAACTTTAGGTAAGTTGCAGTAGAATCGGTGGACTGTCTCTAACAACTGGGCTCCATGACCTTCACCCTGAAACGGTGGCAGGATCAGCATCTGACTGAGATAGAAAGACACACAAAATAAATGAGACAACGGAACCAGAGGCTTCCATTAGGGCTGGGCAACATATCACTAAATTACTGTATCGCGATATGACTAATTATATCACAATAAGATTTTTAATTCATATCACCGAGCCCTAGATTCAGGCATAATCATTATACTCCTCAAACTGGCAGCATCATCAAATTATATATTTAAATAAAAATTTATCTTTTGACACCCTTACATTTCACTTAGAAGTACAACAGAATCTTTCTCTCTCTCATTCACACACCTGGACCATAGAAAGACTTATCTCCTAACCGCATCAACCTATTTGTTCCTACCGATATTGTTCTTTGCTCGTCTCGAAGTGCAAGTGAATACACAATGCCCTCCCTACATCTCCCTGTCCTATTCAGCTTTCTTTGATACAATGGACATTATGATCATGATGATGACCTGATACAGATATGACAATATGTTTTGTTCAATACACACACACTTCATGTCCAGACAGCATTCTTTTCTCCAGTCTAACAACTTGATATAATCTCAACCAAAAGATTATTTTTGCTCATTCACTTGGCCAACATAATGAAATGTTACTATGTTGTGCCAATCAATATATTACGCTGATTTTCAAAATGGGCCTTCTGATGAGTGCTGCTGATTTTGCCATCCTTATAATAAGCAAATGGGGATTGGCTTATAGGATATATAAGCCAGTAATTTGGGGCACTTAGGGACAAGAGAGCGAGAGATGTATAATTTTCTTTTCCCTTTTTTCAAAGAATAAAAGAAAGAGAAGGCACGTGCTTCCCTGGTAATTACCTAACACGTGGTCTGGTTTTGTCTGGGTATACGTAGTAATTATACACTGTCATGTAGCCAACCGTAGCGTAGAGAGTCTCCCCGTCCTTATTGTATTTCTCAAATCTGTACAGAGAGAGAGAACACAAAGGCAAGCAGGTCAATCATAGGCACGCTCCCATGCACCAGTTCTTCTAGCACTCTTTCAACTCCTCTCTCTTTCTCTACTTTGACCATCCGTCCACCCCCCCAACCCTCTTTCGTATACTGCTTGTTTTCTCGTTCTGGCCTCCTGTCAGTGTGAGCATGCTGGAGTAGACAGTGGAGCAGTTGCAGTCTGTGCACCTGCTGTAGAGAGTGAATGCATTATGCACTTAATTGGTGCACTGCAACTTAGAGAACAGAGGACCGGCGAGAGGGACGCATCTAGGCTCTTCAAATCTCTCCAGTCCATTTGCCTATTGTCAGGTTTAATAGGTGCCAAACTAAAGAAAACACTAACAGAGTCTCCTTTTTGGTCGCTAGAGATTCCATTCACTGTTTCAAAAGACAACAGCATTCAGTTCAGCCTCTTGCTCTGCCAAAAAATAAGGACAGCAAAGAAAAGACAAACAACACAAAAAGAAACTCTTATGAGATGAACAGTTCACCTCTACAAAAAGAGGGAAATATAATTAAACAGGCTTGGTAATTGGTTGCAAGCACCACGAGTGGTAGTCCTGTCCACTTGAATGTAAGCATGTGTGTGTACACAAGCATCTGACTAAAAGGGAAAAAAAGCATCGACCCAACAGTGTAACGATGGTCTGTACATTCAGCAACGCAAAGTAAGCTAAAACTTGACTCAAAGATTAATACTTAAAAATGTACCATCCAGTGACATTTGCACCATTTCTCTTAAACAAGGTTATGTTTTACACTTTCCCCCCAATACAGACATAATCTTCTCCCGTGTAAGGAAATCACATAACATCAAGAAACTGTTTAGCAACCCATATGGGAACATGTGCACTCTACAGTAAGTGAACCCAGGTCCTGAGGTGCCCAGGCTTCTGCAGGAATTTACAAAAACAGCTAACAACTCACACAAGGAAGAAGTCCCAGCGATCATCATCCACATCAATAAAGCTGGCTGTCTCGATGAACCACATAAGGAATGTCTGAAGGCGCTCGTGGTATTCTCGGAATCCTGGACATGAGATATCCGCCTGTAAGGCAACAACACAAAGAGGAGATATTGATATGGGATTATCACTGTCTAACCAAACAAAGATTCAAAATCAAGACTGTCATTTGCCAGGTCGACACATCAAGGATTATTTTTAAGCAAGCAGTGCACTATAGTATTGTGTAGTATGAAGGAATACAAAACTTTGAAAACAATAAGCAATAACCTAATTATTATGCAATAAACTCCCATCAATGTGATTCCTCAATGTGGGGCCTGCATCACTGTGTCAGGGTTTATTTCACAATAATGTCAAGCTCATTGTGCATTATCCTTTACAAAACAGAGATGCACAAAAAATAACCACAACAAACACTCAGTGGAGCCAGCCACCAACCCCAATGCATCAGCAAATCACGGTACCTTGTGTATCACGTAAATAAGTTCTGCCCCCTCTTCGACGTTGTGAACTTTATAGGTGTGCAAGAGGCTGCCAAATGGCCTGAAGTTAGCCTCTTTTTCCAAGAGAGAGATAAAGTCATCTGTGTTAGAGCTAAAGCCTGGAGGAACGATCTCTCTGATCTTTCCTTCTACATCATCGGGCTGAAAGCACAAAAGAAAGACACATCAGATGATGTCATATATTTACAAATTTTTATGTTTATTTTATACAGTATATGGTTGTATATGATTAAAAACAGAATGTATTACCTAAAAAATTATTATTTTGCTGCAACGTAAATAAAGTGGAATAAGTACACAAGCTGGTATAGTTAAAGGGACCTGTAAGCATTCACCGAGTTAAAAGCACAATGATGCACATCATTTAATTCCTAGTGCTCTCCGGCCTTACATGTAACCCTACTGGAGCCACAACAGAATAAAGCCCTATTGTTCTGTCATTAGACTATACTTCAGCCTTGATTGGCATAGCACACGTGAAACTAAAAAAGAAAGAATACATATTTTTGTCGAACAAAAAAGAGAACCATTAGGCAATTAGTCCTGTCAGCTGAGTAGGCCTTCAACCCCCCTCGCTCCAATCCTCTCTGAAAGACCACTTAATTGAATACATTTACTACTTATCTTAAACCATGAATATTTGATGAAGCGGGGGGGGGGGGGGGG
>JAQMYF010000012.1:32988333-33001714 GCA_030014195.1 Neosilurus mollespiculum | reverse complement strand
AATAAGACCTAGCTAAATCCATATTTTGTTCGCACCCTCCCCTCATTTTCTGTGAATGCACGCGCGCCAGCACCATTGACAGCAGCGCCGCAGAGGAGAGACAGAAAAAGAGGAAGTTAAGAGAAAAAAAAATGGTAAATAAAGTATTGTAAAACAGGACTGAGGGGCCTGATTGGTGATAAAAGCAGGACTTGGGGAGCATAACGCTCATCATTTTATTTACCGGTATTATCTTCTATCTTCTGCCTGTTATCTAGGCAGATTTTTGTGTTCACACTTACCTGGTTATTGAAATTGCTGTTAATGTTAATTAAACTGAGACCTACCCCCAAAATAAGCCCTATGGTGTTTTTTGAACCGAAAAAAACCCCAAAAGACAGTGTCTTATTATCGGGGAAACATGGTAGCTTTTAGCCGAGCTTTGACATGGATGAGGAAAACGAAATACAGCCAGCACCGTCTTCGCTGAAGGAAAACGCTTGCACTTCGGATTTTCCGGATAAGAAGGAGCTTGACATGACATGCTGTGTGCAAAATGTGCAAAATAAAAGTCAAGTATTTCGGGAACA
Organism: Neosilurus mollespiculum; assembly: GCA_030014195.1. Classification (NCBI taxonomy): domain Eukaryota; kingdom Metazoa; phylum Chordata; class Actinopteri; order Siluriformes; family Plotosidae; genus Neosilurus; species Neosilurus mollespiculum. The sequence goes on along the minus strand of JAQMYF010000012.1, from coordinate 33,001,145 downwards.
CTTCAAATCCCCGAGCCCACATCTTACACCATCAACCCGATCTAAAAGAACCAGAGCAGCAGCACGACCAACTCCTGACGAACACACACTCCATCACTTCACTAAACTCACAACCAACTCTGAACGAGCAAAGCGGATCAGTACAGCTACAAAACCAGCTGTCTAGTATTTTAATGTCTTTCTTTCTTATAGAAGAGTTGTTTCTAGCTTATAGAAGAATGTAGGTACTCGTGAAACTGGCTCCCTTTTTTTGTAATGGTTATGAATCAAAGATCGGTTTGAATCAAGAATTGATTCTGAATCGATTCTTCACCCTAAGAATCGGTATCGAATTGAATTGTGAGTTGTTCGATTCACATCCCTACCATCCATGGTTTCCCACCTGATGATCTGCCATTGTGTACTGGGTCACTGTCTTGCCACATGATGACGTTCCTCTCAATTAGACTGGATGCATTTTACTGTATAAAAGCCAATGCTTTCGTAGACTTCTGAACTCAGGACTGTTCACCATTGTAAGTTACATTAATAAAGATCTGCGTTTTTTTTTTCCAGAAGCAGTCATGCTCAGGCCATGACACTGCCTCCATCAACATGCTTGATCAATGATGTTTTGAACCTCGAGATCTTTTCTTTCTCTACACATCTTTGTATTTCTTTACCAATTCCAATCCGGCCTCCCGGATATTACTACTGGTGAGTGGTTTGCATCCTGTGGAATAGCTGATGTATTTCTTCTCTCAAAGTGTTCTTTCGAACAGTAGATTGTGATCTTCATGACTGCCTTGTGGAGGTTTGTTGACGATGGAGGAAGAATGACAAACAGAATGGAAACGAAACTCAATCCAACCATGTACCCTGTGCACACTGACAAAATGTTGCCTGCCATGACCAACAGGCACATATAATATTCTGTGCACGTATGTTTATATAATTGTATATTTATAATGCGTGCTGGGCCTGTTTTTTTTTTTTTTCCCTGATTAGATGTCCTTCCCCCCCAAGCCTCATGCACAGCAATATTAGTGGTATCCCAGCATACTGAAAGTAAAGAAGAACCACTTCAGAAAGGTGACCAATCAAAGCAGGGTAGGCACAGAGAGCAGAAAGATGATCGATGGGAGGAGAAAACCAAACAGGTCACCCAGTGTACGCACTCAAAATCAGAGCTTCAAGAGAAGGCAGGAAAGCAGCTTCCTGAAGAACTGTGGAGGGTTTTTTTTTAGATTAGGAACCGTACTCTGGTGCAAAAAAATAATAATAATAATAATAAAAAGATCCGAAAATAGGCACAATATCTAACCTTTAAAATAAGAAAATCTGAATCAGCCAGAATCAGTTTAGAAATTTTTCATGATTTTGTCTCTGTACACCACAAAAACAGATTTGAAATGAAGCCATGACCATCTGAGTGGAATTTAGAATTTAAGCTTTAATAAAACCAAAATATCTCACATCCATTTAGGAATTACGTACATTTTTTTACACCATCCCTCCCATTTCATAAGCTCAAAAATAAGTGGACAAATGAATAATTATAAAGATGAACCAATATTTATATCTGAACCAAAATTGTGAGTTCCAATTAACGACTACCAAACGTAAACTCAAAACATGAACTTATTTGTCACGCGTAATGAGAAAACAGGCTGTAATTGGCCACAAAACTTTCGCACATGTAAAATGGAGGAACTGCTTAAAAAAAAAAAAAAAGGTCTGTAATTCCTATACAGTTAATAAGTTAGTTATTGCTGTTAAATGCCCTAAATCAAAGCTGAAATTCCACACTTCAGTCACATTATGACCGCTTCATTTTAAATCCAGTGTGGTGCTGTATAGAGGTAAAATTATGAAAATGGTGGACCTGACTCTACCTTCGATTTAGAAATCAGAGAATAATTTTAAACAATAAATTCATTCCACGGCACCTTAGAAACCTGTTGGAATTTGTGCTGTGCTTTTGACAACAAATTATCAAATTCAATTAATTAGTTTCAGCCCTACATCCCAACAGCTCTGTATAAATTACAAACCTGACTTCTACATAGGACACCAAGTGATCAAGTAATGTAACCTGTAAGAGATTTGTCCTGGTCAATAATCAGTATTTGCCATAAATATAAAAAAGAAAAAAGTTCATATTAATATATAATATACAAAGTTTTCACAGAACAACAGGAAATATTAGCCTACCTGCACACAGTCAAACTTCTCAGTGACTTTGGAAGAGTACTTGATTTTGAACAGCGTGCTCAGGTTGCCAGCAGTGTAGTAAAGCTGAATCTGAAGGCCTTTGTATCCAAATGCCACTTCACTAGTGTGAAATTCAGGAAGAAGTTGTAAGATAGAACCCATTATATTTGACAAGACACAGCTCTTCAATCAACAAAAAAAATGCACATGCAGACATAAACATCAGTGGGTCACCATAACACACATATACAGCCAAAAGAAAGTAGTCCGCTACTGCAGACAGCATGCAGCGCATAGACTACTACACCAATTCCTAACAGTATAAATAAGTCACAAATCACATGGTTTGCACAGTACTGAATACTAAATAAATAATGTATTCCTCATTTTTTAAAAACTGCCCTATTTTACAGGGCATTATTATTCACAGTTTTTCTCTGAAACCAAAATAAACAAAAAATAAACAAAAAATAATCATGTAAAATAACAAATAACCAATTATCCATTTGAAGAAGCTACACAGTGCATGCCGGAAACATACTGCGCTCCGAATGAGGTCAAGCGCACAACTGACATTCAGGGATGCTCCTATTTCTCTGCTCAGGGATTGCATTTTTATTAGCGTATACACTCCAGGAAAATGGCACAACATGGTCCACTATCAGATTATTAAAAATCATTATTACCCATAGGAAAGATTTTTTTTTTCTGACTGGTGGAAAGCCATCAAATATTTCGTAGTATTGCATCATTGCCATGGGATAACCGAATTATTGCACTGTTGTCGTGGCATAAGCTGAATGGTTATCACACCACTGGCACACACAACATAGTAACATGACTGTCTACTTGAAAGAATAACAAAATTACTACAGAATTAGACTTTCATATAAAAGAATTATTCGGCCTTCAGCCTCAGCAGATAGCAACTCCTTGACCGAATAATTCTCAGTATCATACTTCACCTCATTCAATAATTGTTTATTATCCCAAGCAGATAATGCATAATTCCTTGTTACGCTTTTAATATGGAAAAATAAGCCATACAAATCATGTCTTAGTTTACATTTGTGAAATTAAAAGCACACACGTGCTTTGGTTTCCGCCTAGTATATACTAAACCTGTGAAACAGTGAGCAGCACCTTTAACTATATAGTGCTTAGCACTAGCTCTGAAAGTTTGGTCCTGGGGACAATTCAACATCATTTACCCCACCTTCGGCAAATAATTGTAAGTTAGCCTATAAAAAATGCTTTTCGCCGCATTTGATTTATGTAATGAAGCCTGAAATCTATTACACATTTGATATGAAATGAAATGTTTGCACACAGAGCCTGAAAGGCATTTTACTATTTCGTGATGTATTTCATGCTTGTGTTGGACTGGAACTGTCAGTAATATCCTAAGAGAATGATTGAGCCATTTAGCAGTGATGAACACATTAGAGACACGTTCAGCAGAAAGTGAAAGTTTGGGCACACCCGTTGTTTGACGGAAGCAGACAATAGGGACAGTTTCATATCATTCATGAGTGGAAGCTGAGAGACAGAAAGCTGGACAAGAAGGAACGCAGCACAGATTGTGTGTGTTCATTGGTAAAACATAGCGGTTCAGCTTGAGGAATCTGTTTTGCTGCCTTTCTTGTGCTTGTCGTTCTGTTGTGGGACATCAAAGCCAGAGAAATCCTGATTTGATCGGTCAAGTAATCATCATAGCATGTGGATTTCACAAAAACATATATTTTTTTAATTAATTAATTCTTCATTACACTGAACTTTGTTCTTGGTGTATAAACACTCATAAAAATTCATGTATTTAATAAAATGGATGACTTCCCAAATATTTTGTCCGAAAATTGTACTTGATGAACTAGGGGTTGTAGAAACTCATTTACACTGTATCCATTTTTAAAATATTAAACCTAATCTCTACATCTTGCAGGTACTTACTCATCACCATAGAGTTGATGGCTGTACTCAGGGTGGAACGTTGTACTTTCATCATCTACATCCTCTGGGAAACGTACTGCAGGAAATAAATAAAACAAAACCTGCATCATTGCTAATATTACCATGCTTCGGTCATAAGCATATAACTTAGGGAAAAAACATCCTTATAATGTGGAACACCATTTAAGTCACCAGATATCCAGACAAGTCTTGAAGGGCAGAACTTCAGCAGAGTTTAGTGATTTCAATTCTAAATTTAATGGCACACCAAAGAAACTACCACGTTAATGGGACATGACTTCCTGATAAACATCTATTTAGTATTGCTGCATTTGGAGTCAGTTAATGTGTGCGGTAATTACATTAAAGGATAAGCAATTTGTGTAGAAATACCAGAGATGGGATCATTTTCATGATGCATAGAGAGCTGCCATACTTATAAAATCCATGTCTAGGTAAATCCCACTTAAATACAAACTGATTTGACCTTTATTATAAGCAGTCTTTTTAGAGTGCCTTTGCCACAAATTGTGTTTGATCACTGGTAAGTTGCATGTTCATACCATCAATAACTTACCTAAAACCCCCAAAAGAATGACTTTTCTGACAATTCTTTTTAAATGGCATTGATATCTTATTCTTCTGTGTTTCAAACCCAGCCATTTCTTGTTTTGATTTCACTAAGAGACTAAAGAAAATAGCACTGCGTAAAGCGTCTTTAAACTGAAGTAACCTAATACACATAATATAATGGAATCCTTACCAAAATGTCAATTCGTGCAGGTTAATTACGCATGTCCCCATGTACCATTAAAATAGGGCCTAATGTCCCCCTGTCCGACATCACCGTTTGTTTTGGTTCTGTATTTTGATTCAACCCCACTGACCAGTATAAATCTAATATATAAACTGTAAGAAAGTTTCAAACCCGACCCTGCATGCTAAAAATAACAATAAAATAATCTTTCATGCACCAGCACGTTTACTGACCATCTGAGCTACTGGTCCACCGAGGAAACAGTAAATAATCTACAGTTATATTCTCTCTCCCAAAAGTACGGCTAGACACATCCTTCCATTAACATGACTATGTTATCTGGTGACAGTAACCCAGTCTGTACTAACAGTGATTAAGCTCAAAGCTGTTGGAAGATTTAAGCTTATTTTCTCCTCTTATTTCTTTTACACTCCTGTGCAGTTCTGCTTGTGCTGTATTTGACTAACACTGAATGCGATGTCAACATGATATCCATTTGTGCTAATGCTACACGGTAATATGGAATATCTGCAGTTAGTTTGGCTTGGAGTGTGGATCTCAATAAGGTAGATAATAACATGCATAATTTCATATCATAGAGCAGAGCTCCAAAGCCATAAGCTCAATTTTGTTGTTGCGTTCGTGCTCACGTGCCCACACAAGCAATCCAACATGCGCCTGCCACCACCATGCACTTGCATGTTGTGGAAATGTTTGGTTGTTTAGTCAGTGGTTTTTCTTTTTGAGAAGAAATGCGTTTTCAAATACCACTGAAAAAACAGTAAATTATATTACGGCTGTTTCTTTACCGGAAATAAATGTAAACATTTTTGAAGCTCCGCCTTTAGGCAGCACCTAAATATTTATATTATTCTCAGTTTAGATAGAAAAGCTGGATGAATTTAGCCAAATGAAAAATCCTGCTTGTTCTGAGCAGTGGAGGTTATAAACTGTCCACGTACTTAACTTTGCTTTAACTTGTACATTTACATTAAACAGTGAGGCTGGAATAGGAACTCAGAACACTTTTTATTTCAGTAACATTACATCTTTAATGTGAAACATAATGCATATTATCACCTACCTTAGTAAGATCCACACTCCAACCCAAAACTAACTGAGCTTTTTGGAGAGAGAATATGTTAGAATATGTTTAACCTGTTTAGAATCATTTCAAATATAACTTCTGAGAGAATCTGGAGAGGGAAATTTTATAATAGAATATTAGAAAATTGCAATGCAGACCTCAGTAACTGCTTTTTACTAAAAATGAAGACCATTTAGGATCTTGCATACAAATTACATGGAAATCATTTCTAGATTGTCAAGAAAAAGGCATAGAGGCAGTGGTGGCTCAGTGGTTCTGGATTAGTGATCTGAAGATCAGGGGTTCAAGCCCCAGTACCACCAGGCTGTTGCTGTTTGGCCCTTGAGTAAAGCCCTTAGCTGCATAAAAATGATTAAGACACTCTGGATAAAGACATCTGCCAAATGCCATAAATATGAAAAATGCAAAGGAAACAGGTAAGATTAATCAAGATTTTAAACAAATCATCTGATCTACAAAACTGTAAAGTTGGTCAGTGAAACGTGTGTGTGCTGTTTTTGATCATCTAGGATTGTTCAAGCTGTTCTGGATGTGAAGATTATCGAAGCATATGCAAACATATGGAAAGGTTACTTACCTAATTTTAAACAAATTGCTTCATTGGTGTCACATTTGTATTCTGCCAGTTTCTTCTCCATTGTATTCATATCTGAAAGACAAACAAAACGACAAGCAGTGACGGGATCAGCCCCATGTTCCCCAGTCCCCATGTTCCCCACTCCCGATTAAATAAATGGATCTTCAAAGTAACGATTGATGGAATATTCGTTATTTCACATTTTCAATGTTAACAGGGAGAGGGTGAGGGAACATAGGTACCGGGGAACACAGACATGGACCTGCAGTGACCACTACTGCTGGAGGACATTTGGCAAATTACTTGATCATGAGACAGCACAAGTGATTTGAGAATCAACAAGTGAACTTTACAACATGCCAGCAGAGTCTCTGAATACAGGTCTTTCTGACTTACCCCTGTGCGAGTGTGTGTTTTGACCTCTGATGAAGAATGTATTCCTGACTAGCCCCCAGTGTTCCCGGGATAGTCCCCAGACCCACCACGACCCTGACCAGAATTATAAAACCCTTACTGAAGATGACTGGATGAATAAATCAACGGTGGGACGCAAAACATCAGCAGTTGAACCTTTACTGCTAACTATCCAGCGGTGTTGTTGTTCTTTACCTCACTTCAAGAAACAAGAGCAGCTTCTCTTAACTAGCCCTATACAGCCCACCTATGTCTGTTTTAATGCTAACTTTTAGCACTTACCCGGCTAACTACTTGAACAGAAGGTGTTTAAAGCACTAACCTCATCCCTCTCTCCGTCTGAGTATCTCCGGCTTCTATCACTGGTAAATTCCGTTAAACCAACTTCTATCAAATGTACTGTTAGCAGGCCGTTGCTAAACTACAGTTAGCCAAATTAGTCAGATGCGTTGCTAGGGCTAGCTGTCAGGAAGCTAACTAGCTAGCACTCGCACGGCTGTTTACCATGTTAGCCAGTGAACTTGCTAAGGAGAAGTGCGGCATACAGCAGTGTTGGGAATGTACTCATCCTGTTTAATTATTATTTTTGTATATATATATATAAATCATATCCCAAAAAAACACAATCTTACCCGCCATTTCCACACACGCTTTACCACACTACCCGCGAAATGCAAACGCACGTCCTGTTTACTCACGTGCCTCCACCCTCACATCTGATTGGACATTGGTATAGTGACGTGGATTATTTAACAGTGAGTCCAATAATGGCCAGTTCCCACATAGTATTGTAGGGTAATTGAAGTTTACCAAAATATTTATACATTTTCTCTTTTTTTCTTGTTTTCTTTTCTTTTTTCTTTCATTTTTTTCAATATCTCAGGTTTCTGAGCATTTATCTAATGTAGTTTTATACAGTTTTATGCATTTGTGTGTACTGTAAACATTTCATCACACTGTTTTTTGGGTATTAGAATAAGTTACATTAAACATAAGCAAGCTTTCTTAGATGTGCAGTTGCATTAATAATTTCACTCAATCACTCATTCATTTGTTGAACCTCTTAATCCTAGGTGTCTCAGGTGACACTGGGCGAAGGTGGGATATACCATGAACAGCTCGACAGACCATTGCAGGGCAACACACACACACACACACACACACCATTCACACTCACACCTGGTGGAAATTTGGTCAGTCAGCCTACTCTTCATGTCTTTTGGAGGAAACCAGAGCACCCACAGGAAACCCACGCAGGCACAGGGAGAGCATGCAAACTCCACACAGAGACGCCCAAGCCCAGGACTCAAACCCAGGACATTCTTGCTGTGAGGCAGACGTGCTAACCACTACACCACTATGCTACCTAATTTCAAGAAGAATTAATCAAGAAGAATACTTATATGGAACATCTAAAAATATATAAAATAGATGAAGATGATGATCACAAGACATAAAGAAATAGCTCCATAATAATTAAGGTAAAAGCTTTCACCTGTACAATCAGCACAAAAGTGTGGAATTGTTCTTGATAAGTGAAAAATACTACTACTACTATTACTTCTATTAATAATAATAATAATAATAATAATAATAGTGTCCATAACCATTTTCCTTAATAAGGTTTTAGACTTAGACAGACTTTATTTGTCATTTAGATTTACATCAAACAGAGCACAACAGGAATAATAAGAAAAATAGTAATAAAATAAAAATTATTAAATATACGTGAAAAAATGTCTGTATAATATATAAGATAAATGAAAGATAAATATATTGCACAGTCTATTTGCAGTGTAATACTGCACAGTAATATGGTGATTTGTCTTGGGACTTCTATTTTCTCAAATGCAGACCAGTCCATATGCAAAAATGAAATAAAATACATAATTCATAAACAATTTGTAAAATTAATAATAATAATAATAATAATAATAATAATAATAATAATAATAATAATAATAATAATAATAAAACAGTAAAAAAAATAGAATAAAATAAAATACATTACAGTTATTTAGCCTCCCCCAGTGCAGCTAACTGGGTTATCAAGGCCGCCATGTCTCTCGCTGTCTATGTTGAGAGGCATGTAAAAGAGCCATTGCTGATTTTTGTCAAGAGCAGGCTGCATAGCTGTCCAGGGTGTACTCTGCCCTCACCCAAAGTCGGCTGAGATGGGCACCAGCCTCCCCGCGCCCCTAATTAGGATTAAGTGGTTCAGAAAATGAATGAATGAATGAGTTGTTTAGATTGAAAATTACTCCATTAACAAAGCTAGGATTACTTGATCTAAGTATTCTGCATGCTAGTAGTTGAAGTGTTTCCTTGCCGGAAAAAAAAACATAACTTGAAGGCAATGCTGTACACATTGTAATAATAAAATAAGTGTCAATATGTTTTTCTGTAGGCTCTTCTTATTGGTGTACTGTAGAGTTTTCATGCATGTCTATGGATTACTGCGCAGTATTAAATCTACAATAAATCCACTAAACGTCAGCATCAGCTGAAAATCAACATATTAGGTCTTCTTGATTGTAGTCTTTTTTGTTTAATCAATGCCTGTTCACATCAAAGCAATCCGTATGTAAAAGCATATGTGCTTTCTGTGGACTCTAATGTTGGTGCTTGATGCTGAATCAATGCTTTTGATGACTAACACAAGAATGGACATGTAGCATCATTTTTGGATCTGCTGCAGTCCTCATAAATCTGGGTGCGGTGGAAGATGCCACTGTGAATTATAGTGATGCCCTCCATGAATGAACAGTGAAGATAAGAGAAGAAACCAAACCAGTCAACAAGCACATGTCTTAGTTTTCAGTCAAGGAATGGCAACGAGGGGATGGCACCATTTAAATATTTATATGAGAATGTTCCATTTGGAAGATATCGGAGTTATTTTTCATATACTAATACAACACTGTCAATATTTAATTATATAATTATAAATGATAGAAATGACCACAGATAGAAATAAGTAATTAAGTCTGACTGAATTGTTTGAGTGATAGACATTTCAGACACATTATGTAAGGTCAGAGTTGGGGATGGCAATTTGGGTAGCAAGACCTGCCACCCATATGGCTACAACACTGCCAATCCATCACCATTCAATTAGCCTCTGTGAAGATGAGAATAACAGCCTGTCAGTTTTGTCAAAATGCATAATAAAAAAGTACAGGGTGACTCAAAAACCTCCCACATTTCAAAGGTAAATTTAAAAAAAGGTTAAAGATAATCAAATTATTATTTGTATACATAAAACTTAATTCAATACAGTTTTTATTCATCACTATTTGCGAATATCATATACGAAACTCAGTGAGGTAGAAGAGGCGGTGCTAAGGTCTGATGGTAACCTAACCCCAACCTGAACACCTTGAGCTTGAAAAACTCGATGTGTGGTTTCAGCAAGATGGAGCTATGACACACACAGCTCCAAGAAGCTTGTAAGTCATGGGGGGGAAATGTTTCCAGATCAAGTGATCCTGTAGCATGGTGATGTTGGGTGGCCGGCCCGTTCCCCTGATCTCGCCCCTTGTGATTTTTTTTCTGTGGGGCTACCTTAAATCTTAGTTAAAAAAAAAATGTATTCTCAGTGACCCCAAACTCTTGAAGCCCTTAAGGTTGTTATTCTGCAGGAGATTGCTGCTGTTCCACCCAACATGACCTGTTGAGCCATGGCAGGTTTCAGAAATCGCCTCCAAGCCTGCATAGAAAATGACGGCCACCATTTCCAGGATATCATCTTGAAAATATGATGTTTAAAAACTGTACTGAATTAAGTTTTATGTGTAATTAATTGATTATCTTTAAGGATTTTTTTATTTACCTTTGAACTGTAGGAGTTTTTACATGATAACCTTGAACCTTACTTGAAACTGAAACCATTACAAGTGAAAGTAATTATGTTCTAAGTTAAAAGAAATACCCTGGTTTCGTAATTTAATCAATTAAGACAACATCAATGTTGTGACAACATCAGTTGATCTCACAACAATCTAAATGTTTTATAGTGAGAGAAAATAACGTACAATCTTAAGGAAAATCTAACACCCATCTAACACCCAAAGGGCTCCATGGTTTGGCATAAACATGGACTTTCAAGCATTAGTCATCACCTAAGAATTAGTCATTAATGTTTTCATTTAACTTTTAAATCTCTCTCTCTCTCTCTCTCTCTCTCTCTCTCTCTTTCTCAATGCAGTTTTTTATTTCAGCAAACATTTAACTATACATTAAAGGTTTTATTTAATTCTACAGTACATGAATGAATCGTCCTATTTTTAAATGTTCTATTTGAAGCATTCATGTATGTATGTCACATTTTGAAATATGGCTAGGATGTTGTCCCATGTCTGTCCTGTGTCCGCATGGACTCAACACAGGAAACCCAATAAGGCTGTTACATAGAACTAACCCATCAACTTCATTGTGCATGGAGGTCCCTTGTCCACATAATTATGGAATGTGGCATGAATGGTTGTCCCATGTCCATCCCATGTCTGTGTGTGCCCACCACAGGAAACTGAATTAAGGCTGCCTATTTATAGAACTAACCCATTGACTACATTTTGGATAGTTGTCCTGTGTCCACATGATCATGGAATGAGGCTTAATCGTCATGTTAATCCCGTGCCCATTCGTGCCCACCACAGGAAACCGAATTAAGGCTGCCTGTATATAAATCTAACCCATTAACTTCATTTTGAATGGTGGTTCCGTGTCCACATAATCATCATTTAATTTGGCTTAGGTGGTTGTCCTGTATCCGTCTCGTGTCTATGCATGCCCACCACAGGAAACCCAGTAAGGCAGGCTGTATATAATAGCGGAGCTCCTGAGCAGAGCACCATAGTTATGGAATATGATGTGCCCACCGCAACATACTTATAGCCCATCAACTTCATTTTGATGGTCAACCCATGTCCACGCTTGCCCTCATGCATGATGAAGTGCAGCAATAAAAAAACAAACTTATTATTAATAACAAAATTCATTCAGTCATTCATTCATTTTCTGAACCGCTTAATCCTAATTAGGGTAACAAAATTGAAACCCAAAAATAGAGACTCATACTCCACTGCTCAGACTCACACAGAATAAAAAACACAATCTAACTCAGGTAGGCAGACAGACTTGCAAATATATAAATGTTCGTGGAGCAAAAACCAAAATAAGAAGCTTAAACATGAGCTCTTTAAACAGATACTTAAACTAATAAGTCAGTTGATAAAAATGAAAGCGGAAATCAGCTAGTTTAAGAAAAGGTTGTGAAAAACAAACCTAGGCTCGGACGCCTATAAGTAGGGATATTGATCAGTAGCTCTGCTTTCAGGCAGTGCCCAAATCTTTATATTACTTAGACCAGGGGTTTCCAACCCTGGTCCTGAAGGACTCCCTGCCTTGCGCATTTTAGTGTTTTCCTTGTTCTTAAGACACCTGGTTTAGCTGATTATCTAATTAACAGCTCTTTAGGGAAAATACTAAAATGTGCCGAACAGGGGGTGCTCCAGGACCACGGTTGGGAACCTGATTTAGACCACAAGAACAATTAAGTGAATGTTCATGTTCATATAAACATGGTTTGGATATAGTAACAATGGCAAAACCTTGGTTGAAACTCTAACCATACTAAAGTAATCATAGAAAAAGCATAGTGGTCATCTTTCTTTCTTCATTTCATTCATTCATTCATTCATTTTCTGAAGCGCTTAATCCTAGTTAGGTTTCTACCCTAGTTAGGGTCGCGGGGAGGCTGGCGCCCATCTCAGCCGACTCTGGGCGAGGGCAGAGTACACCCTGGACAGCTC
>JAQMYF010000012.1:32956914-32972774 GCA_030014195.1 Neosilurus mollespiculum | reverse complement strand
ATACACATACATACACACATACATATACATACACACACACAAAAGGTCATGCTGTGTCTGTGTGTTTCAGATAGTGCTCTTTTTCTTGTCCAAACAGATTGATCTCTTTCCAGGAGTTTCTGGCCTTTGAATCAGTCCTCTGTGTGCCTGATGCCCTCTTCCTGGTTGCTTTTCAGTTATTTGACAAGACTGGAACTGGAGATATATCTTTTGGTATGTAGATGCCAGGGGCTTCTGTACATTCTGGTTCAAAGTGATACACACTTGCTTGTTAGGTACTTTATAAGTGGTTATAAGGGCTTTTAAATTAATTAATTAAAATTTGCAGTCCTGCGATGGTCTGTCGAGCTGTCCAGGGTGTACCCCACCCTCGCCCAGAGTCGCCTGACATGGGTGCCAGCATCCCCGCGACCCTAATTAGTATTAAGTGGCTTAGAAAATGAATGAATGAATGTTTATATAGTTATCATTACTTATTCATAAACTATAATCAATCTGAAATTATGAATGAGATATGAGGTTTATACCACAATATTAAAGGCTTATTTCATGAATGAGATTTATTGATTGGAGCTGCTTGTCTTTTTGTGTCATAGAAAATGTACGGGACATCTTCGGACAGACGACTGTTCACCATCATATCCCCTTCAAGTGGAACTGTGAATTTATCCATCTGCACTTTGGACAGGACCTCCAAAAGCATCTCAACTACTTAGAGTTCACCCAGTTCCTACAGGTGGGAAACACCCACCTTCCAACCCTCACTAACATGATCCTAAGAGTTTTCACTCTGCCATCTTGTGGCTGAAATATGTCCACATGCTCTTTGTGAAGACAAAATCTTTAACATATCAGTTTCTATAAGAAATATCCCCCACACAAATACAGCTATCGAAACAATGTGCATGCTTCTGGTACAGTGCACATTATTATTTTTTTGATTGTTTTAACGCACTTTAGATCAACTGAAGTAATATACATGTAGTTTATATAGCCTCTGCTACAGTTTTACTTTATTAATAAGTATGTGAAAAAGCACATTTAAAAAAAAAAATTCTAATTTAGGACACAGGTGATCCTCAGTGCATCAGATATGCTGTGTTCCACAGAGATGGCTGCCGTTTTAGTTGATGGCATGTTGAGTTATGGAGATCAGAGGGGCAGGTAGTATCTGATCAGTTTTGACAGCAGCTCTGACTCCTGGTGCGACCCCTCCTCCCGCTCTTTCTCCTCCAGCTCATGTGTCTGATTGCAGGCCTGTCCAGCTAAATCACAGCCCCCTGCTCCGGAAACACCTGCCTCCTCTCCAGGGCATGCAAGACAGGATCAGACTACACCTGATGTGGTTTTCATTAAGTTCACACACACGCGCACGCTGCAAGATGCGGACACACAGACATACACGCAAAGCACAGAGCTTGTTGTCATCAGCCAAACTGCATGTTCTATACAAAATGACTGAGAAAAACCCTGACTCATGCTGACATCACACCACAGGCTCACAAGTCTACTGGAATTGTTCATGTGAAAGATAGTAACTATATACAGTATGCAGTAACTTCAGGTTTTATTGAGGAAATAACATTAGAAGGAACATCTGTCAGTTATAAAACAAGGTCTTGTGTATATAAGTATATACTGACCCTGATTTGCTAGTCTGTTAAACTGTGCTGTTGAATAGTCCTCACATATTTACTCCTCTTTTTCCTGCTGTAGGAGCTGCAGTTGGAGCATGCCCGGCAGGCCTTTGCTATGAAGGACAAGGGAAAGAGTGGGATGATTTCAGCCATAGACTTTAGTGACATTATGTCCACCATTCGCCATCACATGCTCACCCCATTTGTCGAGGAAAATCTGGTCTCAGTAAGTAATCAGTGTGAACCATCGTGTGTATCATTCCAAGTTCTGGTCTTAAATGAATAAAGCATTACTGTACTTTAAGTAACTGGATTTATTGTTTATTCATTTATTTATCTCTGTAGCCTAGGAATCAACCCCCTGGACATGTCTCTAATCAGATTAGTCCTAGTGTGTGACCAAAGAATACATTAAGGGGAAATTTTATGTAAAGCATTTGCTATTATAAGCTATAGAAAGACTTTTGTTGAGTTTATTTAGGAAGATCTTGCTGATCTACTATAGATCACTCTATTATTACTTTTGATGAATTAGTATCAATGCATTTAATAAGAGCTCTTATTGGGTTTCTGGTTTGCAGGTTGTGGGAGGAGGCACTACTCACATGGTTAGCTTCTCCTTCTTTAATGCTTTTAATTCCCTGCTCAACAATATGGAGATCATTCGGAAAATCTATAGCACATTAGCCGGCACACGCAAGGACACACTCATCACTAAAGGTACCTAACACACTGAGCTCTTTTACATTTTCCAGGAAATTCAGAATGAGTAAAATAATAGAACTGTAAGAACTGTAACTATCCATTTTCTGTTTTGTGTGGTAGAATGTTGCGGTGTATATCTAGGTTAATACTGGTCACTCTGGGTTTACACTGGGGCATGATGTCCGTGGTCTCCACAGTTTGAGATATTGTGGTGATCTTGAGGGAACTTGGTGGATCTGTAACGATCTTGAGGGAACTTGGTAGAATTGTGATGATCGCACTGATCATGGCAAAAATTTTGACTGTCAAAAATATTGCCGCGATTATTACGATGTATTATGATTTGACGGCAATCGCCACTATCCAATCACTGGATACATAAATTACAAACTTTTCACAGTTAATCAATAAAAAAGTATTTTTTAAACCCCTTTGATGTAAACAACCTTCCACACCTACAGAAGCATTTCCCTTTTATATGGAAGCACATTGCAAAACTGCTGAATTTAAATGCTGCAGTATCATCAAATTTATCTGATTTACTTGGTGAATATGTCTCACACTCATGAAAAGATGATGAAGAAAGTGTGTGTTCAGAGACTAACGATGAAGTGTCTGGGTATAAAGGATGAATAGAACACTGAGCTGAGTAGCTTTCAAATTCGTGATCAAAAATGAACCTGCACTTGATTTTCACATTTGGTTATATGAAACTCTATAGAGTATAGATTAGGCTGTACATTTTGTCCTATCAAAAGAAGATAGGAGGGTAACATATTTCATTATTTCATCATATATTTCAGTATGATTTAATAATGTACAATAATGTTGGTCTACCTTTTGGCACCACAGAGCCATTTAAATATGATTGCAGAACACCCACTGCAAGAGCATTATTTTAAAGCCTACTTGATTTTGGGGTTTTTAGGTTTGGATTAAAGCCATTCAATAGTAGTGTCCAGTAAAACAGGCTAATAATAAGAAGTCTGTAATGACTTTGATAATGGTGGGCTGTGCTTTTCACTGCTGTAACACAATTAAAAATTCACAGACTTGCTGGGTGAGCTTCAGGGGCCCCACTTTTAGAACCACTGATTTACACTGCTAAATTGTTTTGCTGTACTTTAATTTTAAATACAGACAGGCTTCACATTTTATTAGAAACAGGAAAATAAAACTCCAAAATGGGAGAAAAATACTACACTTGATTGTATATACATTTATTTTTGTAAACATGGTAATTAAAATAGGATTCATAATGATGTTCTCCCCTTGTCATATATTGCAAGATCTGCATAGCTCATTAATTTCATCATTAAATTTTTGTATTGTTATGTTCTTACAAAGCTCAGCTTCTCCTCAACTATACACAAACTTGGGCATCAGGATATTCCATCCCTAAATTTTTTGCTTCATACATCAAAGGGTATTTTATAGCTGTTTGTATTCTTTGATTGCTATAAGAGTTATTAGTATATACTACACGGGAATGGTCTAATATGGTTTGTCTGTTATTTTAAAAAGATTATCCTGAGTGGATAATGCTTGAATTAAAATGACGAATACTCAAAGTTTGTTACTGTCACTGGGAGCAGACGGCATAATTATTATCAAGCTTTATAATAATAATAATAAAAAAGTTTCAGTTTGTTTTTCTTGTATATACCAAAAGAAAATAGACACCATCATTTGTGAAAGATTTATACATTGATATACATAATAGCCAAGTTGATGGCAAAACCTCACAGCAGTACTCTGACTCACCTGGACTTTTCTATACAACATCAGTTGATTTAAAATGGGGATTATTTTCAACAGTCCACTTGACAGTCAAAAGACACCAGTCAGAGAGTCCAGGTCGACCCTATCAGGATGCTGTTGATTCCTTCAGAGGAATCCCAGGGTTTTGTGCAATCTGACACTGATTAAGTCCTCCGTTAGACTGACACACAATATGCCATCAGACAACTCTTTTGCTCCTGGTGCTCATGTCATAGCTAGTTGCTATAAACAATTTATATACTGTAATCTTAAATAAATCGTAATATTATATTAACTAGGGCCGGCATGGTGGCACAGTGGTTAGCACATTCGCCTCACAGCAAGAAGGTCTGAGTTCGATTCCTGGGTGCGTTTCGGTGTGGAGTTTGAATGTTTTCCCCGTGCTTGCGTGGGTTTCCTCTAGGTTCTCCGATTTCCTCCCACAGTCCAAAAACATGCACAGTGGGCTACTTGGCTGTTCCAAGTCGCTCTTGGGTGTGCGTGTGCGTGTGCGTGTGCGAGTGAATGGTTGTGTGAGTTTTGGCCCTGCAATGGCCTGGCAAGTTGTCCTTACTGTACCTTGCCCTCGCCCAGAGTTGATTGAGATGGGTGACAGCCTCCCTGTGACCCTGATTTGGAATAAGCAGCTTAGAAAATGAATGAAAGAATGAATGGTATATTAAGCTTTACAAAGGAAACTCTGTATTGAGGGATGTCTGTTTAATTTTGATATGTCTCTGAATACTAAAACACTTTTATGGAGTGTGGTTTACTTATGATTCCCTATCGCATGTACTAAGCTCTGGATGAATTTTCTAAACAGACACCTTTAACTACACAGCATTTACTTCTGCTTCAAGTCTAAAATTCACCTTATCGGCCCCTGTAATGGTTAAAATGTGCAAAAATAAACTATGAAAATCTCATTCTAGATTTTATGCTTTTCTTTGTTTTCACACAGTATATACTAAAACTCATATGAGCACCTGCTTGTGCATGCACACAGCTCATATGCCTGTCAAAATTGAAATGATTTAAAAAATAAACCAAATAAATCTTATTTTAGTGTGTATTTTTTGCACATGTTCCTGTGTAGTGTATATTAAAACAATTGCCTCAGGCTCAGTGGCTAACAATGAATTGAATAGTGAATTATTGTTAATTATTATCTACCTTGTTATTTTTATTTGTGTTAAAAGTAGTATTAGTACTAGTAGCAGCAGTAGTAGTAGTAGTATTGGTGGCAATCGTTATATTGTTATTTCCATGACTCTTCATCACTGTCTCCCCAGAGGAATTTGTCAGTGTTGCCAATAAATTTGGTCAGATAACACCCTTGGAGATAGACATCCTGTACCAACTCTCTGGCCTTCACACTCACTCAGGGTAAGCACCATTACATCTAAACTAATTTCTCTGCACAAATTCACTCAAACCTGCCTTAATCTGCCATGAATTCAAATCACAGTTACTTTTATTATTATAGCTACAACTATTTAGCATTTAACTAAAAACCCTTTTCAATGCTAATCATATACCTATATTGGGTTTTTAGTCTTAAGTACTGTTAAGTACTATACAAAAAGAGATTTTAGTTACTTACCTCTCAGAGGGACAGCACGGTGGCATAATGGTTAGCACATCTTCCACACAGCAAGAAGTTCCTGAGTTTAAGTTCTGGGCTCGCACGTTACTGTGTGGAGTTTGCATGTTCTTGCATGTGCTTGCATGGGTTTCCTTTAGATACTCCAGTTTTCTCCCATGCTCCAAAGACATGTACACTAAACGAATTGGCTGTTCCAAATTACCCCTATGTGTGAGTGTGAATAGTTGTGTGTGTTGGTCCTACAATGGTCCGGTGAGCTGTTCAGGGTGTACCCTACCTTTGCCCAGTGTCAGCAAAGATAGGCTCCAGCCTCCCAGTGACCTTAGGATTGAGCAGCTCGGCAAATGAGAGTGTTCTCTCAGGCCTTCTACGTCACAGACGTTTATGTGCCCTGAGCTGAACCTGTGCAGTTGATATGGTGTTTCACATGGACTTTGCCATCATAGTTTGACCTCATGGTCTTACCTATATAACTCATTTCTCATCAACAGTCTCTGTAGAATGAATCTATAAATGCCATTTAAACATTACAGCATGGTTAATAGCTTGTAAATTTAGTGTTATTGCCTGTTTTCTGTAACAACAGTGGCTCCAACCAGTTGATTTATTAGGAAAGAGAGCATGAGGGAGCCATAAGAATGCCTGCGGCCTGTAGTGGAGAGCACCGTGTGTGTCTCTTTGGCTCTCTAAACAAGTCTCACTCTACGTGTGTGTATCTGTGTGTTGCAGGCTTGTGTCCAGCATTGTTTACCTGTATGTGTGTATAAGTATGCAGTAACTTGGTGTTATGGCACTGTAAAAAAAGCTTATGGAAAATGTGACTTCATGCTGCTGGGAAGGATACAGCGCATTTGGTGTTCTGGCTTCAGTGAAGTGAAGCTTTCCTGGCATCTCATTCTAACCCTTGCTGCTGTTTGTCTTTCTTTGTCTTTAGTCTTCTGTTACCTTTCTCTTATTTTCTTTCTTTCTCTGTGAACATCTGTCTCCACTGCTCCCTTTCTCTTTGTGGCCTCTCATACACATGTATAGACATTCTCTTTCTTTGCTGTGGTGTGTGTAGATGGTTAAACCTGGCTGATATTGAAAGAATAGCTCCTCTGGAAGAAGGCGCTCTGCCTTATCACCTAGCTGAAGGGCAGAGGCAGGTAAGGTCCCTCACACCACCTTGGTTGTCTCTCTTTTTCTCTCCCTGGATGTGTATTGAAAGCACGCTTTAATCTCTGTGCCTTTTTTGCTGGGTAATAACATAACCACCTTCTTATTACACTGAAATTACACATGCTCTCTCCGTAATAGAATTAGTAGGGTGATGGTTTCATCTTTGTGATCCTGCATTATGTAAAACTAATTGGATGGAACATTATCCACAATTTCCCCCAGTAAAAGCTTGTCACCCTTTTTCTGCACGGGTACATACATCACAAACATACCCCTCTACACCCACGCACACTAACACACACACACACACACACACATCCACATTCACACTGACATCTGAGAGTCTTTAATAGGTGCTTTTCTTGAGACTGGGCTTTCTGAAGCCTCATTGTGTGAAGATCCTGTAGCAAGGTCTGTTTTGTCTAAAAGTCAGGGAAAGAGAGAGTGATCGAACACAAACGAGGCAGACAAAACATAATCAGAGAATCAGTGAAAAGACAAGAAAAAGAAGCACTGAGATGGAGAGCATTAGTGACATGGTGGGAGTTTACCTGAGGGTGTGTCTGGAGGCCTAATCTAGCTAGTGCTGTGGTCTCTGCCTTCACTGCTGGAGGTTAGCATGGAGCATACTGAACACACACACACACACACACACACACACACACATGTTGGGTTCTCAGGCCTCCTTGGGTGGAAGTTGGAGTAATTGCACAAGCTCCTTTGATCAGAGTGCAGCCTCATTAGCATTCTGCCCTACAGTAAAAACAGCTGTGCAGAGACAGAGGCAGAGAGAGAGAGAGAGAGAGAGAGAGAGAGACTAGTCATAAGTATGCAAACACACTTTTGAAACTCGTTTAGATGCTTATCAATGCCCTGGACATTTCACAGGAACAATCATCTCCTTTGCATCATAGTGGAGAGAACGAGACTAGAAAGTCCTGCTTTGGCTGATAAGGTAAATATCGGCTAATCGCCAAAGTGTAAGCAATTTTATTACTTCAGAATTTTTGGATGTAATCTTAAAAACCTACAGCAGGACTCCATATTCGCATAAATAAGAGTGGAGAAAAAGGAGGGTAAGATGCAAGGCGCCTCCAGCACATTCCACATCTTTCCTCTCCTGTCAACTGCTCTATAGCACTCTTCTGTCCACAGAGTATCTGGTTGGCGATAGTTTTATAAAGCTCAATTGATTCATCCCCTCCCTCCAGTCTTGCTCAGTGTTTTATACTCCCTCTCCTTCTGTCTTTTTGCTGTAGCATACAGACGTCTCGAGGCCAGTCTGGCTCCAGGCTGCTGAGTCTGCGTACCGCTTCACTCTGGGCTCCATTGCGGGAGGTGAGTGACGTCCAAGTTCCGCTGGATGAGGAGTAACCTGAGCTAGCCAGACTGACATATAGGGAGGCCCCAGGACTTGTTATTGTCCCATGGATAGAGAGAGAGAGAGAGAGAGAGAGAGAGAGAGAGAGAGGGCTGATCCATGGCTCCAGGCTGTCTTTGGTGACCAGAGATCCGGAATGACTCAAATCTTCCGGTATTGTGGTGGAATCTTAGATTAATTACCAAGAAGGAACTGATACAAGGAAACCACTGACAAAATCACATACACACACACACACACACACACACACACACACATGTGCGCACATATGCATACAGACACTCATACACATGCATACAGTAGACTTCACATGCAGGCTTGTGAGAGTTTTAAAAGGACTGCACTGTCTCAGCAGAAACACAGTCAAATGGTTGCATTTATGCTTTGAATGCTTTAGATCTTATGAAGTTAACATTATGATGGGGACAACTGTTAAACTGTGACATCATTTAGAATTAGTGATCATAACTAGACTGAAATGTCACTTCCAAAGCTCAGTAATATTTGTGTCCAAGATAGGGAGAAATTTTCAGTTAACATTTAAAATGACAAGTATGTATCTTCAGGTTATGGTGGATTATATCAGTGCCTAAACACTGTAACCCAGTATTTATTTAGAAAAAAAAAAGGTCCAATGAGAATAAGGTGATAAGAAATTTTACCATGAGGTTTCCATGTTCTCCCTGTGCTTGTGTTGGTTTCCTCCTGGTACTCCAGTTTCCTCCCTCAGCCCAAAGACATGCAAATTACTCTAACTGGTTGATCCAAATTGTCCCTAGGTATGAGTGTGAGTGTGGATGATCGTGTGTGTGTGTGTGTGTGTGTGTGTGTGTGTGTGTGTGTGTGTGCACTGCCCTGTGATTGATTAGCAAGCTGTTCCGGGTGTACCCTGCCTTTGCCTAGTGTTGGTTGAAATAGGCTCCAGCCTCCCCGTGACCCTAGTATAATTAAGCGTTTCAGCAGATGAATGAATGAATAAATGAATGAATGAATATTGCCAGAAGGTTTAACAGCAAAAGGGCAGATAAGAATGCCTTTCTACAGCACCTTGTACCTATCTACAGGTAAGAAAGGTTAGAAAACCTTTCTTTCTCCTCTCCTTTTTCTCTCACACTCCCTCTGCGTGTTTTGGAGGTGCAGTCGTTACACATGCTTTGAAGTCGAGACAAGACATGACAAGCTTTTGAGGCTGAGAGCAGCATTTATGGCAACCTGCTGCTGAGCTGACACCACACACCCACACACATACACACTCACACACACAATTTCACCGTTTCCAAAAGTCTTACTCATACACATGTGTGTGCAGACACTGATCCTGACCAACCAAATTCATACATACACTGACATGCGTGCACATATAGATCCTTCTCCCACGCACACACTCTCATGCTCACAAGCTTGAATAAACACACAGATACAAAAAACGCTGTGTGGGAATTGGAAGTTCCCACAGGCACATAGCACAGAGTAAGATCTCAGTCTGAGCCTAATGACTGTTTTCTGCATGTACAGTTTAATCAAGCATCTTTAGCGTGAAGAAAGCTAACACCAAAACAGGCTAGATAAATATGAGAGTGAAATGTCAGTGCAGGCTGATTGTTTTATTTGTTTCATGTTTTTTGGTTTAGGAGTGAGAGCCAAGGATTTCTTTATTGTTTGTGTCTGTATTGTGTTTTACTGGCTGTTTGTACAAAATATTCTGGGGAATCTCAGAAGGGCCTTCATTTCATGCGCACACACTGATATATCAGAGATGCAGTAGTTATACACCTTGAATATGAATGACATGTAAAAATAAGTGCAGATAGAACTAAACACTGCAGGATATATATAATATTTTTTTTTTTTAATTTTTTTCTCCAGAATCAGAATGCTTTATTGATCCCGGAGGAAACTGTGTAATTGTGAAATTGCGTTTTATAAGGAAAATTTAATTCATACATTGAGTGAGTCATGTGCTTTCTTACAGCCACTGGTGCGACGGCTGTGTACCCCATCGATCTGGTGAAGACACGAATGCAGAACCAGAGATCCACTGGCTCATTTGTGGGAGAGCTCATGTATAAGAACAGCTTTGATTGTGCCAAGAAAGTGCTCCGATATGAGGGATTATTTGGTTTCTACAGAGGTACATCTTTCTACCTTGACAAGACAGTTTTGAGACAGAAAATATATAAATGATATCCTTGTACTAATATTCACTTGATTCAGAGGTTTAGCTGATAAACCGGACACACCAGAGGAGAAAATAAAATGAAGTTGCCTCTGTTTATACTGGATTATCGTTCACTGTGTACTGCGTCACTGACATGTGTGGCCTTACAAGAGTTAATACCGAAGCGCATAGCTTTAGTGCTTTAGTGGTTGATGCAACACTGAATGGTTACTAAATAAAGAAAAGACTTGCTAAACAACTCAAATAATGCATCTGGATTAGGGACTAATTCAGCTAGTGCAGACAGGGATTCTCAGAGCACCATTCTGTCAGATACTAACACTGACTACGTGTATAGTGGGACGAGTTTCTGAAATGGCCAGTAAAAAATGTTAACTTTCTGAATTGAACGTGTTCCCTATTAAAGAAGTTGAAACCTTGAGCTTGGTTTTATCTTGTTAAATGTGCAGTGCCACTGGGTTGTGGAATGAAGGTCTGTCCTGTAGTGACTGCTTTGTAATGGAATTAAACCCCTGAGGCCTGTGTGTCTGGAGAAGTCAGACAGCAAAAGAGATTTGCCAGAACTAGTGCAGCAGCTTCCCACAGTCGACTAATCCAATGTAGATGTTGCTTGTCCACACCTTGAAGGAAAAAATGGCATCATAGACAGCGAAGGAGTCCAAGACTGCCATCTGCTGCTGCTTTTGACATTGCAACCTTTATTTATCTGATTGTTTCCCTGCTGGCATCACATCCTGTCTGTTGACACTTTCATTCTATCTCTTTTCCACCCATCTATCCTGCTTTCCCCCTCCCTCACTGTCTATTATGTGGCATAGAGATAGCTAGACTGGTTGGTCTGTATGCTGGCAGTCTGCCATGTCGTCCACTCACTCAACGTTGCCCTCAAACTGTATCATACTGGCTGACAGGGGGTTACACACACACACACACACACACACACACACACACACACACACAAGGAACTCAGCAAATACAGACATATGCACACAGACAGACACCCACACACAGGCACACACAGATGCACACACAGGCACATATAGAAGGACCTCTGCAGATACAGAAATATGCACAGACGTACACACACACACACAGACACAGCGACACAGAAGGTCCTCAGGAGATAAAGAAATATGCACAGACATACACACACACACACACACAGAGTCAGCAGAGCTTTATTAGGGCAGCTGACTGAGATCCACTGAAACGGCTCTCTCAAGTCTGTCTGCCTTTTTTGCACGCACACAGACACACAGACAGTTTGCTTCTGTTCTCCGGTCTGCACACTGCCATCAGCCAACAACTGTCAAATGCTCCAAAATGTTTCCTCAAATTTTATCTTGTCTGTTTGAATGGTTTCTTGTTAGCTGTTTTTTTATTCAGAGCAGATCTGTGAATAGATGTGAAGTTACAGGAAAAATATGTTTTAGTCTTGTTAGTTCTAATATTTAATTATGAGCATGCTTTTTATTTGGATTTGTACCACAATGCTGTTCAATTCTCACATCTGAAAGATTAGCAGGTGTTGATTAATTTACTGTTGCAGAAGTCAGAGCTTCTGTTACAGTAAGAGAACAGAAAAAAAACATATAGTACCAGCCAATAGTGCTGTCTGCAAGGCAAGTCACATGTTTATATTAATGTTGTTGTTTTTTTTCTTTTCTTTAAATAGCGTCATTGTTTCTGGTGGCCTGCCACCTTCACCTCCTTTTCAGGGAACCATCAAGTCTTAGCTGTAGAAAGCTGGTTGAACTTGAATCATAATGTAATGAAGTGCCATACAGATGGAGAATACAAACTATTACAAATGTGAAAACCAATATAAAAATTAAGAAGTGCAACAGATGTAAAACAAAATAGAACTGTTCTGTGGAGAGGTTTTTTTTTCTTCTTAAAAACAGAAAGGTTTGCAATTTCTTGGTAACATGGCATTGTTTTTTTTTATATATCAATGGAAAGAAAAAAGATGTTAGTGATGACTGTTTATGGTTCTTGATGTTCCATAACAATAGATATAACTATGACCAGACAAAAAGTACACCTTCTTCTTTTTTATTAATGAATAAAAACTTGTTAGCTTTGTCAAATGGTTGTGCTGAAATAGGAAACAATTCATTATTTTTATGCATCAGCCTGCCCTGTCAAATATTTGTCAGAAAGTTGTGAATGATGTCATGCATTTATATCTGCTACTTTTAAATTCAGCTTAAAATATTACACTTGTGTGTGTGTGTGTGTGTTCTCTCCCTTGCAGGTCTTTTACCACAGCTGATCGGAGTGGCTCCTGAGAAGGCTATCAAACTCACTGCAAGTCATTAAAGCATCCACATCTTATAATTTTTAAGCCTTGTATGGTCATATGCATGGTCGTAGCACACCCAAGGTTTAAATTTATAAAGTGTAAATTAAACACCCATCCTGATGGTTATTTTATTACAGGAGTTTTAAATAGTTTAATATGATGGAGTGAAAGCCAACAGATAAAATAGTTTCTTGCGCAGACTATCGCATGACTGATGGTCTGTTTTGCAGGTCAATGACTTTGTGAGGGATAAATTCACTGATAAAGATGACACCATTCCACTGGTTGCAGAAGTGCTGGCAGGAGGCTGTGTGAGTATGCGAATGTCTGCACACATTTTATGTTGTATATCTGTGTGTGTGTGTAGTTTACTGTGAAAGTGTGTCTGTATATAGAATGTAAGCACAAGGTTTTTGAGTGTGTGTGGTGATAGTTTCTGGCTTTGTATGTGTGTGTGTGTGTGTGTGTGTGTGTGTGTGTGTGTGGTGCCAGTACTCAGCTGAAAGAGCTCTTGTCCCTCACGCTAAGCAGGTCTAAGTGAGGCAGCTGCTCTCCTCTCTGAGTTCGGCTTATAATTGATTCTGATGTGGTGGACGTCAAAAGCGCTGTTTCTTCAACTCAAGCGTTATGCATGATTTTCCTGTTCCATTTTACTGAATATTTACGCTTGTAAATGAATAAATGGTAAGCTTCAAACAAGGATGAAAAGAGAGAGAGAGAGAAAAAAAACACCCGAGTGCTAATTGAAAACTCTAGGGGCTTGTGATTTCTTTCCCCTTCAAGAAAACTTTTTGACAGATGTGAAGCTACAATTATATACTTAGAAATGATAATGTCCTGAGTGATTTCTTTTTTCCTCTTCATAATTTGCTTTCAGAGCGTGAGTGACTTGTGGCTGTTATTCAGCCATCATCAGGGCTTGTACAGAGACTCTGGCTTGTTCTAGCTACTCTTCCTCTGCACCCTGAACCCACTAATTGACCACAATCTGAAAAATGATGCTTGAGTGTGAGCGCACTATTTTTACCCAGTGCTATAATTTAACACACTGGCATTGCTTGAGCCGTGGGCTTTAGAGGATGTGGATACATTGATGTTTGATCTGCGTAATGAGTCCTGGTGACAGAGTCCAGGCCAGCCGGATAGAGGAGAGAAGTGAAGGCTGAAGCTGGACAAAGAGGGTCAGGTCTGGGAGGTTGCGACCTCTGTCAGGGCCTAATTGGGGGGAAGATGCCCTGAAGGTTTGTAGCTAAAACTGTGTAGAGCTCGATCTTATTGAGTTTGACAGCAGCATGCATACTTACGGCCTCCTCCACCTTGGGCATGGAGGAGTGTCCACCATAGACACGAGCACACATTTATGACATCTCACTAAGTATAATGGCCCCTACAGCCTTGAGCATAAGCACAGGAATCATACAGTAAGGAATTAGGAGTTGTCAGAGCATCAGTGTCTATCATGAGCTCTAATATTAGCATCCTGTCTGAACTGAATACTTTTAAAGACTTGAAACCTGAAATTTAAGTTGCAACCATAACAAGGAATTATATCTATCAAGTTAAGTCACCTCACACAGTTATATGGGCTGTTTTATAAACGGGGTATACTGTTTTGGGTCCACGCTATCTCAATAAGAAAACCCATAGTTTTTGTGCTTTCTTGTTGCTAAACAACCCTTATGAGACTGGCATAATGTGTAAAGTATCAGAGCTACAGGTCAAACGATGCGTACATTACACAGGATGAAAGTATAATAGGTACAGTATCTCAAGAATAAGTACTTTTGCTTGAAGTATATTAGAATAAAGCTTGAAAAGGATCTTTTAGCTTTCAATGGGATTTGGTTACTCCAGAGACAAAAGCAATCTGTTACATTAAATTTATTAGATATTAGAAGCAATCTAATATATTTTATTAGATTTTTTTATCAGCAAATATAGCAGTAGCTATCTTTTGTTAAAACCTACCTATATGTCACACTATTGCAGTCTTTTAAATGTTGAAATCCAGCATTTGTCCTTGAAAAATAGTTTGGGAAAGCTCATATTGCTACTGTAGAACCCTTGCAACATAAGTTGTGTTGGTTACTGTACATTTTTTGAAATGTAATACATGTACATGTCTGTATTTCCATCAGTCTAGAAACAAAATAACATGCATATTGTATATTAGCTACGAGAGAAAATTTGAAGTTTAAATAATTAAAATTTAGATATACGAGTTAAAACAAAAGATTTTAACCCCTATCTTCCTTAAAAAAAATTCAACATACATTCCAACTTATCCATGTGAAACAAAAAAAGGCAGAAATTATGCTATAGATTTCTGTTAAACTGTGTGTCTGCAAACCCTTTCTGGAAAAGACATTTTTTAAAACAAGACATGCAAGCACACACTGGAAAAGAATTCACAGCATTAAAAATGAAAACATACCAAACACATCATCTCAGCAGGTTTCCAGTATATATAATATATAAAACAGTAGTTTTATATATTATTAACAGCAGTAACAAACGTCATCAGGGACAATCATTGTGGTTTTCTGGACATTTTTTCACAGGTGAACTTTTCAAGCTGATGTGAAGCTCTATATAGAAACCATTTCACATCCAATCCAAATTATATTTTCCAGCATCCTGTACAGTACTATAATTGCTTCAGAAAACAATTAATATGTGAAAAATGCACATCTAACCCCTACATGTGATGTCTACTTTCCAGAGAAGACATTTTTGATGAAAAAGGATCCTGACAAAGCTTAGTTAGTAATTAAGAGAACAATTAAGAATGTAACCAGTTAAAAGCTAACTACTTTTATTATAGTAGAATTAATTGAAATCAGTACTGATCAGGGTGAAAAATTGAGCAATATGTACCTCTAATAAGGTTGGGAGTAGCGTCCATCTATATAACAATAAATAAGACACAACATAAAGTGCATTAGGTGTTTACTTGCAGGGGACGTTTTGTATAATGTTAAAAAGACAACCCTGACTGTGAAAGTCTTTCTTTGGCATAAACTGCTTGAACATTTTATATATATATATATATATATACATATATATATATATATGTGTGTGTGTGTGTGTGTGTGTGTGTGTGTGTGTGTGTGTGTGTGTGTGTGTGT
>JAQMYF010000012.1:32929424-32956477 GCA_030014195.1 Neosilurus mollespiculum | reverse complement strand
ATATCTCTCTGTGCTTTATCAAGCAAAATGGAATTTTTTTTCTTGAAATTAAACGAATATCTGATTATTGTTTTGGAATCTAGAAGTTTATAAAAATATACTTAAAGTAACCAAGATTGTCTTCCAGATGAAAAATGCAGTGGAATAAGAAATATTGAGGAAATATTAGATAAATCTTCTATCAGATTAACAATAGCTTAAAATATCTAGATTACTCTCTAGAGTAATTTCTAATACTTTAACTCACTAATACTTGACATTTTGTAATGTAATCTCAAATTAATGCATTTTTATTGTATTCTGAAGTTGTTAATTCACTTTCAACACCAACAACAATATTTCCATCTGTAAATCAAATGATATGTTTATATCAATGCACTTGTGCACTCGGTATAATCTGAGACTAATAAAAATAAGACATTACACAAAGAAAGATTTTTGTTGAACATTTAAGGAAAGAGTGTTGAGTACCAACATTTGGTAACGGTCACCACGGGAGAATCTACAAGACTGGACTGGACTGTGGTAAAATGACAAGTTACCTTTTTCTCTTAAGTTTAAGAGAGAGGAAGGAATTCTCATAAAGGAACCTGTGGATGTTCCAGTCTTTAAGTGTAACTAAAAATAGATAAATGCAAGACATATTGATCATCAAAAAATGTAAAATTGGATTCATTGACAAATTGCTTCTCATTGCTGTACACGAGCCTGGCATGGATTATTTTTTCTAATGGCATGTCTCACCATGTATTCTTCATGACCTAAGGACCTTTGGATACATGGTTATAAATGGTTGTGAATAAATTGTGCTTGACTAGTGAAAGACAGCTCATGGACTTCTCTGGAGTTAGGATGAATGAAAATTCTACGTACATGTACACCTGCATAATGGTAGGAATAATCAGAGGAAAAAGTGGGTATGTTCACTGTTTTCATCATGATGAACCATCTCTGTGCTTTTAAATGAAGCATTTCGGATGTTTACAGAATCGGCTTCGACCCTGTGTGTCACCCCCGGCCCTGATTAGGCTCCAGAAAGGTGATAGATGCTCCAGAGTCAGAGGGCGTAAAGCCTGAGGCTGTCCCCATTCAGAGCAACTTGTCCCCTGGGAGGAGAAGGGGAGGCTGCTGAGTGTGTGTGTGTGTGTGTGTGTGTGTGTGTGTGTGTGGAGTGTGATGGAGACAGCAATGAGGAGGATGAGGGGGTGGACCTGCAGCCTTGAGGCTAGGCCAAAAAGGGGAGACAGCACTGGTGCTAGGGTCAGGGCTGCTAGGCTCCGTCTCACACCAACACTGCTCTGACATGACCCCCAAAGTTCTACTGTGAATGGACATCAGTGTTGTTGTGCCGACATGGAGACTACACTCACTTAAAGAGAGCCTTGTTTTAGAGTTTATGTAGCTAATTTAGAAGTGCTTACTGGGAGGAGAATGCTGATGTGACAAAAATTGCAGGCCAGACTGCCAACCTCGTATCTGATCACCTCATAGGACCCCAGATTCCTCAGAAAAATAAACTTCCTTGCTGCAACTCTCAGCATGTCTTTATAAACTTCTATTATCATGTCAGGCATATGTAATAATGCTCATCTTTAGCCACACAGCTGATTTATGTATCACATTCATAAATGGAGGTCTAAGGACATAGGCAACTTGTACACCCTGAATGGTGTGTATGTGTGTGCATCTTCTACAGGCTGGAGGCTCTCAGGTGATCTTCACCAACCCATTGGAGATAGTAAAGATCCGTCTGCAGGTGGCGGGTGAGATCACGACCGGACCTCGTGTCAGTGCTCTTACAGTTATGCGAGATCTCGGATTCTTTGGACTCTACAAGGTGAGCTGAGTGCTACATAAATTACAGTGCTACTAGCTGTAACTTTGAGCCATTTTATGAAAGTTATTATGTGCATCATATAACACCAAGCCATTAGAGATGAATCAAAACAAACAGACTATACTGAGTGTTTATATCTGATGTAAAATAATGTCCAGACTTGCTGCTCCTGACACAGTGGGCATTTCTCTATCTTGTTCTGGCTTTGCTACATAGTCACAACATTTTAGTCTCTCTCTCTCTCTCTCTCTCTCTCTCTCTCTCTCTCTCTCACACACACACACACACACACACACACACACACACACACACACACACATAATAATTTATGACTCCATCCCGTGTCTGGTCATCGCTGTGTAGAACCAACCCATCGACTTCATTTTGGATGGTCGCCCTGTGTCTGTCCCTTGTCTGTCTTGTTTTAGGTTGCTTTTCTTATGTTCCTATGTAGGGAAGCATGGTGGTGTAGTGGTAGTACGTCCGCCTCACGTCCTGGCTTTGAGGATTTCTGTGTTGGGTTTGCATGTTTTCTCCGTGCTTGCGTGGGTTTCCTCTGGGTACTTCAGTTTCCTCCCACAGTCAAAAGACATGCACATTAGACTAATTGGCTGTTTCAAGTTGCCCCTTGGAGTAAGTGTAAGGTTGAATGTTGTGTGTTGGCCCTGTGATGGTTTGGCGAGCTGTCCAGGATGTATCCCACTTTCACTCATTGTCGGCTGAGATAGGCATATCGTGGAATAGTTTTTTAAAACATTACTCTACTCATTGGGGAGTAATTGTTTTATATATATATATATATATATACTTTTACACCTGTGTGTTTTAAGAACCTTTTCATGTGTGTTTCTGATTTTATAAATCCTCAGATTTGCCTCATTTTTAATGTAAGATCATATCCATAGAGATTAGAATCAAATCTTTTAACACAAACATTCATAAATAATGCTCCAAGACCTGATTCTCTAGAAAAGGCAGAGTGGTTGCAGTGATTGGTGTGGTTGATCTGGACACACACTGCAGGAAGGGAGATGTTGTGTGTTTGCATAATCAGTGTTTAATGATGAACAGCTGAAAACATGTTGGAGCTGGTCATAGTGCCAATCATATTATTCCTATTAAAATATACAAGTGCTACAAGGTCTTTGTCACTCACGTACACAGAGACACTTGGATGTAGACAAAAACACACATCCAGGTTTTTTTCCTGTAGTCAGTATTCAACACTAAAGGAGGTGGAAAGATTATGCCGCTGGTGCTCTCCAAGTTCCTGTGGCTTTTGCTTTAGATCTCCAGGAGCGTTCTCATATGCCATATTCTAATGAGGAGCAGACAATGTGCAGCTTGTTAAAATGTGAACACGCCCACTACTTCTTCTCTGCATGAAAAGATGCAAACACAAGCTATTTGTGCTCAAACTGTGCCTGAGTCAGAGTGCCTCCAGCTTGTGGATGTGATGGCGCATGAGAGATGTCTATTGTGCATTATGTGGGTGTGTTGGAGAGCGAGGCGGTGTTTACCTGTGTATTAAAAATTTGTGTCATGTCATTGTTTTATTTTCAATCAACAGATGGTTTTGGTTTGCTCTGTATTTCACTTAATCATTTTAAACATTTGACATTCATCGAAAAACAAAATTATTTTTTTATTGATTGAATGCATGTCTGCAAAAAAAATAAAAAATGCCTCATCCATGTTTGTGACAGACTCTTTTGCAATGTTTTTAGATTGTATTAGCCAAATTAGACAAAAGCAGGTGCTAAAGTCATTCATTCATTTTCTGAATCGCTTAATACATTTACAGCATTTGGCAAATGCTCTTATCCAGAGCGACTTACAATTATCATTTTTATATAACTGAGCAATTGAGGGTTAAGGGCCTTGCTCAAAGGCCCAACAGTGGTGATAGTGGGGATTGAACCACTAACCTTTGGTCGCCTTAACCACTAAGCCACCACTGCTAAATCCTAATTAGGGTCGAGGGGAGGCTAGAGCTTGCCAGGCCATCGCAGATGCTAAAGTGATACTTTATTTTTATTTTTTTTTTAGGGGGAAAATGGTATTATAAACCTCTTTTTAATCTGAATAAAATTCCAACTTTGTTACATAAATTAAAATAGGATTCACTGCATCACATAAATTCTGAAATCATTTTTTTGTCTGCACTCTCACCTTTGGGAAGCAGACATTTGAAATTTGTCAGAGCTCTAATTGTTGAAGGGAAAAAAAATCCCTTGTGAGTGCCCAGTGAGTATGGTTGCAGTCCTTTATGTTTATATATACACAGCAATGGAAAAAATTAAGAGACCACTAATAATAGGTCACAAACAGTGAACCAGGAACAGATTCACTCGCACCTAGGGCTTACTGTTGCTCTTGAGGAGGGACAGAGCCTGTGTTTTCTGAACCCACAGTAGAGCCCAAATTGCTGAACAAGTTCATGCTGGCTATTGTAGTGCATTTTAGATTGCTGCACATGAGTACGAGTGCATATGCTTGACCACTGTCCACCACTAAAAGTGCCAACATTCGGCATGGGAGCATCAAAGCGGGACGATGGAGCAATGAAAGAAAGTGGACATTTTCTTTTACATCTTATGGACAGCTGAGTATGTGTACATCGATTTTATGGGGAAGGGATGGCAACAGGATGGACTGTGTGAAGAAGGCAAGCCCCCTAAAGTGGTGTAATGTCCTAGGCAATGTTCTTCTGGGCGACCTTGGGCCCCAGAATTCATGTGGATGTTACTTTGACACGTACTATCTACCTAAACATTGTTGCAGACCAAGCACTCCTCTTTATGGCAATGGTGCTCCCTAATGGTAGTAGCCTCTTTCAGCGGGATAATAAACACAGCCAATACTGCAAAAACTGTTCAGGAATGGTTAGAGGAAAATTAGCCTCCAAATTCCTCAACTGTGGGATGTTCTGAACAAAAAGTAAGTCCAAACCATGGAGGACCTACTTTGCAATTACAGGAATTAAAGGATATGCTACAAGCTGCTTGGTGCCAGACACCACAGCACACCCTCAGAGCTGTTGGGAAGTCAATGCATCAATGGATAGCTGTTTTAGTGATATAAGCAGAACCTATTTTGTACAGCCCTGGCTCAGACCTTCTCACAGCAGTGTTTCTTACATCTGTACTGTTGTAAAACGCACAACGTTTTTCCTGCTTTGTCACATCTGACTTTACTCAGCATCTAGTTTTAGATTCATTATCTAGACTTCATTTAGTTCTGATAGTGTTTAAATGAAAATGCAGGAGACTCAGATTCTTAGGGTAATCCTGTACTAATATAAAATGATGGAATAGATGTATATTAACAATTAAAATGAAGCTGACCAGCCAAACATGAAATATCTTCATATTGTCAGAAATACAAATCAAAGTAAATTTAGCAATCACTACTGTCTTTTAATTGACAACTTCTATACTGTCCAAACGTTTTCGATATTAGGAAATCAGTTACCTACAGAGGATGATTAGTTACTCCAGTAGCCTTCAGAACTACACTGTGTTCACATGTCAGTATACCAGTCAGATTCCAGCAA
The DNA here is from genome assembly GCA_030014195.1 of Neosilurus mollespiculum. NCBI lineage: Eukaryota > Metazoa > Chordata > Actinopteri > Siluriformes > Plotosidae > Neosilurus > Neosilurus mollespiculum. Next base: position 32,951,084 of record JAQMYF010000012.1, on the reverse strand, counting down.
GGATGCAGTTTTCTGTGTTTATACCACAGTGCTGTTGAATTCTTGATTCTTGTTGTTCAGACGCTTTTAAAAATGTTGTATAACGCCAGGTCTGACAGTCGTGCAGCTGTGAGATACATCACATATTTAGATTAATACACATGTTCTAAGATCTTTTCTAGATTAACAGCCAATTCACAGGGATTTGTATGATGGATGGAAACATAAGTATTAAAAAATGTCTTGAAGTGTTGAAGTATGTATTTCTTCATATTTCTGTAAGGATATATTTATTTAACATTTATGGAAGAGTGTCAGATTTGTAACAGTCAGAGGTAAATATTATTATTATTATTGTTATTTTAGATGGTCACAATAAAATCTATCTAGGGACTAATCTAATCTCAGTTCTATAACTGAATGAGAGATAATGTTCTCTGTGTCATTATTAATTGATAGTCCCCAATGATAGAAATACTCTGTGATTAAAGAAAATTACTATGTTGTGCTTTCATCCTCGGTGAGTGCCGTGTGGGCTTGTGCTCAAAATGGAGTTGCATAAACAGAACCGTTCTTTAAGTGAGCTTGAGTTAAAAAGAGTCTTTTGTTCTATCTATTAGCACGTTTTATTTTGTATGTTTCACCATTTCCACCACAATTTAAGTTTTACATGACTGTATGCTGTCTTTCAGTTGTCCTTGGCCAATAAATGAGCTGCCAGTGGCCACTGATGACCAAATAATGATCAGAGTTATTTCATGAGGTCTGATTTATCAGAATCTGCCTGAAAATAGTACAATTCCTGGAATCACCACCCGTGGAAGAGGTACACCGAGGGTTTTGTTTTTTTTCCCCTTAAACAAATCATCCGAATAACATTTTTGTTTAATAGGCAAACATTGTGACCTTGTAAAGCATACCTCAAATAAATTACATTTAATTATTTAAAATAAATTAATGCCATGTTTTTTTCCAAACGAAGTGTGAAAAAAATTATGGTTATAATTATAAAAAAATTATAAACCATTTCTAAAGCATTTCTAAACACGCTGCTGGCACAAACCTAAAAATGCAAATCGGCCTGCAGTTAAAAGAGGGTTTACAGACCTTCACAAGGGAATCGAAAAGAAAAATATACTGCAGCAACAGATGTAAATGTCATGTAAAACTGAAACAATGGTAAGGATTAAAAATCTTCAAGAAGGGAATTATAGTGTAACAAAAGTTGCTGGTTGTTCCAACTCAGCTGTGTCTAAAATTTGGTGTAATTATAATCGGAATACCAAAATGGGTAAGTTATAAAAGGAAAAAATACAACTAGACCAAGGAGGATATCAAAGCACAAGGAAGGGAAGATTCAAAGCAATATACCTACAAACATGTTCAACAGAACAGTTGAAAAATAAGTACTGTACAGAAACATCAATATCTGTGCCAGAAAAGAGTTAATGTGATTTACATACAGAAAAACCAGAGGAAAACCAGTATTAACTGTATTAACCTATAAGTCCAGTATTAACCTTGGACTACATACTGTCCAAGGTTACAGTTAGCTAATGAGAAGCGATCATGGAGTGTGAATGACTGGATGAAAGTGATATCTGTACTGGTAAAGGAGATGATTCCCTAACTTTTGTTTGGTGATGTTCTAAAGAAACTAATAGTGATGACTGTATAAACAAAACACATTTTCTTCACATCATGCATCAGATTTGGCCACTTGTGTATGATGACTGGTTGCATTTCAGGTAAAGGACCAGAGGAGATTATTATCTCTTAGGAGTACACATAGGAGTACATTTATAGATGCTTTGCATATTTGTAGTTAAACATATCTTGGGTGATGGTCATTTTTCAGGATGATGCATCTTACCACAGAGCAAACACTGTTAAGGCTTCTCTTCAGTAAAGTCATATCAGCTCAGTGGTATGGACAGCAAAGAGTTTTAATCTCAATGTGTTTGAAAAGGTCTAAGGCAAGGCTCGATCCTTCAAAGAAGATGCTTTTCAAGAAAGTTTAATGGAGAATATTGTTTTTCATTAGTTAAGTCCTTCGTTACTTCTTCAAAGAATTCAATCTTCAACATGGAGTGTTTTCATAAACTTTCCTCTCCCTGATCAGGAAAGAAAATGCCGTTACTTAAAATTATTTTATTACATTTGTTTGAAGTTTGATAAACAATGCCAGAATGATACCAGATGAACATCCTGTGTGGATGTAAAGTGTGGTGATTCCATCATTTTTGCCAGAAGTTGTACTGAACCCAGCCTGTGGTTGAATCTCTAAGCTTTTCTCAGTACTTAATATAGGTACATAATGTTTAAGCGGTAACCACTCTTTATGTTTGGTTGTAGGGAGCGAAGGCATGCTTCCTGAGAGACATTCCTTTCTCTGCCATCTATTTCCCTGTGTATGCTCATGCCAAGACGGAGCTAGCTGATGAAGAGGGCAGACTCGGGGCACTTCAGCTTCTTACTGCTGGAGCTATTGCAGGTGCATAACAGCTCATATCTTCATCATCAAAACTAGTGGACTAGTGACCTGGTAAAACTGAAGTAAATGGTTACACAGCTGAGATTACTCATCAGTAGAGGGAATCAGTCCATCTGAAGTGCAGTGCTTGTTCTGTATTGTGTGTACTGTTCCCAATTATAGTGCACAGCTTTGTATTATAGCTCATTCTAAGCGGATTGTGGATAACTGAACGTGTCTTGTTTAGGTGTCCCTGCTGCCTCACTGGTGACTCCTGCTGATGTGATCAAAACACGTCTGCAGGTGGCAGCCCGTGCAGGCCAAACCACATACAGTGGCGTGATCGACTGCTTTAGGAAAATTCTCAGAGAAGAGGGCTTCAGAGCATTTTGGAAAGGAGCAGGAGGTACAGTACATAACACATGTGGACCCATGCATGTAGCACTGAAATGAAAGGTTTCATGACTGTGGAATGAGGCTCACCTTGGTTCCTGTAAATGCACTTTTGAAGTCAGATACCTGTGTATGTAGTCACGCAGCTTTTCTATTCTCCTCTCAGCGCGTGTGTGTAGATCCTCCCCTCAGTTTGGTGTTACACTGGTCACATATGAGCTCCTACAGAGATGGTTCTACATTGACTTTGGGGGACAGTAAGTGCTGTCTCTATTACTCTGTGCTGAATCTCTATTCAATAATAATTAATAGGTTTACATATATTAAATGTTTTTTTTCTTTTTCCTGAATAGCCGTCCTACAGGATCAGAGCCAACACCGAAATCCCGTATCTCCAAACTTCCTCCCCTGAGTGAAGAGCATATTGGAGGTTACCGACTGGCTGCTGCTACCTTTGCAGGTGTAGAAAGTAAATTTGGTTTGCATCTGCCCAAGTTCAAATCATCAGACACTGTAACAGTAAAGGCAGCTCCTGCAGAGCACCCAGCTGTGTCCTCGTAGAGCCCTGTTCAGCTCTGAGCAACAGCAACATCAACCAGGTGCCTTTATGACATTCACTTTCTGGCTGTGGCCTTCTCATCCAAACTCAAACCATGCCAGGTCGACCCAGTGACACTCCTCTTTTTCTCCTCCTCCTGCATGAATATTTATTACTCTTCTTATTTATTTCTTCCTATGTGACTTGCTCAAGTGTTAAGGCATGCAACACGGCAATAATAGGGTAAAATGGAGGGATGTAGTCACTCTTATAGGAAATTCTGACAGGGTATATTTAATTCATATGGAAGTCGAGAACAATGTTTGGAAAAATTAATGTATTTGATGTATTTTATTGAAATAAAATGTAGTGGTTTATTTTACTCTTGAACATTGCTTTGCGATTAATTGGATGTGTTTTAGAACTTAAAAACTACATCACAGCAACATGTTTATACACATATTTCTATGTGCTTAATACTTTAAGTAACTGGTTTAATTAGTTACACTGCAGTTACCAAGATAAGATCTGAATCAACACAGGAAACAGTCTGGGTTGAGATAGAGGAATTTATAGAGCGGTACATTCAAAGAAGCTGAAGAAAAGCTACAGTTGTACAGGCTATAAATTGGACCGTAAAACTGGAAGAGGAACCAGTTCTGAAAAAAGAAATGCTTTGAAAAAGCTAAGAATCTTGACAATCATAGCATTTCACTGCATAATAAAGATGGTATATTATGTGACCATGAACTGTGATTACTCAATAACCAGAATTTACAAAGTCAGACAGGGAAGGAATAGCAGCTGACAGTGAGGGACTTGATCTTAGCTGCCTCACAATACTGTATATATCAGGAGTGCATTCATAAATTTACATTTACTGCATTTGGCAGACACTCTTATCCAGAGCGGCTTACAATTTATTTATTTTTAAATACAACTGAGCAATTGAGGGTTAAGGGCCTTGCTCAAGGGCCCAACAGTGGTGATAGTGGGGATTGAAACTCTGACCTTTGGATCAGTAACCCATCACCTTAACCACTAAGCCACCGCTGCCCTATATTCAGCTTCATCTTCGACGAGAGGACAACAAATGTCTTGATTTGTGAAAGACAAGATAACAGACGCACAAAAATAATTTTTGTGGAGTTAATTATATCGGCCATTTTTAATCCACATGATACAATGTGACTGTCCTAAAACTCATTCAGGTGAAATCTTTGGTTTCTCAGGTGGAGTGTGATAATGCCCAGCATATGAAACTGTAGCAGTTGAACAAAGTTCTAGACGATGAGGGTTTTAATTTTATAAGCCTGTATCACTATAATGATTTCATTTTCAGATTACACCAGTGAATTTATGAATGCACCCAGACTCCAGTCAGCAGTGGAAATGTGAACAGGCTCTGAGCGGCACTTTATAATTAAGTGATGATTATGATTTAAACACTTCAAATGGGATAAAAAGCCCAGGTGTGACCCCCCACCTGGAGTGAAACTTTAAACTGTGTTTCTAATGGAATTCTACCTGACATCAGTAAGGCTCCTGGTACTGGAAGAGAAGAGAAAACTGCTGGTACCTGAACTTCATTGTCAATGCCAACATCTGACCGCATTCTTTACTCAAAAAAGGCAAAAGTAATAAATCATACAAAGTTTGTGGATAAAGAAGTATTATCTTAATCATTAGCACTTTTATCATGCCTTGTGTGGATGCACATGCTTTTGAATTTGTTCTTTTTTTTTTTTTGCAGTAAAAACCTGCAGCTTGATTGTGGAATGGCACTGCATGTGTGGTGATTAAGATGGGATGCGCTGGGCCATGAGTTCCTCTGCATCCTCACGGTTTTCATTAATCTCTGTGAGCGTCCTGACAAAGCGCGTCCACTCATCAGTCCGGGGCACGGCAATCTGCTGTAAAGGGAATGACAACGTTCTGTTATCTGACCAGAGGGAGAGAGAGTGCGCCACAGCAGAGTTCGGACAGGTGGAGTCCAGTAACTAAAACCGCTCACCAGTTCGCCTCCTTTCTTATATAATCACAAATAATTACACATCATCTGTCTTTCTCTCATTCCTTCTTCAGCTGAGTTACTCTCTGCTTTCTCATAAGCAACCTTCTGAAGTCGTGTTCCCCATATCTTCATCTCCCAAATATATGAGTGTCTCAGAACCACTCTTATTGAGAGAATAAGACTAACACAGATTATTGTTATTATTCTATTAAAGTTTGGACCTTTTAATACAGATGTGTTTAATACAAATTAGAACATCCATGATATCAGTACTGCACGTGAATTGATCAGACTAGAGAAACAGATGCACTGTATGCTCTCTAAGTATCACTACGTTGTCCAGATTATTACAGTAAACTACACTGTATGGCCAAAAACGTGGACACCTAACAATCTCACACACCTGTGGACCTTCCTCCAAATGTTGGCACATGTAAGCATACAGTTGTCTAGAATGTGGGTATTTGCTGTAGCATTACAATTTCCCTTCACAGGAATTAATGTTTCACACGTGCTCCTCCGCACAAACCAAGCTCCATGACGACATGATTTGCTAAGGTTGGAATAGAATAACTGGAGTGACCTGAGCAGAGCCCCGACCTCAACCCCACTCAACACCTTTGAAATGAATTAGCATGCAGGCTGCACCCCAGGCACTCCTCACTCTATATCATTACCTGATGTGCCTAATGCACTTGTGGCTGAATGAGCACAAATCTCCACAGCTATGCTCCAAAATCTAGTGTGAATCCTTACCAGCAAAAGGGGGAAGGGACTCTGGAAAGGCATGTTCAACAAGAACCTATAATCGTGATAGTTAGGCGTCCTCAAATTTTAGCCATACAGTGTGTATATTTAAGTATTCCGCAGAAAGTCTCCATTTGTCTTAAAGAAGGTACTATATTTTATTTTGGTAAACTTGTTTCTTTGTTCATTACTTTAACTGTTGTAGAATGCATTTCTTGATTTTTCCAATGCAGTTTTGGCATATGCATGCCCATATACACTATGAGGCAAACACCCAATGCTAATTCAGTTGACATTTGCTCTGAAATACAGAATATCTAAATAATACAGAATGTAATACAATCAGCCATAACATTAAGACCACTGACTGATGAAGAAAATTATACTGATTGTGTCATTATATTGGCATCTGCCAGGGAGTGTGATGTATTAGGCAGAAAGTGAACAGACAGCTCAAAATTGATGTGTTGGAAGCAGGAAAAATGAGCATGCGTATGGATCTGAGTGACTGACATGGGATACATTGTGATGGCTGAATGACTGCGCTTACTCACCTCCAAAATGACAGGTTTTGTGGGTGGTATGCAGTGGTAAGTACCTACAAAAGGTGGTACAAGGAAGGACAACCCATGAAGTGACACCAGTGTCATGGGTACCCAGGGCTCACTGATGAGCAAGGGAAGTGAAGGCTGCTCTGATCCCACAGAAGAGCTACTGTAGCACCACCTGTTAATGCTGGCTATGATAGAAAGGAGTCGGGACACACAGTGCAGTGAAGCTTGCTGTGTATATGGCTGCCTAGATGCACACCAATCAGGTGGTGTTTATGTTATAGCTGATCAGTGTAAGTAAGGCTTAAATATTAAACTATGAGGGGTTTAGAGTGAGGAGTTCACAGTGCTGTATTTCAACAGTACTCGACTGAGCAGAAAGACTCAAGTGAGGCAATGTCACACACACATGAGCTAACTGATACAGACAAAAGCTGTGCTGTTGTAATGTTTAATCGAGAAATGTGCTCAGAGATGGAAAGCAGAAATCTCACTGAAAAACCTTAAACCCTGGTTATAAAGAGCTTGTTTGGGAATCAAAAGAAGGCATTTCTTTTCCACTTGGCAACAGAATGTAACAATTCTGAGGCTCCATTCACTCCTGTTGAATTAGTGTGGATATAGCTGTGTAGCAAGCTGTGGTCCCAAGTCACAGAACACAGTATAAAGAACAAAATCTATAAAGTGCTCAACTCGTTGCTATCATGGAATGAAGTAATATTTTGATTGATAGTATGCAGTTTAGGATGTAGCCTGAATCTGTTTTGTGCTGTATGATGCCCCATGAGCCATGGATAAAAACAGCATGTAATGATCAGGAGAGTTTTGTCACTGTGCAGAAACTGGATTAGGTATAAAACTTTCCTTTGCCTCAATACCACTAGCAACAGCTTACAGCCTAAAAAGCACCAAAGTACAGAAACAAATCCTTTTTTTTTTTTTTTTAATTTTTTTTTTTTTAAACAATACAAGACTTTTTAAAGTTCTCACCTCTCCAACGTCATAAACGAGAACCTGTCCATCAGAGTCTCCCACAGCGATCTCTCGGCCCGTCTGTGCCCACCTCAGCCTATTTAGAGCAGGAGTCCCCTCCACTGTAACACTGGCTGTGGGAACCTACATAACAGCACAACAAAACTTGAGCACTACTAAAACATGTAGTAAGTTAGTAACCAAACCTGGTTTAGCATGTGTGCACGTGTTTGTATTTTTCAGAGACCTCAGTATCATTGTTGAGGTTCCACAAGTCTAAATGGCCAACACCATCCACACAAGCAAAGAGGGCAGGGTGAACAGGTGACCACATCACATCATACACGTAGTCCGAGCTGTCCTCAAACGAGTAGAGCGGCTTATTATTCTACAGGGCACAAAAACAGCAGAGGAGCAGAGTCACTGAGTTGCGCAAACATTAATCACATTGTGAATGGAACCAAAATCACTTTTCCACTGCTGCTTTTACTCTCCATGTTTCCAGGCATTCACAGAGACTAAACTTAGTCTGCTTTCACATAGCATTTTACCAGAACAATCAACAGCCCGTGATAAACACGTTTTGTTTATATGGGGAAAAAAGTGGCTCGACACTGTGATGCACACTATGGCAATAACAACAGTTCCATCAGTCTGAGCTAGTGTTGGTAACTAGTCTAGTTCCTTCACTATATTACATAAAAAAAAACTATCCTGGGGGTTGGGGGTATTGTTATTGATTCAGAAAAATACTTTCGTATAAAAAAAAAAAACCCACTAAAGCTTCTTTTGAAGTTAGATTAAGTTGATTAGTTACATTAAGTTGGGTTACCTTAGTGCTCCACAGTTTGACAGTCCAGTCAAAGGAAGAGGTGAGGAAGAGATGAGAGAAGTCTACAGAACCAGCTGCAGTGTGGCAATGGATTCCAGTAACTGGACCATGGTGACCCTCAAACATCTCACTGATACCTGCCTTACTGCTCAGAAACACACACATACACACACACAAGACAGGGAAGAACACTCAGTGATTACAATTCTCCATCATCTGGATCATGTTTGCTAATATAAAATGATTATGGCCTACTGGATGTTTAAAGATCCCTAAAACGAACAGACTAATGAAAAACGCACGCCGGCCTGTTGTACTCCTGGCACTTCTTTGCGACTGGTCATGATTACTTGAGCTAAGAATGATTAGTTGGCAGTTACACCGTCGTAAAATTCCACAAATCATACGTTCCTGATGCACGACGAGGAATGGGAATTAGGTGTTTCCAGCAGTGAGGATGAGGCAAATAAACACCCAAACAGAAGGTTTCAATGTGAGGAGTAAACATGGGAAAAAGCCTGGCTGTCTAGACTTACTAGTGGGCAGGGTTCTTTGTGTCAGTTCATATAAAACTGCACTATTTGACAGAGAGATGCCAATAGGAGATACTGAAGCATGAATCCACTGGTCTGTTCGAGAGAGAGAGAGAGAGAGAGAGAGAGAGAGAGAGAGAGAGAGACTTCCTTGCGCGTGCAGCAGTGTGTTCTCCATCTCTGGAGATCGTTATGCGGGAGGAAAAATACAGTTCCTAATTTCATGTTTGAAAATGAGTGCCGTCCTATCCAACAGCAGATCTGTTGTTTTCTCTATCTAACAATTTTTGTTTGACATTTCTCCAGTCCCTAACCTTGATTTTGAAAGCAAGTTTCCTATTCAGCTTCATAAATCATAAAAACGTGTTCTTTTACACTCGATTCTTCAAATTCACAAAAAAGGTCTCAATATTTTGTGAGAATTGGCCTTCAGCTATCTTATGATCATAAACAATTTTCTGAGTATTAGGGATATGAGCTAACTCTACATAAAAAAGCTTCAGTACACAAATAAAGCTTTCACACAGCTCTGTGTGCGGGTGTGTGTGTGTACTCATTACTCTGAGAGGTAAATAGCCAGTGTGAGAGGTGCTTCTGTCTTATTAGCTGGGATGAGATGGGAATATCATAATCATAGCATCATAAATGAAGTGGAAACACTGTCGCTCTCTCAATCACTGCCGAGCACAAACACACAGATGAACATCTCACTCATTGACTGAACTGCTCTCACTGGCTCCAAATACAGTTCCATCTATGCACAAGAAACCTTAGCCACTCGCCATACGGACAATTTCAACAAAAAAAAACTGTCAACAGGACCACTACTGCTTTTCCTCTTCTGTTCTAACAACTTGTCAATTCTTCCATGAATGATGATGCCGGGTTTTCCACAAACATTTCACACTTCACCATAAACCCATGAGAAATACAAAAGTGGGATTAGTTGTTTCCACTATACTTGCTTGTGTGTGTGTGTGTGTGTGTGTGTGGGTGTTAATTTCCATTGTTTCCATATTCCATTAGGAAAAGAGGGCGTACATTCTTGCTGGCCATGATTTTGGAAGTGTGTGATTTACCTGCCATGCCGACAGGACGTGTAGACCGATCCGTCCTCACTGCCCACCACAAAGTTATTGACGTCACCCAGGGGGAAAGACATGGAAGTGACTGCTACAGACTTGGATTGTTTAAACACCAGCTCCATACTGTCCTGTAAGAGAGCCACCGAGTGTGACATCAATAAAAACACCCACATCCCACAGCACAGTAAATACTTGGAGTCTTGGCACTTTCTTTATGGATGATGTCAATACAGCTAACCCTTCATGAATGCTTTCACGCCTGACCTTGAGGTTTGGCAAATGTTACGGAATGATGCAGGTAATCTTATTCACACGGTAAATATATGAGACACGGGAGCAGCCATTTAGTCTAAAAAAGTGCTGAGTATTAAGAGATTTGAACAAACTGCCTGCCAAGTCCAGATGCATTTCCAAACCACTTCCACTGAGTGCATCCTGTAGACCCTAATTCTACACTAAGGCTCTTTCCTGAGCAATTACTGCACTTCTCTGACGCACACCTACATGAATGATTTACATGGCCATATTCAGTAATAAGAGATAGGAGCATGGCTACTAGGAGAACCACATGTGTATTTTGCTTAGCTATGACTGATGGAATTAAATATTAGAGGAATTCAGGTACCTGAGGCTGAGACAACATGTCCAGACTCCATGAACACATTTTACCATCAGTGGAGATGCTGATCAGGTTGTGAGCATTTTGAGTGCCGACGACATTCACACAGTAAACAGGGTGCTACAAAAGAAAGACAGGAAAATGGAATGTAGGGTTAGGGTTTAAATAGCCTTTGAACAAGAGCAAAATCAAAATTGAGTCTCAAATATTACAGTAACGGATATCTGCGTCTGCCATGACGCAAATGTCAGGTATCAGGAGCAGTGCTGCTACAAGTGTTTCAAGTCCAGACTGTAACCGTACGGACTATTTAATTTGGAAATCGCTCAGTAAAAAAAAATTCTATGAAGGGTGCACGGAAAAATTCAGCGAGGAGGAACTGAAGGCCAGAATAAAAGCAAGCTGGCAAAAGATCACCATCGATGAGATTCGGAGTTCAATTGGATCCTGGAAAAAAAATGTTTGTGCACTGTTTGTAAGGAAAATGGTGGACCGATTGACCACTTGTTTAAGTGGCATTAGGTAGGACTATATTTCGGCATTGTAATTTTAAAGACTCAATGTTGATTCAGCTCTCGGTTAAAGGCTATTTAAGATATTAACTTGATATTAACTTGAATTTCTAGAAAATATTTATACATACATTTTATATATATATACACGTGTGTTTATGTATGTATGTATGTATGTATGCAGTGTGCAATGCACATATCATACTCCCTCCCTCCTCATGACTGACTACATGGAACATATGGTTTAAATTATATTCTGTACAAGACTGATTCATGTTTCAGCTACTGTTGTAATCAACATGAATACACACTCCTGCTTCATGGGACTCCAGATGACGTCATTACCGTGTGAGCAGCAGCTGAAAGCGGGGTCCTCTGCACTGGAGTTCGTTTGTTGCTTCTATTGTCCCATAGCACAATCTGTCCTGAATATGTACCACCTACCACCAGGTTGGGATGGAACTTAACAAATGCAGCTGACATCACTGCAGACTACAGTGAAAGGAAAAGAGAAAACAAAACAAAAAAAAAAAGTTTATGTGCTTGCAACAGAAAGACGGATTGAACGAGACCACAGCTCCGTTTCAGTGCATTAGAATGTGAATGGAACATTGTGCTATTTTTCAGTTCAAATATCACTACTAATACATTTACACTTGCACTAAGAGGGTAATGCTTTATATTAAGTTTCCCAGAGCTAAGATCATTTACCGCACTCGTTATCATAAACAAACAATACGCTTTTAGATTACAGCTTTAGTAAACTATGAGTGATGTTAAAAGCACAGGAGAGGGCATGCCTTTTATTTCTTTTTAAAGAAAAACAAATACACAACGGTGTGGTTTCATGTGACCTGTCATGATGTCACGTTACTGTTTCTAGGACCAAATTTTATTACTCTTTATAAATAAATTAATTAAATTATCTTCCTATAACAGAACATTCTAACACCTTTCATTCCACAAAGATTTGGTAACAATTTCAGTATTTCATTTATTTAAGGTATAATAGGTAACTTTGGAGAAACCACCAGGAGTAAGCTAGATCTGAATAAATCACTCACCCCCTCCCATCAGTATTCCCTCCAAAACACATGAAAGCACACTGCCTGATTACTGTTGGGGGATGAATCCACGAGAGAGCAAGCCTCTGTGTTTGTGCGCGTGCAACTGTGTGATGGTGGGGGGTTGGTAGCATAGCATCACTGTCATATCCAACTACCTCATGTCTCGTTCACATGTAAGAAAACACCTAATGTTATCGAAACGAATGTAAACAATTGACATGGATATTGTTAATACTTTTTGCTGTCAACTTTAGCAAAATGACCGCCTAGCATTCTGAATTATGAGTAATGTTAAAAGCACAGGATACGGCATGCCCTTTTTTTTTTTAATATATATATATATACACAAAGGGGTGGTTTGAAGAGACCTGTAATTATGTCATGTTACTGTTTAAACACCCAATTTTATTACATTTTTTATAAACAAATTAAATAAATTATTTTCCCATAACAGAACATTTTTTTATATCACAGAGATTTGGTAACAATTTCAATATTTAATTTATTTAAGGTATACTAGGTAGCACTGTGACCAGATGAAATGGTTAGATGGACTTTTTACAGCCTCGTGACTGCTTCAGGTTACAGATATTTTTTTAATTATTGTTATAACATTTGATTTACTTACTGCTGTCAGAATATAAAGAGAACTTCAAGAGATATAACAAAAAAATAAATAATAATAAAAAAAAATGCAGTTATGAGTGTTTGTTTTTTCCCTAAGCTGTATCTGTGTGAGTAGTGTGCATGAGTGAAAGAGACACAAAGAAAGAAAGAAAGAAAGAGAGTGAAAGAGTTAGTTCATGATTTTAATGAAGGGTTAACTGTGATAAAGAACACCATTAGAAACAGATTGTCTGTTTATTTTCTAGCCTTGATCCAGATGCTATTGATTAGATGAAGAAAATATATTATGCCGTGCAATCAATGTATTATATCTGTTAACAAAACCCGTTGTTTTCTCTACACAAGTTAAACCAGCGGTTTGTAGGACGGCTCATTAATTAACACACATTTCTTGGGCAAGTTGACTCTAATAAGTGCTGGTATTAAAAACCCTGATAAAGCATCATTATTAGTGCACAACCAACTCTGTTGTCATGAATTGTGGGCACACTCTGACATTACCAGGACATTTGCATTCATATGTACAGCCTCTCCAGGCGATGTGTACAAAAGGTCTACTACAGTACATCAGTAAAGCAGCTTATGAACAACAAAAAAAAAACCAGCTTGTTACCAAAACCCAAACTTGTTCTTCTGAACACTTTCACACGAAGAGAAACCTAGTGAAATGCCAACACTGGAGAAAGAAATGACTCCGTTCAGAAGACTACGTCATGCACATCAGCCATATACACCCACCTTCATCCGGTTTAATAATTAGCCTTAGATTTGTTACAGAGCCCATCGTAAATGTTCCAGATAGAATATTAAAAAGCATTGGAATGCATTAATGTACATCTATTATTCAAATTATACAGGCTGTGGCGGAAAAGCAGTCTTATTTTTTATCTGTCTTATATTTTAAACTGTCACCAATGTAGTGCTAGTGAACTTAGGCAGGTAGCATTGATGTCTTCATGTTGCTAATGCCTTACCTTCCCTTTTCAGATAGCCTTATTTACCATTATGGCTTGCATTGATGGACACCGTGCTTTTGCTGTAGAAATGTTTTTGAAGAATGGTGAATGTGTATTATATGTTCCGGCTAAAAAAAGAGAAAAAATTAAATACTGATATGGGTTGCAAATTTCAGAGCCATAGGTTCAGCACTTAAAAGAAAGTCATGTGGAAGACCTCGAAATGTTCTACCTTTAGAAAAATGTTCAAGCTGTGAGACAGTCTGTTGTGCAGTCTCCTACACGTTCAGCTCGTAAACATGCTTATGGCTTGGAATTGTTTGATTGAATTTAGAGGATGACATTTTTAAAACCAAACGAAAAATAACAAGGGCAGCGCAGTGGTTAGCAGGTCCACTTCGCAGCAAGAAGGCCCCGGGTTCAATTTCCGTCTTGGGCGTTTCTGTGTGGTTTGCACATTCTCCCTGTGCTTGTGTGGGTTTCCTCCGGGTACTTCAGTTTCTTCCCACAGTCCAAAAACATGCACAGTAGGCTAATTGGCTGTTCCAAATCACTCCTAGGTGTGAGTGTGACTGCTTGTATGTGTGTTGGCCCTGCGATGGCCAGCAATCATGCGATAATGAACCCCGACCCTCGCTCAGACGGCTGAGATAGGCGCCAGCCTCACTGCGAGCCTAATTAAAATTAAGCGGCTTGGAAAATGAAAGAATGAATAAAAACCATAACCCTTTGTTTAAACAACAGTGAACTAATTTTTTATTAGATGTTTGTTTTTCTTTTTTTTTAACCTTTAACATGTGGGAGGTATTTCTGCTGCACCCTGTAGCTAGAAGTACTGTCAGATATGGGAAGTGATTCAAGACCTTCTGACCAATTATACTCAAGAATTCAGCAGCACTGTGATGTACAGTACATGCATTTATACTAAAAAAGTTATTAAAAGTTAAATTACTAAAGTGTTCAAAAATGATCTGCTGCTCAGCATCCATATCTAAATATATACATGAAACTTAATATAAAGTGATGTCTTTGTACTCAAGGTGAATTGGGAGCCATGATTTTTCCCCTGCAGTAATTCAATCATGCAGAACATATTCTAATACTGAATGTAGGCTATATCTCATGATGAACTATGCATGGAAGTGAAGAGTGTCATTTGCATTTGAGGCGCACACATATTCCTGAGTGAACGGATGAGTGGCTGAGTAAGTGCATGCATGAGTGAATATGAGATAAAGCTGTTCTTTACACTGGAATTGGTTCACCAGCACCACTGAGTTTTCAGTTACTGACTGTTTCAGGCGGATTTAACCCCCTACTGTATCCAATATAATCCAGCACCATCTAATCAGACGCGGCCTTTAAATCCATTGGGGAATTTATCCAAACTGGAGGGGGGTATGTTCCATTCCAGCTTTCAGAGAACAGTGAAAAATCCATTTTCATAGTATTATTCGATCAGACACACACACACACGAGAAAAACAAGTTCACACTTATGTATACATGGAGTTTCCTGAGTGTGTGTAAAGCCAGCACATGTGGTTCTACTCAGCATATCCACAGAACATTACCTCAGGGCGTGCGCGCGCAGACACACACACACACACACACACACACACACACACACACACCTAGAAGTAAAACATTCATGCCACAGCCAGTGAAAATCTCAGATAGTTTCTATATCTCATCTAATTGTGTAGTTAAACTTCAAATACATCATTAAGTCGTTCTCTTATCTCAGTTCCACTCAGCTTCCCAAAATGATTTTACTGCTCTAGGTTTCTGCACTGTGACCTTCTAATAAGCCATAAGCAAATTCTGAGAAGAGTACTGTAACTGAGCCTGAACTCTGAGCAGTTACAGTATAATATACAGTCCAACCTTCAGCTTTGTGTTTGTGCACAGTATCTCTGATAATCATCACAATAGTGGTGTCGCAAGCAGCCTGTGAAATGAAGAGAAACACTAATTAACACTTTCACTGCAACCTTTAAGCTTTTTAACCATTCAGACAGGAGATATACTTTGTGTGTGTGCACGCATGTGTGTGTGTTGTTCTTTGTATCAAATGGCAAATTTTATGTTGATATTAATAAAGCCAGTCTTCCTCTGACATCACAAGTTTATTAATTTGTTTTAATGAACTGCTAAGCACACTGCAATTATGTGTAACATGCTGTTTTTGTTAACACTGGATGTGTGTATAAGAGAGAAAGCGAGAGAGAAAGAGAGAGAAATACCATCATGATGAAATCACAGACCTGTGTAAAGGGATGAAAGAAGAGGAAGAGTGGATGCCAGGAAAACTGGCAGCAGACCATGTTCAGCAGAGAAATGGTTACCCGTGTGTGTGTGTGTGTGTGTGTGTGTGTGTGTGTGTGTGTGTGTGTAAAATGGGGAGGGGAGTTGAGAGGGTGTGCTCATGTATGCGTGTGTGTTAGATGTTATTTCAGTTGGGTTGTTTGTGTGTGGATATTTGTGGGGTGCTGATTTGAGTGGGGGGTACTTCCTCTCTTACCTGGCAGTGAAAGACATACTCGGGCGTAGTTTTCTTATACTTCATGTTCCAGACCAGTGCCACTCCATCAGGCTCATGCGGTGCCTCCTCGTTGTTGTTATAGGAGGCAACCAGCAGCTCAGGATACTGCATACACAGAAAAAAACATTATAAAACTGTATCGTGCGTATACACACACACACACACACACACACACACACACACACACACACACACACACACACACACACACACACACACACACACACCCTTAGGCACTTTTCCTTTCCCTCCTGCTGTGGTATGTGTATGAGTGTGCATGCGTGTGCGTGTGTGTGGATGCCAGCCAGAACGCGTCACTGCTTCAACAAGATTTATTACAGGGAAACTTTTCCTCAGCAGCGGTGACGGTAAATAAAGGCTAACATAAATGAGTAGCAGACTGCAGACTACTAAATGAGCTGCTCCAGAGATGCACTGCCTCTGGCTACTGCTGAGACCTGCTTCACATTCAAATCTCTGAGAGACTTGTAATACCCTACAGAACTGAATCTTTTACCATGAGTGAAACAAACTGTTAACTCCCACTTTAATAATGTAAATGAGAAGATTCAGTGATGTCCGGTATTCCTTAGCAAAGAGAAAAGACTATGCAAAAGTGTGCAGTGGGAAATGGTTTTGGGTACAGACCGAGTGCCAGAACTCATTTACACCCTACGTATCACATAGCAAAGTGGCACATGAAGAAACTTCATCATGCCACCTCAACCATGATTTACCAAAACACAAATTTAGGCCTCTGGAGAAACCGCAGCAGCTAAAACAATAAGCCATGTCTGTTTAGATTGTACACATCCACTAGAAGAAGTGAAATTGAGAAAGCAGGAGAGCACATTGAGGCGATTACTCATAACTAGATGCAGTGCCTACAAGCTTCTGATCAAGCTTTTGACTCTGACAATCCAGAAGCAATTTGCATTACATAACCAGTCAACAAAAGTGACATTTATCTTTAAGGTCAAACCTGTAAAATTAAAAAAATAAATAAATAAAAAGCTAGAATAGAAAAAATAAACATTATCTACTAATCTTCTGAATCACTGTGGTATAAAAATCCCACATTATGTTTTGTACAATGTGCAAATCTAAGCTAAGATTTGACCACGATATATATATCGATTGTTTTAAACCTTGTTGGGGAGGGTGTTTAATAATGCTTTAAAGTTATAGACAACAGTGATTATACATATGGGGTGGGTTGGTTGTGTAACACGTATGCTTGTGTACAGTAGAGTGCAGTGAAGATTATACACCACCATTTTTGTCTAAAGGGCTCCTAATAAAAATAAGTAAAAAATATTTTTCTATAATTTTTTGGTGAAAATGTATTGAACAATGCTATCGTAGGCAATGAGAACCAAAAAATCATTCTGACAAGTGTATTGAGTTAAGAGTGTGGCTAATAAACAAAAACACTGAAAATACCAATTAAAAAAAAAAAAAAATATATATATATATATATAATTTATTTTTTTTTACTTTTGCATAGCATGAATAAACTTCAAACCATATCGAATGGTTTAGCAAGTGAAGAAATGAAAAAATATGTGAACACTACGCCTGAAAGGTTAAATTCTGTAATCAAAGTAAAGGGTGGCCACACTAAATATTGACTTTTTCCCCCTCAAAAAAGGAAAGTTATTTTCATTATTACTATATATTGTTGCTTGTTTATTTATTCTCATCAATATGATCCAATATTACATGAAATAAATACTGAATAGTAATTGGTTTCTGATGCAAAAGTCAAAAAAATTAAATTTGCAAATATATATTTGCTCATACCAGTAATCAATACATGCATCTTTTTGATAAGAGTGTAGGAATTGGAAAAGATTTGGCAGTATTCTGTCTGCTGCCTGTAAACTAAGGCTATAGGGCTTTGAGAGAACATGTTCTTTAATTACCTGTGGGGACCAGTCCAGACAGGTGACCACCCTGTGTTTGGACCAGCGCTCATCCATGAACTGTCTGTTCAGAGACAGCTTTGCACCAGCCTGCATCTCACTTCAACACACACAAGGAAAGGCTCATTCTGCAGTACGTAGTATGCATGCACATGTGTTTTATCATTAAAACTTCTGCCTCAACCCATATCTCCTATATGAAAATACATAGACAATACTATTTGGTTACCCCTCCTTGTCCTCAAGGTCTCGGCCACTGTAGTCAAATAAAACATCCACATGTTCAGACAAAGCTCTCTCAATGATGCGTGTGCTATGGTCAAAGAAGTCCATGAATTCCTCTGAGTGCAGGATCTGGAGCTTCTCCTCCTCCGTCAGCTCATGAGGTGGCACTAGAGATAGAGTCATTAATATAGATAAGGCCCTCCCTCCTTTTCTGGCCATAAGACAACAAACTATTTAATACACACTATGAATCCAGTAAATCCAATCCGTAAATCCTGCATTTACAAGTATAATGACACCTAACGCAAACTAGGAATAAGACCATCACCAAAGCACAAATACTAAGAGCATGTCATAACAATTGCTTGTTTTTTTTCCCCATGACAAAACCATAAGACAGGAAATGTATTTAAACTCAGCCTGTTAGCCATCTAGCTACATAGAGCGACCGATCTGCTTATTATGCTTGATGTAACAACCATATTTCTAGGAAAAAGCATTCTTTTTTCAATATGCCACAGTGCTGTCCATAATTGTTGGGCACTCTGGTAAAGTAGTAAATAACCTACTACTTGCCTCTGATTAAGGCTGTGTATGTGTGTATTTCTCGCTTTATTTCAGTAGAGCTGATACCACAGGTCACAATATTCTACTAGACTAGATGTTTTTCACTAGCGGTATAAACTGAAAAGCAATTCACAGGCTCAGGTATTAGTTTATCATCTTAAAAATTATAATGATGATTTCAATACGTATATGCATGCAAAAGTAATTTGCTCTCTCAGTGTCCAAAAGTAATTTCTCTGCTGATGACACACAGCTGCATACACAATATGGCCAAAATATGAGGAGACCTGACCAGCATAGCCATATATGCTTGATCTCATTCCGAAGTTGGTCCTCCAACAAACTCCACTATTCTGGAAAGGATTTCCACTAGACTCTGGAGTGTGGCAGTGGGGATTTGTGCTCATTCAGCCACAAGAGCATTAGTGAAAAGAGACATTGATGCTGGCTGAGGGGGCTGGAGCACAGGTGGTGTTCCAGTTTATCCTAAAGATGTTCACTGAGGATAAGGACAGGGCTCTGTGCAGGCTACTTCAGTTCTTCCACTCCATCCTTGGCAAACCATGCTTTAATGGATCTTACTTAGTTCACAGAGGCATTCCCATGCTGGAAAGGGTTGGAGACCAGTTCCAGTGAAGGAATATTGCAATTATACAGCATACATGATACATGAATGATAGACAGTTGTATGCTTTAAAATTTGTGACTACAGTTTAGGGCAGGCCCACATACAGTGATGGTCAGATCTCCTCATACTTTTAACTATTTAAAAAAAACAAAAAAAAACAAACATAGCCAGATAACAAACATGGACACTGAATAATTTTGACAAGACAGAAGACAAGACAAATAGACAAGAATTAAGATTTCTGTTTATGAAGTAACTCATGTAAGCCCTTAAGAGCCAGTTGAAATTTTAGCTACATTTTTGTAAGTCTCTAAATTTGAATGTACTCTTACAAAAGAAAGACTGGTCTAATTACGTTATTAAGCCAAAATATATTACTAGTATCTTATTATTCCCTCTTATTATGTAACATTAATACACGTTATGCTGTAGTAAGTCCTTAGTGTGATTAGTGACTCTGGTCACTTATTTGTACCTCACAAAGATATAATAAGTTCAGCTACAGTTACTGCAGAATGCTCATATGAGAATCTGTAAATTTGCTCATATTGACCCAATTTTATACATACAACATTAGCTACCAGTTTTAAGGAGTTTATATTTTCCAGTGTTGCCTTTGGCTTGCTGGTCACAAATGTGATCTATAAACAGAATATAACTGAGTATTGTTTGTGTGTGTGAGAGAGAGTGTCCTTCTGTTTAGGAATACCTTCATCTTCTTGTTCCTGGACTGATGTCTCCTTCTCCACTTCTGTGACTGCTTTGGCAGGAACCAGCTCTTCTTCCTCCTCTTCCTCTGTTGACAAAATAGTGCAAGATATTAAATCAACAAAAATTTGATCACTTCCCAAACACATTTTATGACAGATGAAAACTGTCATAGGTGTACTTATTCCACATGTATTAATAGGAACACTCAGGTGCTAAAATTGAAGTCTTTTCACTGGAAGACAAATGCATAACAGAGAAGTTATTTTAAACTCAGGAGCAATTGCAGAATAACTGTTAATCTGACAAAATGAAACAAATATCCACACAAATGTGTTAGTAAATTAAACTTGGGTCTGACATTCTGAGAACCATCACTGGTTACAACTCTGGGAACATCGAATGGGTGGCCGTGCATATGAAACATGGACTATTTGTTTACACCAAAGCTGCTTTTTGACACTGTTTCCAAGTTATCATCGTGAAAACACTTGCTCAGAAATGGAACAAAGCCTGGACAAATGCTTCAGTTAACCACACTTCTATCACAATGTCACCTCTCTTAGTGCTGCTCTTCTTTTCTTGAGGAAGAACACCATGTTAGAACACAGTCAGGGTCCTTCTCCCCCCACAGCCTCTTAGTTAACGAGATACACTATTGTACAGGGAGTACACTGGTTATCCTCGCTGCCTTTCGAATACATGGACAGACACAGTAACACGTGCGTACAAACATCCCACACATGCAGAGCAAGAGGGCGGGCAGCAGGTGCCCTAAACCTCTCCCATTGGCCACGCCAGCTGACGGATGGAGTGCGTGAGGCAGATGGCTCCGCTGGGATTGTGTGTAAGAGAGATGTGGCATAGAGATGGCACTGAGTTTTTTTCTGCCTGACTGCCCCTTCTCAAGACTCTCTCCGGAACTGCAAGCCTGTGCAATTACCAACACGACAGGGGGTCCGACAATTCCTATTCAAACAGCAAGGATGTGCAACAAAATACAGCTTGCGGCCCTGACCAGCTGGCAAGCCACACACTGCTCAGACAAAAGGTCAAGCTTTTCTCAAACACAAAATGCACATATACATACATTCTAATCATCTGAAACAAATCTATTGCTTATTGTTAACCTTTTTTTTTTTTTTTGGGGGGGGGGGGGGGTACA
>JAQMYF010000012.1:32905790-32917445 GCA_030014195.1 Neosilurus mollespiculum | reverse complement strand
AATGTATTTTTGTTTTGCTAAAATGTATTTTTGTTTTCTTAAAATGTATTTTTGTTTTGCACTTCCCGGCCACCGTAATAACTAGATTAAAATGAAGATTGTTGTTGTTGTTGTGTGAATATGCAACTAGTTAAATACAATAATCATCCTCCTCCTTCTTCTCATCATCATCATCATCATCATTATAAAAAAACAAATAAATTATTATCCCTAAAATTTGTTAAAATGGCTGTCTTCATTAAGTAATAGCATCAGTCCATTCATTTGCTGAACCTCTTAATCCTTCTAAGGTCGCAGGGAGGCTGGAGCCTGGGGCCGATCCTATCCTTTCCCAACACCCTGAACAGCTCGCCAGTCCATCAAAGGGTCAACACACACACACACACACACACACACACACACACACACACACACACACACACACATACACAACCATTCAGGCTCTGAATCACAACTAGGGGCAATTTGGACTGTTAGGAGGAAACCAGCACACAAGCACAAGGCAAACATGCAGACTCCGAACAGAAACACCCTCATTGAGAACTCGAACCTAGGACCTTCCTTGTGGTGAAGTGGGCGTGGTAACCACTATGCCATGCACTCACTGTGCACCGTGCTGCCAAGGTAATAGCATATATTAGTTTAAAACTACCTTTTGCAAAGTCTATTAATTATACTCTGTACTCCACTATTATACTATTTATGTGTTGCAGACATTTTCCTTTTATTCTATAATATTTGTTTATCTTAGGACACCAAATTTTTAAGTGATGACTCTCGGTGGCACTCGTAAATACACTTTTCTATGAAACTACAATGTAAGAAAAAAGGTTTCTTCAAGTAATCTTTAAGGTTTCCTTGCACAATTATTATTATTATATGGATTGATTATGTTATATTTTACTATATTAGAAGTAATATAATACACAAGTTTAGTCCACGTGTTTTGGTTCAGCCTTAGGGTTTCAACGAGGAGCTAAGATATCCAGTAGGAACTTAGATAGAGCCGCTGCTCCTCCTCATCTAGAGGAGTCAGTTGAGGCGGTTTGGGCATCTGATCAGAATGTCTCCTGGTTGCCTCCCATTAGAGGTGTTCAAGGCACATCCAACTAGGAGGAGGCCCCAGAGTAGATCCAGAACTCATTGGAGGGATTATATTACATCCCATCTGGCCTGGGAACGCCTCGGGATCCCACAGGAGGAGGTAGAGAGTGCCGCTGGGGAGAGGGATACCCGGGTTTCCTTACTAGACATGTTGCCTCTGTGACCCCGACTTCGAATAAGTGGAAGAAAATGGATGGATGAATGGATGGATGAAGCTTAGTCCGCATGCCTGTAATGTAATGTCGTTTAGTTTTTCCCCCAGAGTCTTTTTGTGTTGAAGTGGCTCCCCCTGCTGATGATCGTGGACTTCTTTTTTCAAAGTGTGGTGCTATCCAGCAGTAAAAGTGGAGCTTAGATAAGAGAACACCTAAAGGGCTGAGAGCCACACTGGTCTAACCCCCAAAAAACTGAAAAATGAGATGAGGTCATATTTCGACAGATGTGGATAAGGTCCTTATGACCTTGAATCATATTGTAAGCCTTATCCCTGATTATTTTTATATTGCAATAACTTTGGAAAAAAAAAATTTTTTCCCTCAAAAACAACTTTCTGTTGGTTACACCACTCTGGTTTCCAGCCCTTCAACTGATAGCTTAAGTGTGTGTGCTGCTAAACTGTGTGCTGTGCTAATGGCTTTAGAGAGGGCTAGACAAACCAGGAGTAAAAATATGATAGCCTGCAGTGATTCTGTGTCAGACCTTGTGTGCCTCAAGACCAGCACAGCCAAAAGTAAGAGAGAAAAAAAGAAAAAATTAAGGTTTATGTATAATTATGCCTTGCAGTGGCCTGGTGAGCTGTTCAGGGTGTACTCCGCCCTCCCCCAGAGTCGGCTGAGATGGGCGCCAGCATCCCTGTGACTCTAATTAGGAATAAGCGGCTTAGAAAATAAATGAATGAATGTTAAATTATCAAAATCAGAAGGAACAAGCATTATATGTAGAAAGGCAAATCAATAGCGGCATCAGCAGTGAGACGACAAAAAAAAGGAAGTCATTTACACTATATCCAGAGCACAGCAGGTGTGTTAAAGAGCAGGAGAAACAAACGAGAATGATATTAAACAAAGAATAGGAACAGCAGCCTAAACAGCGGGTGGTACTGTGGCATAGTCATGAGTGCTTGTGTACGTTTCCAGCAGGTACTCCGGTTTCCTCCCACAGACCAGACATGCACATTAGGTTCATTGGCTGGTCCAAATTGCCTCTAGGTATGAGTGTGAATGGTTATATGTGATTTTTGGCCTTGCAATGGTCTGACCAGCTGTTTAGGGTGTACTCCGCCTTCGCCCAATGTCTGTTGATATAGGCTCTAGCCTCCCCGCAACCCTAAAATAGGATTAAGCAGTTTATCAAGCAAGTGAGAGAAATAAGTGATAACAGTTCACTAAACATTATAAGGAAACATCCAGGTGAAGGAAACTGTTGAGCATATGCTCACATCTTGAATTTTTAAATAAGGAAACACAAGGGATGAAAGTGTTATTTAACTTCCTAACAGTGACTGCACATGAAAAAAGGATATGAAACAAATCGACACTGCGGGAGTGTAAGAACTGAAGGTGGCAGTAATGCAGCATCATTGATGCCAACTGCTGTTAAACATAAAAGTACAAGAACAGGATGATGATGATAACGACGACGACGACGATGATGATGAAGACTTGATACCGACATTTACAACCCAGTGATTAAATATTACTGGATGTTAAAACATCTTAAATCATTAAAATGTTCAAGTATAAACTGATCAAGGTTTCCTTAACTTTTGTTATCACTTATTTATCACCAATGCCTTATTTATTGATATGCAGGAAATCTATGCATATTCATTCATAAAATGTGAATACAGGTAATATATTGTACACTGTTGTATATTATTATATACAATATAAAAGGTATATTATTATATACAATACCATATATTTTAATTTGTACTGGGGCACAGTGGTGCAGTGGTTAGCACGTCCAACTCACAACAAGAAGACCTGGGTTTGATTCCCGGGTTCGGGCGTTTCTGTGTGGAGTTTTCATGTTATCCCCATTGAACTGTATTATATACTGGAACGGCCCTTGGTCAGTTTGTACGTTATATGAAAATGCGACACAGAGCCGCCATATTGGAAACAGGAACATGAGGGTTAGAATGTAAACGAATGATGGGAGACCACAGCTATCACACTGGAAAAAAGCAAAATACATGAAAGGAAAAGAGTGTTACATCATAAATTGCAATAATTACCAGAACGTAGAATCCAGAAGAACTGGAATAACGTTCCACACGTGAGTTCTAACCTATTAATAGCTTGATATAGACTAGGCCAGGGCTGATTTCTATAAATAACTGTTATAGTCTGTCAAACTGTCTAGACTAGATCTATTGTAGATCTAAAGCTCTATAAAAGTATAATTCAGATCTAGATTCTAGAAAGACCTATATTCTTATATTTCAATTAGAAACGTGGTAGTATAATATTTATACAATGTTCTGTTAAGGGATGTTTTTATTATGTAAAGAAAACCTGCATGTTCTCTGAAATATCCATTAAGTCTTTAGAAGACATTTCTCAAGTGCCATAATATTCTATGTATATACTATCATGTTTGCCCATACTGTACAGGAATTTAATGATTATTAATTAATATTAAGAAATAATACAAAGTCTATGCACACATTGGAACAAAAAATTATACTACTGTAGAATGATATATTAGCAAACCAGATCCTTTTAGCTATTTTTATCATTTATGAAAATTTATAAAATAACATGAGGCTAATATAAATTATTCATATGATTCAAAAAAGGGAAAGTTAGTAAATGCTAATTTCCACTTTGATAACATTATTGACATACACGTACACATGTATGATACGTCTCTTGGGTCAATCTGCTAAAATTTATAGTAAAGCAACAAATGTAGTAATGTGAAAGTTAAAAATGTGAAATAAGAAAAAAAATTTTTAATGTGGTTGTTGTGTATAGTAAGCTGTTTAATTTTGTACTGAGAACAAGTGTGGTATGATGTTTGCATGTAGTCAGAAGGTTTTTACTATACCACTGTATAAAAAGAAGGGTGACAAAAAAGTACTCTAATAATAAATAAATAAATAAACATTCTCTCCCCCTCCGGAAAAAGGTACACGACACTAAAAACAAAAATGACCAGACTCAAGAACAGCTTTTACCCACAAGCTGTTAAGTGTGCAACCCCACCACCACCACCACCACCACCGTCTCACACACACTGACTGAATAACCATATAACATTTTAGCATCATGCACCTTATGATTAAAAAGATCTACCTCTCTCCCTGTTTATACCAGGCACCTTTGACATATCATGCACCCTTCTGTGTATGTCTGTAAATATGTGATAGATGTATAAGTCTGTACATGTGTATATATGTGGAAAGATTTATATGTGTTTGCATATACGGGATATATATATATATATATATATATATATATATATGTGTGTGTGTGTGTGTGTGTGTCTATAAGTGAACATATAGGTATGTGTATATATGTGTATGTAGATAATGCACATATTCCACTTAGTGTAGTTCCTTAGTTGTCTTCTGTGCACTTTTATTTATTTATTTATTTTAATAATTGCTGCTAAACTGATCTTCATTGTTCATGCAACAGTTGACAATAAAAATCTCTTTATCTTATAAAGGTCGCTTTGGTAAACTATCTTTAATTTTGTGTATGACTACTTAAGTTTATAATGTACTTTATTAATAATAATATATATTTTTATAGCTATCTTAGCAATATGTCTTACAATATTTTTTACATATATTTTTTACAAATTTCACAGCACACCCACTTTGGGTCAATTTATGTTTAGTAAATAAACTTGTAAATTTGTAAAAGTAGTAGCACAGTGTTTGTTAATGTTAGTACTAAGAATATAAAACACTGGTTCATTGTAATAAAATTTAAAGTGAGATTTTTGCAGCAAGTCCAGCCTGTAAATGCAGCTATGCCGGTTTGTTTACATCAGAAACCTGCTCGGATCTTCTGCATCATCCTGGATCCAATATGGCGGCGCGGAGTCGAGAGTTTTTCATCCAATGGCCGGTCCAGATTATACTACAGTTCAGTGGTTCTCCTCGTGCTTGTGTGGGTTCCCTCCGGGTACCCCGGTTTCCTCCCACAGTCCAAAAGGCACAGCAGGCTAATTGGCTGTTCCAAATTGCCCCTAGGTGTGAGTGTGAGTGTGACTGCTTGTATGTGTGTTGGCCCTGCGATGGCCTGGCGAGCTGTCCAGGGTGTACCCCGCCCTCGCCCAGAGTCGGCTGAGATGAGCACCAGCCTCTCAGCGACCCTAATTAGGATTAAGCGGTTCAGAAGATGAATGAATGAATGAACTTAGAAACCGAATGAATGAATGACAGAATTTTTAAGGGCTTTTTTTTTTCTGTCAGGCGTTTTCTTGGGCTTACTATGTGATTAGCGGTGAGAGCGCAGGACCCGCACTGTCTCCTGCTGCTGTGGACTGGGAGAGAGAGAGAGAGAGAGAGAGAGAGAGAGAGAGACACAGGTCCCTTACCGGGCAGTGAGAATGCCCTCTACACGGGATGTTTCTTTGTATTAATTTCCCCGGAAACATTATGGATATTTCCCCACATTTCTGGAGATGTACAGCGTTTCATGACTGCAGATAAATGACAGTTTAGTATATTGGTAGGAGGCGAGGTTAAGTTCTGGAGTGGTCAGTTTGGGACTTGTTTACCTCGAGTCATGTGTATGACGGCTATTCACGGCTAACACACCCAAAAGGTATCTTATATCCAGAAATGTAAACACTCTTCATATGGTTTAGAGGCGGATGGATCCAAGAACAAGCACGTAATCGTAGGAAACGTTCAGGTTGGGTCAAATAAAATGAGTATTTCGGCTGTGGAGCAGTGAATATCGTGTAGTAAACAGTGATCTAGCTGATAAAATTACCGTTTAATCCGAGAAACCGAACCAGACAAGATGAGGATTTTAAGAGCTTTAATGAGCAACGCATCCATCGGGAAGCTTGTTGATCACTACTCCAGGTTCTCGCCCTCACCTCTCTCCATGAAACAGTTCATCGATTTTGGTAAGATCCTTCACAAAGCCTGTTTCTCAAAACAAACATACGATCCCCTCTCTAAACGTGCTAGTCTTCTACCCCCAGGCTCAGAGAATGCGTGTGACAAGACCTCGTTCATGTTCCTGAGAGAGGAGCTACCAGTGAGGCTCGCCAACATCATGAAGGAGATCAACCTTCTGCCTGATAACTTACTCAGGACCCCTTCAGTGCGCCTGGTGCAGAGCTGGTGAGTTCTTCATGTGCACATACAAATACACAGAGGTGCGCACCCCCCCCAGTGCAGCTAACTGGGTTATCAAATGCCGGCCATGTCTCTCACTGTCTGTGGCGAGAGGCACGTAAAAGAACCATTGCTGATTTTCGTCAAGAGTAGGCTGCATAGCCGTCAGCGTGTTTCTGCCCTGCGATGGCCTCGCGAGCTGTCCAGCGTGTACTCTGCCCTCAACCAGAGTTGGCTGAGATGGGCGCCAGCCTCCCTGTGACCCTAATTAGGATTAAGCGGTTCAGAAAATGAATGAATGAGTGTAGCACACACAACCCCTAATGAGAAACAGGGATATAGTGGTATGAACAATCCATTGTACAGTCAGCTGTCAACCCAGTGTTGCAGACTGAGAGTACAGCACCTGTAGTGGTCTGAAATACTTAATCGGGATCAGATTGTTTGACACCTTTTCCTATGCAAAATTTTAGCAGCAGTCATGTATGATGGGGATGATGCAGTAATAACAGCTCCTCCACATAACCACAGGATGCAACATGTCTTGAAGCACACCTCTGTAGTGACAGGGGTGTTTTCTTCCAAGTCTGCAACAGAAGCTTCCAGAAAAGACCAGTGCTTTATTTTAGTTGTCACTGCAGTGGTCTCCCTGCTCCTGGAGAGCAGCCTTCTTGAAAACGTTGTCTCCAACAGTAATCATTCTCACCTGACCATTTGTTCATCACCTTAAGACGATCTTGATCAATCAAAAAAAGTGTTAGATTTTGGTTGCAGGAAGGTCATTCTCCAGGAACAGAGTTGGAAACCACTGTATTAATGTATACCACCAGTGTACCGTTAAACCCCAAAATGAGACTTTATTTAGCTCTCTGTCATGTACACATATTTATACATGAATACAAGACAGAGAAAAGAAGGAGCACAAGAGCACATCCTGGAGATAGTTAAACAAATCAAGCCCAGTACTATATAATACTATATAGTACTATAAATAAGCCTAAAAAATCCTGTTTATAGATTTGCATATTTATAGATTTGTAGAAGAATCCATCAATAAAACACCAGAAAATCATTGTACAAATTACTCAATAGAATACAAAAAAAATTTAACAATACTTAGACACAAGACAAAATACAGACCAGAAAAAACTGTGTGAGGGATAAATGTTGTTTGTTTGATAAATGTGTTGATAAATTATGGTTGTCCATGTGACATTTTCAGTGAGGAGACATTTGCTCATTATTTGTAGCATGCACAAAGGAAAAGCTGTAGGTTTGAAGTTTTCTGACTGGCTTTGCTTATGTGATTTAATAACTTTTTGTTAGAATTTGTTTGTAGTAATAAATATCGATAGTAAAATACATTTAAAGCATTAAGAATATGTAAATTTTCAGTCAATTCAGAGAAATCAGTGGCAAATTGTGGTATGAGAGGAATAAAACCCTCCAGGAAGTTCTGTATAATTAAAACAATTTGAAGTAACGAATTTTGCCTAAAACAGAATGCAGTAGGGTTCTGTTTCACATTTTGGGTTTTTTTTTTTTTTTTTTTTTTGGCAGGTACATTCAGAGTCTCCTCGATATACTAGAGTTCAAACAGAAAAATGCAAACAATGGAGAAGTCATTTCTGAGTGAGTATTTAGTTGTTTTTGTTAGCGTGTCTTTCTGTTTCCAACATAATATGCCTGAACATTTCATTATGCTCTTAGTTTCACAAATGCAGTCATGAAGATCGTTAGCAGGCATAATGACGTGGTGCCCACAATGGCACAGGGAGTGGTAGAGTACAAGGAGGCACATGGTACGGACCCTATAACCAGCCAGAACATGCAGTACTTTCTGGATCGCTTTTACATGAGCAGAATTTCCATCAGGATGCTCCTCAACCAGCACAGTAAGGTCCTTTTTTAAAATTATTTCAGGCAGCTGTGTAATCATTATATTTCCCCAGTTTCCCTCAGCATTAGATGATACAGCTTTATAAAATAAATATCACCCACAGCGGCATCTAAAACACATTTGCATCAATGCAAAGTTTTTTTCTTCTTCAGCGTTAGTTTATCCCTCGTGTTTGATTGTGTTCACATTGTGTTCACTGCAGCGCTGCTGTTTGGAGGGAAAGTGCAGGTGAATCCAGCTCATCCTAAACAAATAGGCAGTATTGATCCTTACTGTCGTGTCACTGATGTGATTAAAGGTAGGAGCCTCAGATAATCTCATCACATGACAAACAGGCTAAGTCAGCTGGGTTATAGACCAAATAACGTTTTGTAATTAAAACGGTATCACTTTAATTAAAGTTTTTTTTTTTTTGTTCCAGATGCATATGAAAATGCTCGAGACTTGTGTGACCGCTACTACATGAACTCACCAGAATTAATACTTGAAGAATTCAATGGTAATACAGTTGAACTGAATTGAAATCTGTTTCTGCCTTATAACTGCTCTACTTGGATAAAGCAAACATTTTCCCCTTTTTAAATTTTCTGTGCAGGAAAAGAACCTAGCAAGCCCATAACTGTGGTTTATGTGCCCTCTCATCTGTATCACATGGTGTTTGAATTATTCAAGGTACTGTGTGTGGTTACTGGCACATGATGCTATAATTAAAGACATTCATGTTGAGCTTAATTGGAAGTCAAACAAAAATAAGCACAGTGCAATAAGTGAAATCCTACACTGAGTCTTTGAGGTCAGTATGTGAGTGATGTGTGCCATTAAGAGTTCTGATCTAATAATATGCCCCGTGACTCCTTTAGAATGCCATGCGGGCCACCATGGAGCTGTATGGAGATGCTATGAAGTACCCTCCAGTTCATGTTAAGATAGTGCTGGGTGATGAAGATCTCACTGTGAAGGTACACACGCACCTCATGATGATCTTTACCCCACCCTTTTATCCGTTTCTTTATTTCCCCCCCTGATGTAGGTAAACCTAGGGGTCTATGTCAAAGTTCAGAAGGAGGTTACAAAGGTTTGGAAATAAACATTTCTCATGTCACAATTGAAACTGCTTGTATCTAAGAAGTGATATAGATCCATAGATGCAACGAGGGACAGATAGGAAACCGTGTACATGCTACTTTCTAATGACACAATTAGATCAAAATCAAAAAGGTCACAGGATTTTGAGTGTTAATAAATTCGAAACGAGTATCGATAGACATGCTGTTACTATGGAACACTCGTAGGATAGCACTTTTAACACAATTACTAGGTGTGACTTGCTTAGGCCGTTTCTCTCCCAGACTCATGAACAGATGTATTTGGAGATGGTGTAGATTCATGACATTTAATCCCACTTAATTCCATTTCTTCATCAGGTTGTAATACTATAAAATGTGGAAAAGTTTCAACGGCGGGGGGGGGAGTGTAAATTAAATTAACTTTGCAGAATTAAGATTTTCAGTACATTTTATCAATTTAATTACAGTCAGTTAAAATCTCTGGTAATAGAAAAATCTATAATGCATGTATAATTTCCTTGTGGTTGCAGGTCAGTGATCTTGGTGGTGGGGTACCACTTAGGAAGATTGACAGGCTGTTTACATACACATACTCCACTGCCCCGAGGCCTCAAATGGATACATCCCGTGCCGCACCACTGGTTAGTTTAATCCGTTATTGTCTTGTTGACTGACTGGAAGTGGGTTTTGAGCGTTTCGGTTAAGTGCATGTAAGTGTCACATTAAATCATACAAATCTGCTCTTAGGCTGGTTATGGCTACGGTCTGCCCATCTCCAGACTGTATGCAAGATACTTCCAGGGGGAGCTGCAACTCTACTCAATGGAGGGCCATGGAACAGATGCAGTTATATACATCAGGGTAAGAGAGTCAACATACATATTAAATAGTCCATGTTGTTCGTAGGAAACATTTCAAAGTGGTGCAAAACAATCTTTTTTAAAATAAAAAATTGTATTTATAGTTAATAAGTTGGGATTAAACTTTTTTTTAAAGGCACTTTCTACAGAATCCATTGAAAGGCTCCCAGTATATAACAAATCAGCATGGAAACATTACAAGACCATCCACGAGGCAGATGACTGGTGTGTGCCGAGCAAAGAGCCCAAAGACATGAGCACGTTCCGCAGCATGTAGAGAATCTGCACCAAAACCAGGGCACATTGAGCATATTGAGATTAACATAGAGTACATAGAATGTACATTACGAGGATCTCTATTAAGTTCAAAGGAAAATTATCGTTTTTCGATTCAAATGTATTTTTGTTTTTCATGAGTTGAGTGATGCATTAAGTGTCTAGTGTTATAAATCTCAACTTGAGATTCAGTATTATTATAAGGGGTTCTCAGTGTTTAGATGCCTTGTGATTAGGTGTTGGGTGTTAATGAGTGCCAGTACTTGTAATGCTTTGACTTTTACTTTTTACAGCATAAAAAGAAAATCTTTACAAACATACTTGTTATTAATAGGTTTATAAGTGTTAGCATCATTAATTTTCTAACAATCATTCGTGAGTAGCTGTATCCTTCTAGAGTGGACTGGTTTAAAGATGACAGTAGCTAATTACTGTGATACATGTAACTTTACTGCCTGCTCAACACATTAACATATGTTAAAACATGAGAATAAATTTATTGGTGCACACTCGTACCAGAGAAATAACTAGATATCAGGCTTCCTCATGGTCTCACACAAACCTGTATTGAAACACTAAAAATCCATTCATACAGGAAGTCTACTGGGGCTTGGCCAATTGTACAAAAACTTTTATACAGGAGCAATCAGAGCAGGGGGATAAAGACAAGAGATACAAATATAAACTAAGAATTAATGTTTACACTACATCCAAAACTTCATTTAAAAAAAAACCTCTGAAATCTTATAACATGACCCTGTACCCTGCTTCACAAATAAATCAGTGATGAACTAAGATCTTGAGTAGCTGGTCAATTACAATGGAAAGAGTTTCACCATAACCAACACAAACAAACTGCAGCAACACCTAAATAATTTCACTTTTTGTTGTTTATACATCACAAAATGGTCTTGCACATTATGAGCTATTCTACTCAGTAGAAAATGTCAAATGTTAATCAATAATGTTTCTTTCTGATGTTAATGTGTATAAAATATTTCATTTGTACATTTAAAAAAAAAACCATCACCATTTGCCTCTTAAAAGACAAATATAGTGCTTTTACTCAAGGACTGTACAAAGTTCCAGCAAAGGAGGGTTTTTTTTTTTTGGGGGGGGGGGGGGGGGGGGGTTTTT
>JAQMYF010000012.1:32888908-32899215 GCA_030014195.1 Neosilurus mollespiculum | reverse complement strand
CACACACACACACACACACACACACACACACACACACACACACACACACACACACACACACACACACACACAGGCATGCATATGATTTCTGTGTGCAGGTTTCAAAGAGGACTTCAAAGAGGGACAGAATTAAGAGAATAAAGAGTGGTTTGATATGATGTGGATGAAGCTGATGTCTACCTGCTGTCCAGTGACATTCTCATTGCTTCTTTTTCATTTTTCTTGCCTTTCCCACCCGACTTCCTCAGTCCACTACAGAAGAATAGAATCCAGATTCACAGGAAACCCTTTGCTCGTTCCTGATTACATTACAGACTCTTTGAAACTTACTTCACTTACCCAAAATCAGGGAAACGCCTTTTAGTTTTTCCAGTTCCATCACTGGGCTCTTCTGAAATAAAAACGTAAATGAAAATATGTATTAATTATACATGTATCTTTAAAAAGCTACAATTTTTGATTTTTTTTTTCCAAACTAGACAACATTGCAAAGAGTGGTTCCCTACAGTACATCACAACACAGTGGCTCAAAATCTCAGACTTATATGTTTTATCATGTCACCTTTAACCTCTTTGCCTTTTCCTTTGGACTCTCTCTTCTTGACATTTCGGAGAAAGCCCGAAGGGGAAGAATCTTTCGTTGGGGACATGGAGGCATTCCCTGTAATGGTTCCAGGGGAAGACTGAGGGACGGAGAGTTCCACGGAGCTTGTGGAGGTGCCCAAAGGCTGAGCAGTGCCAAATTCCCCTTTCTGGCCATTAGATGGCTGAGAGATGGTCAGTGGCAGGGACAGACTATCCTGTAGTGACCTTCTACGATGTGGAGGACCCTGAAACTCTCCCTCTTCAGTCTAGAGGCAAAAAAAAATACTATCAGAACATACAGTGAAATAATGTGTTCTGTATTTCATAAAATAATCATTATTTAATATATTGTTCTGCCATTCTTGCATGGTACAGCTTTATAGCATTTGAGTCATATGTATTGGGTCATATGTTCCAGACCTGAGTAAGGCATACTGACGAGATGCTAGTTTCTCTGAGTTTACTGCGAGATGGTGGCTGCCGTCTGGACTTTTGGGCTAGCAGGCCTTTGGCTCGATGAGCACTAGTGTCCAAAAGCTTAGTCTCAGGCACAACACCACTCCAGTCGGTATCTGAAAAGTATGTTGTGGCACAGGTACAGTACATTCCTGCATGTCACAGATATTGTTTGTTTGCAGGACAGAATTAAAGCTTTACTTGGTCTGATCTTCAAGGAATTTAACTGTGTTTTTAATGCTGCAGTTAACGTATGATACAAACTCAAACCATTATCATATCCTTTTCTATGGCAGCCTATTTTTTATTATTATCAACATCACTACTACTTACTGGTAGTGGTCAATAAAGCTGTAAACATGTTTAAGAGTCTTGCCATAATGTGTGTTAGAAGTCTCAGTGAGACTGAAAGAAGCCCTGTAGAGATCACATCTTGATTAAAAGCGGATCCATATCAACTCTGTTAGTCAGGCGGCATAGTAAAAAAAAAATTCACTTTTTGAAGAAATTATGAAACTTGGCGTATGTGTAGGAAACCCCAATAGGACAATTTTAAGATCAGGACCCAACTCTGAAACGCCCCCTGATGGCCACCATGTTAAATTTCAAAATGGCCACCACTCAGAACATATAAACCTCCCTAACTCCAAACCTATGATAAATAGAAACATTCTGATTGTGGCTAGCCCCCCATTTTTAGGGGCAAGGAATCTCATACAACCAATATGTTGTCCGGTTGACGTCTGCCATCATGGATTTCAAAACCAAGATTTCTTAATATCTCAGGAGGCAAAGCAGATATGGACAAAATTCTAAAGGTTACCCCCATGTTTCCATGGTCAAAGAACATCATGGAATTGTTTTCAAATGTCTATCAACTGTCAGCCATCTTAGAATCCAAGATGGCTGCCACTCTGGATGTATAATTGCCAATATCTTCTCTATTTAGAAAAATATTAATATTCTGGTTGTGGCTAACCACAATTTTTAGGGTCAAGGAATCACATAAAACCCACACTTAGTCTTGTTGATGTCTAGCATCTTGGATTTAAAGTTGTTGGCCGTTCATTTGGTACCAATATTACCGTATCACTGTGAAACAATACTTTTAGCATGTACTGACCTGAGTCTATGTGCACAATGTTCTGTCGCTCACAACTTAAAGTTGATAGCACTGTCCATAACAGGCACAGAGAGACTTCACTTCAGATTTCTTTTGTAACATTTACAGTTTCCACTGTAAGCTTTCTCTCACTTGCAACATAAAAGTTACAAACATGATTTCGAAGCCTCCGGTAATTTTGTCCATAGGATTGTCCACTTCCTATCACATTCTTCCCACCCCCATTCTTGAACAATACCACAAATCTCTCATGAAAAGCTAGGTCATCATCTGTTGTTACTGGGTTTTGAGGACAACCTCTGAAACACCTCTGTAGCATCTGTGTATGCTTCCCAAGTCTGCCATGCAGACTTTTTTCCACGTTTAGCGAAAAAAAAAACACAGCATCACATCCTGTGAAAGTATGAAGTGGCTACAGACTTTTCTGGCCCCAAAGTAGCTACAATCTCCTGAATTGGTACATACCTGAATTTTTTGCCTGTTCCAAAAGCTATCCAAAGTTCTTGCAGACTAATGTCAAGAAAATGTGCAATGGCAATTATCACCACATCAGTGTCAACAGTGGGAACCATTACTAGTGGGAATGCCTTCTCTGAGCAATCTTATTAACTTGCACAAAAATCCTTGTATCGGCCTTCTAATTAGAGCAAGGACTGACATCTGAACTGTCCACACCCAGAACTTCATCTTCAAAAAGATCTCTGTCTCATCTGCAGTTTGATAGTGTATGCTTTTTGTTGCAAGAAACCTAAATAGTTAGTGTTTTGACGTCATTTCTTAGAAAGCTCTGCCAATTTCCAGGTATTCATGTGGAAGCATGAACACGACGCCTTGTCCCAGTACCTCCTCCCTCTCTCGTTGTCCCCTTTAGACTCTCTGGCCAATAGATGTCCCACACAATGTCTACATGACTGACTTTGCTAAGTCCATTCACCACATACGGAACAAATACATAATTACCATAATCGTCAAATGTAGCACATGTAACTGGCTCTAAGTAATGGACAACTGCTGGGCTGTCGAAGACTTTAGCATCAACCTTTGGTGAATCATTCGATGCAGTCTTATTTGTTGGCAGGCAGTCGAGCAGATCATCTGTCATTCTTGAGTACAGGTAGTTTGTTTTATCAACACTGGGTTTGCTGAAAACAGACTGTTGCAAGGTATTGTTTCACTCAAGGACTTGGAACAAGATTTGAAACCCTCCTCAATGAAAGCGTCATACTGGGTTTCTCCAGTTGCATACATGCTTTGCATGGCTTTCACAACCTTTTCTGGCATAACAACTTTAGAGTTTAGACTAAGCAAATCTACATTTTCTTCCATGAAAGGATTACTAGAGAAGATATTTGCCATTATACATCCAGAGTGGCGGATTCTAAGATGGCTGACAGTTAATAGACATTTGAAAACAATTCCATGATGTTCTTTGGCCAAGGAAACTTACCTTTGGAAATTTGTCCATATCTGCTTTGCCTCCTGAGTAATAGTTTTTGGTGTTGGCCATCTTGAAATCCAAGATGGCAGACGTCAACCGGACATCATATTGGTTTTATGAGGTTCTTTGCCCCTAAAAATGGGGGGCTAGCCACAATGTTTCTATCCATCATAGGTTTGGAGTTAGGGAGGTTTATATGTTCTAAGTGGCAGACATTTTGAAATTCAAAATGGCGGCCACCAGGGGGCGTTTCAGAGTTGGGTCCTGATCTTAAAATGATCATAGTGGGGTCTCCTACCCATATGCCAAGTTTCATAATTTCTTCAAAAAGTGAAATATTCTGGTGGTATTTTTGTCTATGCTGCCTGACTATGTGCACTAATCAATATTAAACATTCATTGTATACTTACAAAAGCCTACTTAAATGAATGGTGATGTTCCATATAGGAAGTACTGAGTACTGAGTGCTGAGTCTATTATTATTAATGAAGGAAACCATAAAAATGTAAAACATTTATGCATCAAGTACTTCAGTCTGCTAATACCATATCATTCTCCCAATTCCAGTCAGATTTTAATGTTGAATGAGTGATTCAGTTACACAGCTGAAAATTCCAGACAGTTTCAGACATTTTTTTAAATTATGCTTTGAATTCACGTTTTTGCATTTTTAATAAGATTCTGATTAACAACTAATGCAGTACAAATGTAAAAACACATCCTTGCTGCTAAATATCTGACAAAAGAGTGGTAAATCTGCGTTTACCTGGTGGAAGTGACTCTGTAGTTTTATTGTCTGAATCCACAGACCCATCAGTGTAGTTTTCTACTGTAGAGTTATGAGGCTTAGTACAGGACTCGAGAGCCTCAACCTATAAAACCAATATATAAAGTGTATTTATTATGCACGCATGTAGTGTACCTTATAATGTATACACGTGTGTGCATGCATGCGTGTGTGAGAGAGAGAGAGAGAGAGAGTGCAAAAGTTTTCAAACACCTACTAATTTTAATTGAATTAGAAGGTGTATATAAACCTTTCACTAGTACTGTATATATGTAGCGTGTATGAGACCAACTATAATCAATGGCTATGAGTAGATAAGTACACATATTTAAGTCCACGCCTATTTGACGTGGTGGTTTATTAGTCAAGATTTAGTGTAAGTCACTGGCACCACAAGTATGCCTGTACAGTGTGTCCGAACATTTACTGTGCACTGTGGTTCTACCTAGAGCAGAAAGTGGAAATGTCCCCTACAGACCTGAAGACAAGTCTGGACACACATTATCTCGTGGTCATGCTCTTTCTGCAGTGTGGCTAATGATGGCTACCTTCAGTGCATTAACTGTTTGTGGATTCCTCTCAAAGAATTTTTCTTACTGCATAGTGACTTTTGTTTCCACATACACCCCCACCCCCTGTATTTCTGATGCATTTGGAAAAAAGGGTAAGCTTCTATTTCCATCCCAGTTTGAAAGAAACATCCTCGTATAAGCACGGTACAAGGGAGTGCACACATTGTCAGTGGGGGGCGGGGGGGCGGGGGTGGGATATATGTGGATGGAATCCGATTTAGGACAAGAGAACAAAAAGGGGTAATAAAACTAGCTATATTTAGGCTTATCTGGCCAATCAAGAGAAAAATTGGCTGGTACGTATCACAGGCCAGTCGAACAGTGCATCTTTATTGTCCATCCTTACCTTCTTTTGTAAGCTCTCTAGCTGGGATGTGTAACTGCTTTCCATCTCCTCCAAAATCTTCTTTAGCTCCTCCTCTTTCTTCACAAATTCCAATTCTCTGCAGAACAGAACAACTGAAATGTCACAAAAACCTCTGAAAGTGTTTTCTTCATATATGCCTCTCTTGAACTCCTCTGAACCTTATTTACTTTTGCTGGAAGTCCTTGATCAGTTTCTTGGACTTGCTGTATTTCTTATCCAAAGCTTCTAACTGGTTCTGGGAGTCTGTAAGTTTCTCATTAAGAGTTTTGCAGAGAGCCTGAGCATCCAGCCAGTTCTTTTCCAAGTAGTTAATTCTTTCCGAGTTCTCCTCGATACACTTTTCCAACTTTTCTTGCCGTCCCTCCCATGCTGTCCGCACCTTCTCAGACTCCTTCAGCTAAACAACAAACATTCGGATGTTGTTACAATGTGTAAAATGCAGCTACAAATGCACCCATTCAGAATATTCCAACATCCCTGAATACTGACATTTGTACAGTTCGTACTAACAATTTTTAAAAGTAGGCAGCACTACCAAGAACGTGCATAACCCTAAAGCTCACAATGCAAATCATGCCTCTGAATTTAAAACAAACTAAACGCCCCTCTAATCTTTATGATATGCAATGCTCCATTCAGGTCAGTGACAAGGTCCATGGATTTCACTAAACTATTTCTGGGCGGGTAATAGGTATTTGGAGTATTTTACTGTATATTCCAATGTACCTGTGATCACTGAGAGACCACAGCAGCATTCTTGCAGTGAACGCTTTCAGGAAAAATAGACTTTGTTTCAGGACATGCAGCTATAGCTTCTCAGCAAAATTTTCTTTGTGACATAAGTTTTGAGGCTTGACCTGGTCCACGTTTGCTCCAATAGAGATGAATTATGTTGCTTTAACTTGGTGGAATATTTTAAGACCTTACAATGTATTTTACAAGATTATTTTTTAATAAAACAGAAGAAACTGATTTTAAGAGTAAATTGGTAAAATTTGATGATGGTACAGTACCTTTTCTTTGAGCTGATCTACTTCGGCCTCAGCTATGCTGTGTTTCATCTGGAGCTGGGTGATAAAAGAAAGTTTAAGTTCATGTGCATATAATTTGAATACGCAGGCAAGCTTAACTATTATACACGTAAAACGAAAATATATTCACAAACCAAAATATATTGAATGTTATGGAGTGACACTAAAATTAGAAATGTCATAAAGTATTTTATGCACTAGACATGTTTTTTTTTTAATTGCTGGCTTAGTTCCACTGATTACCTCTTGAAATTTGAAGCTGAGCTGTGCGGCATCCATGTTGGACGGCAAGAACATCCTTTCATTCTCTGGCAAATCATACAGCTCCACAGACCTTCTGTTAAAACTTGAGCTTACAATCCCGTCTTCTTCTCCTCCCTCGTCCTCGTCCTCGTCCTCTTCCTCGTAGTGTTCATCCTGAAACAATTGCACAGTGATGTCAAAAAATTATTCATCTTCCAAAGCAAAGATAAGAGAAGCACACAACAGGAAATGCATAATTCCCAGCCAGTAACTGTAGTAATAGTAAATTTTAATCAGTAAATTAGTGAAAATTCCCTGTCGCTGTATTGTCGGCTTACATAGTTTTTTAAACCAGGATGAACACATTCTGGTCAAATATTTACAAATTTCAAAAGAAACAAGTAAAAACCTTCCTCAAATTCTGTTCCCAAGTCACTCTTTCAGATAAAAAACTTTCCAGAGAAGAAACCGACACAAGACTTGCTTGTAATCTGAGCGGTGTGTGTTTCAGTGTAATCATCTGAGCTAAAGGAAATATAACAGCTTACATTCCTGGCCTTGTGCTTTGCATACCCCACATGACTACAGTGCAAAGAGCCATCTCTCTACAGTCCTATTCACGCAACAGAAACCAACTTCACCACAAGCAGTCACTCCCCATTCAAATATATCACAATATGCAAAAGATGTTCTCTCCATTTCTGCAAGAAAACTGCCGGCCAGCTAACACATTCGTCTAAACAAAAACTTTTAGATATTCAGTGTTTAAAACAGTGTAAATCCTAAAGTAGCAGTAACCTTACTAACCCTAATCAGTGAGATAAAGACAACGTTACCTTTAGCAGCAGGAAGAACCGACGTTACATCTCTGAGTCAGATTTTCCTGTATGCCTGAAGTGGCTACAAGATGAAAAAAGGTACCATTTTATTTAAAATCCAAGTCTACTGACGCACCTCCTCTGTGGACTGTTCATACGGATCCTCCAGTCTCTGTTGCTGCTGTTGTCTCTCCTGCTCCAGTGTCTCACTGATCAGCCGGGCCACCTCACTCTGAGTCCCCGGTTTCTCCCGACCAATCAGAAAGCTGCACATGGAATGACTGATAGGTTAGCAGGAAGGAAGTAGGTGGGTTTGACCTACTTATCACTTCAAGGTGTATACTGGACTTCAGGTAATGTTACCACTTCTACATGTGCCTGCGGAGGTTTGGGGGGAACATATGCTTGTCTGTGTCTATAATGCTGAAGGGTGACTGTAGCCTTAGCATGATGTGATTGTGAAACAAGGCTAACTTGTACATTATAGTTAACGAGACAGTATGTGTCCCTCATTTGCCTGTGGTCAGCCATTAACATACCAAGCTGAGCTCGACGGATTAGTAAGACAGTGTGGGGGTGGCTGAACCACCCAGCAATTCCGTTAAGGTAAACTATAATTATATAAAGTCATCGGTATTAAAGTTGTGTCTGCTAGCCCCACCTGTTTGTCTCCCAGGCAGGTTTTTTTTTTTTGTTACATATGATTTGTGTGGGTCAGGCTTAGAGCTCTCACACTAAGGTGTCAGTTGCAATCTGATGGAGACACGAGTTCAGGACTCACCATACTATTCCTTTTGTGTTCTTGAGGACTGTGGCAGCAAAAAGCTGTGTCACTCCTACCAGACTGATGCCATCAACTTCTACAATCTGATCATTCACCTGGATCCTGAATAAAAACCACTATCATTAAACACAAACATTGTGTAATATAGATGAAATGTACACAAATGTACAGTACGAACACTTACACAAACATAATAACTTAAGGAAATTTATTAAAGCTTTAAAGGCTCATACTGTCCATTCATTCTCGCTGTTTTACCAACATAGTATCTAGATGCTGTGCCCTGTCATAAAAAATGTATGACTTCTTTTGGAACAAAACCATGCAGTAAGTGAAATAATCCAGGTCCAGCCAGTCACCACAACACAAACCCCTCCAGGGTGTTAAAAATGACTTCTGAGTCAGGTTCTATTCACTCTGTTTGGGTAGGAAAAAAATACACTGCATGGTATAAGATTAGCGAGCTCATTAAAAAAGGGATTACCAAAGAAACCGTTTATATACCAGAGAATACAGAACCTGAAGTGATCTTGTTTGGTGAGGAATTCTACACTTTGAAAGCTCTGGCAATTTTCTTCACCAATTAATCCACACCTCTATATATTTTATCAGGCTATGACCATGACCATGAGGTCAATTTTCCTGAGTTTTCATATCACGAACAACCAATCACAGTCCGCAGAATAGACATTACCTGTTGTTTGTGTTTCTCACCATCCTGTATATAAACAACAAGCAGAAATAAACTGACAACATGGGTCGGCACCTCATTAGCTGAAAATCAATATATCCAACCATGAAATTATGCTACCTGGCACTCGTATGTGTGTCTCAGCTGCACCTCTTAAATGAGATTATGACATGCTCCTTGTTTTCTTCTCCATTACAACTATGCTTCACTTTGTTGACAGCATGGCTATAATTATTCTTATTAAATGACTTAGGACACTTCCAACAGTCACAGCAAGAAAGAAGCATGTAACACAATGAGAAATATTTTTTTAAAATAGCATCATACGCAGCACATCCACCTCACAGTGAGAAGGTCGTGGGTTTGAGTCCTGGGCTTGCCAAGGATATTTCTGTATGGAGTCCTGTGTTCTCCCCATGCATGCGTAGGTTTCCTCCTGGCACTCTGGTCTAATTGGCTGTGGCAAATTACCCCTATGTGTGAGTAAGTGGGAGTGTGTGTATTGGATGGGTGATGGACTGGCAAGTTGTTCAGGGTATACCCTGCTTTCACCTAGAGTAGGCAAATATGGGCTTCAGGCTCCTAGCAAACCTAATACACAAAGAATCACAATTTCTTGCGTTTTCACATCACGATTTTGTGTTGTATCTGGTGTGCAAACAATTATTCACCACAGGAACTACTCTGTGATATCCTGTACACTACACGGCAACATAAAAGCTTAAACTTATTTTAGTTCATTTTTACATTTTAAAAACATGACTATTAATGCATTTTTTGAATCTCATTCAAAGTTTGAATAAAGTGCTTTTTTTTGTACCTTGATGAGCTCCACACCAAAGGTATAATTGTGACTCATTCGGATCCGGCTACAAAGAGGGTAATGCCAATAATTCCTTTTCCGGTTTGAAAATAAAAATCCAGTGTCACAGAATGGTTCATCGGGTTATCTAGTATAAACCTACAAACTTTTTATGAGATGCTGATCAGTAGTAACGGAGGATTTTTGCCCATTTCTCAAGGCAAAACTGCTCCAGCTCCTTCATGTTGGATGGTTTCCACTTGTGAACAGCAATATTCAAGTCTGCCCACAGATTGTCAATTGGATTGAGGTCTTGGCTTTGACTAGGCCATTCCAACACATTTAAATGTTTTCCCTTAAACCACTTGAGTGTTGCTTTAGCAGTATGTTTCTAGTCATTGTCCTGCTGGATAGTGAACCTCAGTCCCAGTCTTAAATAACAGGCAGATTGCAACAGGTTTTGCTCAATAA
Organism: Neosilurus mollespiculum; assembly: GCA_030014195.1. Lineage (NCBI taxonomy): Eukaryota > Metazoa > Chordata > Actinopteri > Siluriformes > Plotosidae > Neosilurus > Neosilurus mollespiculum. The sequence goes on along the minus strand of JAQMYF010000012.1, from coordinate 32,889,046 downwards.
TATCCCTGTATTTAGCAACATCCATCGACTCGACTCGCATCAGTTTCCCAGTCTCTGCTGATGAAAAACATCCCCACAGCATGATGCTGCCACCACCATGTTTCACTGTGGGGATGGTGTTCTTGGGGTGATGGGATG
>JAQMYF010000012.1:32851555-32872666 GCA_030014195.1 Neosilurus mollespiculum | reverse complement strand
CAAGCTTAAGACTTCAGAGATCTGGGGCCATAAAGTCTTAAGCTTGGAGGAAACCTCGAGCTTGAAACACAGTACATTTTAGTTTGTTTGTTTATATCAGTATATTCATGATTTTCTTATGGATTCTGTTTCTGATTTCTTGTTTGATGCTGTATTATTCATTATTGAAAGATAAACCAAAGCCTAGATCCTTGTCCATCCTCTCATTTATGCACAGTGTCTCTGAGAAGATCAAGTGCTCTCCAGTTGTTCAATAATATCTGCTAAAGCAAATAAACCCATCTTAACCATGCAGTAGAAATAACAGAAGGACAAGAAAGAGCATATGAATGTGTGTGAAAGAGCATGAAGCCCAAATAGGTTTTTTTTGTTTTGTTTTATTTTTGTTGGGTTTGTGGGGGGCGGGGGGTTGGTGTCTTTGGAGTACTAGATGCATTTGGAAGTTTTAAGATGCATGATGTAATTCAGGAATTATTTTTCCATTCAAGTCTGAGGGAGTTCCTTGGGCATGTCAAGGCTTGAGCAACCCTCCCCATACACACCCTCCATTCTGTCAAGCTTACTTGCTGATCTGAAGCCCATGTGGTTACAATATTCACAATGACTGCATAGAGACTACAGAGTCAAGCTGATTCTAGACCAGTTTGCAATCTGCCCCGCTCATCTGCCTACTAATATTCCTGCAGTGTGCAATCCAAGCCCACGCTAAAAAAGGCAGCCATGCTGAAGGAACGGAGCAGCTCACATACCACTCTATCTAGCTGTCTCTGTCCAACCCACTTGGATGCTGATCCAAGAACATATTTTTGTTCAAAACCAGGCCACGCTGAATAATTTGCTTGTTAAAGATGAGACCTAATGTCGTTCTACTTAATTGGAGGGGTGGGACTTGATTTGAGGGGTGGGACTGGTCCTGGATCAGCTGCCATAAACAATACTGAACCCTAACCACACTAATCCATGCAAAAAAGGGGAATGGATGCACTGATTCAGATACAGAAAGAAGGGACGAGACAGAGAGAGACTATGAATAGTATAAGAGCAAGGCCTGACTAGGAAAGATCAAGAGGAAAATATCTATAAGACAACCTGAATTTAAAAAAAACGACTCATACAAACCATCATATAAACACCAAGACAAAATTCTGTCTTCTCTCAATATGCCAGGATGTTCGCCTGCTCTACAGAATCTCAGATTTTTCAGCAGTCCCACACGTGCGCACACACAGATTGAATTAAATTTTCCATCCTTCAAATCTTCTGTTCCTTCTGTCAACAGGTCATAAAATACAAAACTGATTATTATCCATAAAATAACTGTTCAATCACTCCATTGCATTCCTTGGCTTTCCTCTTTATGCATTATTTCATTCCCTGTTCATTTATACTGCACTTGTTTGGGCCTGAACACAGACAAATTACCTGATCGATTAATCATGTGGAAAAGTTTCATGATTGTTTTTTTTTAAACTGCTGATAAAACAGCCTGGGATAATCACAGCAGCTTTAACTATAGAAAATATAAGGGCTGTGACTATGAGTGCCTGATGATTCCCAGGCCTTGGCTGAACTCTCAGTAGCACCGTGGTTATGCTTGGCCCTACTCTTCTCCTCTACACTCACGCTCTCTTTCATTTATTTCTTTTTTCCCCTCTCTGACTTTTCCTGTTGCCATTGACTACTTCAGTAAATTGGAACAATGTTCTTTTCTTTTTGGTAACCTAATCATTGCGACTGTGTTCACAGTGGGACTGAGTGTGTGAAAGAAAAATCAGAACGAGAGGGAGACAAACAGAAAAAGAGTGAGAGAGGAAGGTTATCACTAGCTCTAGTTACCTTTGAGGGAAACTCTCCTTTCATTCTGTACAACCCTGGCCCGTCTCCTTCCCTCCCTGTGTGTGTATGTGTGTGTTCAACACCCTGTGCTGCACAGTTAACGAGGAAGGCTTTGACACTGAATATGTTGCCTAAGTAATGATGCGAGGAGTGCACTGCCCTGGACATGAAAGATCACACATGATGTGACATGATTTGCCTGTCAAACATAAATTACACATCACATATATCACTACATATCAGCGCAGTGACACAGAGCAGTTGTTTTATCCACAAGCCTGACATCATGAAGACAAAGAGCTGGCTAGGAAATAACTAGTGCAGATTGGGTGTGTGATGCCGTCCCCTGACACTGGATGAGCAGCAGGTACATCTGACTGGTTTCACCTGCCTCAAAGGAAGAACATGATAATTTGCACCCTCCATGCCTGTTGTGATCAGGGCAGATTTTCTGTTAAATGCATTTTTTAAAAAAATTGCATTTTAGGTTATGTGGGGCATCTGCCATACTAATACCAAGTACTACAGTATTGTGTGACCTGTTACTACGGAAACATTTTTAGAACGAGTGCATCATTCATGTTACAGCCAGAATTACTGTCAGGGTTGTGTGGTTATACCAAAATAATCCAATGATCTGAGCAGAGTCAAGAATTCAACCGTGCTGTAGCATAATAACATTTAAATAAGATTTTAATGAAATTATTGACAAGTGTAGACACAGCATCTCCTCATAGCTTAATCAAATAACCTGTTTGATTTAATGTTGTAATATAAAAGTGGTGAAATCTCACACCCTCTCAATTACAGAAGATGAATGTTACCCAACAAAGTTTTTTTAGATTTATACATTAAACGTACATTCTCTGTGCCTACATGTATATACTTTGCACAGATTCCACACTGACTCGAAACTCAAAACTGACTAAACGACATGGACTTTATGCAACGATGCATCATCAACATCTTGGAACAAGTTTAGGCCACTTTAAAAGAAGAATTATAATGATAGAGCAGAAATCAACATCCTTTACAAGTGCATGCTTTAATAGAGACTAGAGAAATCAAACCAGTGTTAAGAAATCCCAGGAAGAGAACGATTATAAAGTTCTTGAAGTAGCACACAAGAATCCAACTATCGAGCCAAAAACAGGTGAGCTAGTGTGAGCCAAGGCCATTACTGTCTCCATTGGCACTACCGAGGCTGGATTGCACCTTCTCGGGGCTACTTTGAAGCTAGAAGCCCAGGGAATTTGCCATGACATTTACCCACAGGTTAGACAAGGCCAAGTAGTGCGTAAGACAGTGTGTCAAGGTGGAAGGCGGGGTTAGAAGTATTTGTCTGGGTTTTTTACACTTATTTATTGTTCAGCGGTATGTTTGTCAAATCCAGAACTGGTTTAGCCGGGCCTAGCTTTAGCTGCTATGTTAAAGCTCATTCACATTATGTAAGAAAAGGAAAAACATACATATATACAGAAAATAAAGGTAAACTTATTAGCAAAAAAAGTTGTAATCGTTTTAGGTAGAACACAATTTTGAGGCGGTAACTCCATAATGCAGCAAATAGCAAAGAGTAGATTTAGTGTTATATGTTGACTCTCCATGAATATAGCTGCATCAGTACTTGTTTTTGTTTACTGTGATGGACATTTGAAGGTAATGGTGGCAAAGCTCTACGTTTGCTAAACTGTGCTGTTTGCAGCTGGCTGATTCTCGATCATCATGCAACCAATAAAGCTTGTCAGCATAACTTTTGCCGAAGCTTTCATTTTCTTATCTCGGCTTTGCTGGAACTCTCTCCACCAAGCAACCGCGAGCAATCAGCAAACTAATCTGCAAACAATCTTCCATTTGGGTCTCCATTGGACTTCTTCTAATTAGTTCTTCTTTAAGTCAACAATTTTAGGTGAGGTGGGTGATCTTAAACCAAATGAGTTTCATTCAGTTTGAGGCCTAAAGCAGATATGGGATGGCGGCTAATGTAAACACAAAGTTTCTGTCCATGGTTTTAGTTAAGAAATGTGGCGTTATGTTGTCTTAAATAAATGAGTATGACTAGCATATTTATTTGCTCTCCATCATGTTTAGCTGAAAGTTGAGAGGTGAGCATAACAGCAGCTTTGTCCTGGATTACGCATTGCTTGTTTCTAACTCTGAAAAAATTCATATAGCAAAAACTGTTCTACTGTCACCAGGCTGCACCTGGGCCGACATGTGTAGTGCAGTTGCATCATAGAGGAATGTTATACCCTTTTGAACACATTAAGTTTGATCATACATATCAATTAAAAAGCAAAACCCTTTTTTTTTTTTTTTTAAACATAGTTTTACTTGGTTTCCTCTAGGCAACTGCCAATAAAAAAAAACGAAGGGGAAAACCTGAACACAAAATCTGCTTGACCTGTGCACCCAGGCTTGTAATTTGTCCATTCTCAGACTTATAAAGGAATCGCTTTCAGTTTCGTTATAGATATAATAATAAGAAAAACACTCTCTCTTACCAAAATTATGCTGATTCCAGACATCATTTCAAAACTTGTATGTCTGGGAACCTGTAAGGATTAGGCAGCACACATCCTCAGTGACATGACCATAGTGTGTTGGTAGTGACTCATCTGTAACACAGAGCTGCACATAGCTAATGTAGAGTACAGTGGATAAAAGCTCTACCGTGAGTCTTTAATCGGACGATTGAGTCTTCTTGAGTTCTGACCATACATTGCAAATTTATGATGTGGCTGAAAAACCCACAGCTCCATCTGGTACAGATCTGCAGCCACTGTACCACTCCACAGAAATCCACCGCCATCGATTCCACTCCCTGAAAGTCAACATTACTCATGACAGTTCATCTTTTAATACAAAGAGTGCTCCACACACACACACACACACACAAAATCTGCCACAGAGGCTCACTGGGACAATGCTGCTCCAAGAGGCAGAGCCACAATTTACAGGACCACAAACACATGCTGAAACTTAGGCAAGCAAGAAAATGGCTATACTGTACTACACTAGTTACTCTTTATTTCTTTTACTCTGAATCTCTCCTCTTCTATCTAGATTTCTCCATCACATTCTTGGCCGGACTCTCTCTTCTTTTCTCGATCTTGGTCTCTCGTTCTCTGCCTCTCTTTCTGTTCTGCCTTTCCCCATGTCTCATACTCTGTTTCTCACACTCAGTGTCTTGCCATCAGTCTCTCTATCTGTTCTGAACACAGTGATGATCACACTCTCGGTCTCGCTCATTCTGTTTTGAAATCAGACTCTCTCGCTCTCTTCCCGTGTCTTGATCTCAGTCTTGCACAATCTCTGTGCCTCAGTTATGGTCTCGCACTGTTAATTTCGATCACAGTCTGCTCTCTTGATGACTCTCTCTCTATTACTGTCACAGTCTGTCTCAATCGCCGTTTCTGATATAATTACAGTCTCTCTGCAACGGTCATGGTTACACACATACTGTTTACTCAATTTTCAACCCATAGTTGACTCCGCATTTCGCGATCCTAAAATCTCCACCTATGTCTCAATCACGGTGTCTATTTCTCAGTCTCTGTGCCATTCTGGCTAATGTTTTGTCAGTGATTGGATTTCTTAGGTGACCGGAACATTTCAAGAGAGGACTGACAGATCTGGAAGGTGACAAACTATAATGATTGATTGTATTGCCAATTTTCAACATAGACATGAATAACAAAGAAAATTAGCTATTCCAAAAATTCTGTAAATCTGGCAAAAATCTTTTGTTCACTCCGGCTTATGCTAACCTTTGCATGTACTAAAAGCATTGGAAATATGGCCCACTGTTTGAACACATAACTGATGAATGTGAGCTGAGGGCCCCTCAGCACCAGCATGTTTACAATGCAACAGCCAAATCATTAACCTAATCAGGAAATCTAGAGTGAAACATTTCAGCGTTTGTACTATACAACAAAATGTTACAACAAACTGCACATTTTCCTCAAATGGCCCCAGACTTATCGAATATATTTTTGATTATAAAATAGGACAATAGATGTCTGGTTGGTAATGTCTGGTCAGTGTCCTATGTATGCCACAACACTATACTTAACCAACCCACTCACACGCACACACCCACAGCCCAGTAACAGTATTCACACAACAGCTAAACATTACTATGTTAGCTATGTCCTCATTCAATTATAAACATTTCACTTGTATTCTTTACTGGTCCATAAAAATGCACAATCTCTAATTCTTCAGCTGCCAGCAATCCTGCCTCTGCGAAGTGCGTACGACCCATCAATGCATCTTTTGAAACACCAGCCTCGTCACATTGCAGAGCGTGACAGGACTTCGTGCTGATGCCAAATCTCTATTTGTGCTGCTTTTCAAAATGAAAAGACAGAAACAGACACAAGACAAGCTTGTGTGTGTAAATTCATAGTGTCAGTCAATAAACAGTATTATGTCTTTCTGCACCGAGTGCAATCTTCCCACAGGCTATACTGATAATCCTGCATCTCTAAAGCATAAAGGGGTATGTTCCACCCACTTTAACAGCTAGTTTTGGACTATCCAGGATAGACCACTCGGTACTAATTCTGAGAATGTCTGCTTTTGTCAAAAGATTGCTAGTTCAAACCTTCACAAGTCACAGCCAACCATAAGCACAATTGGCGATGCTCTCTGCATTGGAAGAAGGTCACTGTCAGTCAGACCACTAATCAAATCATATGCATCTGTAAGCATGTGTATGCAGAAAAGGGCAACTGATGCTTTCCTCTGAATTTTCAGCAGTCCTGTGGTGCAGCTTGTAAAGAGTAGCAGTTTGAAACAAAGAGGGAGAGGGTTTAATGCATCTCAGAAGAAGGCCTTTAGCCTTGATGGTTAGTAGCTAGTTATAGGGAGAGTGAAAAATGGCCAGATTGGGAGAATGTTCATCAGGCGATAGCACCGTCTCCACTCTCCTGTGTTGCCCTGGAATAGGGACGGGCACGACTATAACCTTTCACACCATGGACGTAAACATTTTTTTTTTTTAAATGATATACACACACACACACACACACACACACACATTCATGTATATACACACATACATACACACATACACATACACACACACACACACACACACACACACACACACACACGTATTCTCTCATCTGCCTTCACCTGCATCTGAACTTGAAGTGACATCCCTTTCTTAATCCATAGGGTTTAATATGACGTCACCCTTTGCAGCTTCAACACTTCTGGGCAAGCTTTCCACCAGGTTTTGGAATGTGTTTATGGGAATTTTTGACCTTTCTTCCAGAAGCGCATTTGTGAGGTCAGACACTGAGGTCGGACGAGAAGGCCTGACTCACAGTCTCCGCTCTAATTCGTCCCAAAGGTGTTCTATCGAGTGGAGGTCAGGACTCTGTGCAGGCCAGTCAAGTTCTTCCACACCAAACTCGCTTATCCCCGCTGTCATTTTACGTGAACTACCACTTTGTGGCCGAGTTGCTGTCGTTCCCAATCGCTTTCACTTTGTTATAATACCACTGACAGTTGACTGTGGAATATTTAGTAGTGAGAAAATTTCATGACTGGACTTGTTGCACAGGTAGCATCCTATCACAGTACCACGCTGGAATTCACTGAGCTCCTGAGAGTGACACATTCTTTCACAAATGTTTGCAGAAGCAGTCTTGCATGCCTGGGTGCTTGAATTTATACACCTGTGGCCACAGAGGCGATTGGAACACCTGAATTCAATTATTCGGATGATTTAGTGAATACTTTTGGCAATATAGTATATATGCACAGTCAAGCCCGAAATTATTCATACCCCGGGCAAACTTTGATTTAAAGTTACTTTTATTCACTTAGCTAGTTTTTGTCCTGAAATGACACAGGCTTCTCCCAAAAGACAATAAGATGATGTACAAGAGGCACCATTGTGGAAAAAATTCTTTCTCAGCTTTTATTTACATTTGAACAAAAAAGTGGCATGTACAAAATTATTCATACCCTTTGCAAACTGTGAGTCTATGGAAAAAGTTCTATACCAAATTTCCAAATAGTCCAAGCTGTTCTAAAGCATCCTAACGACCCTGATTCATTGGGAACAGCTGTTTTAATCAACTCAACAAGTGAAAAACAGCAGCTTTCTGCAGTTGGTTTATGGACAGTCATGGCTAAGACAAAGGAGCTCACTGAGGACCTGCGGCTGGCATTGTGGCTGCTCACAAGTGAGGAAAGGGCTATAAGGCCATATCTAAATGTTTTCAACTTCCAGTGGCTACAGTTCAAAGTATTATTAAAAAATACAAGACACTCTGCACCGTGGAAAATCTCAGAGGACGTGGTCGAAAGCCAAAAGTGACACCTGTGCTGGCCCGGAGGAGAGTGAGAGAGGTGAAAAAGAATCCAAGGATCACCACCAAGGCCTTCCTGGTGAATCTGGGCTCTGCTGATGGCAACATCTCAAGACAGACAGTCCAACGGACACTGCACACTACTGGGTTCCACGGACGCAGACCAAGGAGGACGCCACTTCTCCAGATAAGGCAAACAAAAGCCTGCTTTGCCTTTGCAAATGCTTATCTGGACAAATAATAAGACTTCTGGTCCTCTGTTTTATGGTCAGATGAAACAAAAATGTAATTGTTTAGCCTCAATGATGTATTCTTCATTTGGCATAAAAAAAAAAGGAGAAGACTTCAACCCTAAGAACACCATCCCAACTGTCAAGCATGGTGGTGGGAACCTAATGCTTTGGGGGTGTTTTTCAGCCAATGGACTGGGGAACCTAATCACAGTAAACAGCACCATGAAAAAAGAGCAATACACCAAGATTCTCAACAACATCAGGCAGTCTACAGAGAAACTTGGCACTGGGCACCAGTGGACATTTCAGCACATCAAAGACCCAAAACACACAGCAAAAGTGGTGAAGAAATGGTTAGCTGATAAAAACATTTTAAAGCAACAAGTTTTGCAGCGGCCCAGCCAGAGTCCTGACTTGAATCCGATTGAGAACCTGTGGAGGGAGCTGAAGATCAGGGTGACGGCAATGAGGTCCTCCAACCTGAAAGTGTTGGGAGTTCATCGCTAAAGATGAATGGGCAAAAATACCAGTGGAGACATGCAAAAAGCTGATCAGCAATTACAGGAAGCGTTTGATTGCTGTAATAGCCAATAAAAGCTTTTCTATTGAATATTGAGAAGGGTATGAATAATTTTGGACATGCCACTTTTTTGATCAAATGTAAATAAAAACTAATATTTTTTTTCCACAATGACGCCTCTTGTACATTGTCTTATTAAATGTTATTTGGGAGAAGCCTGTGTCGTTTCTCGTCCAAAAAAAAAAAACCTGCTGGATGAACAAAAGTAACTAAGTCAAAATTTACCGGGCTTGACTGTGTGTGTGTGTGTGTGTGTGTGTGTGTATATATGCACCAGAGCAAGTGAGCAGCATCGAGTGTGTGTAAGCAAGCAGCATGCTGATTAGGTTCTGTTCACACCCAGATAACAAAGGCGCTTGTTCGAAATGTAAAAAAAATAAAAATTAAAAAAGAGTGAGGTAAAATTTGTTTAGAGACTAATTAAATGGCATACACAGTCTTTTGCAAGAGGCAATCCATATAAGAAATCTCGACGGAAGGAAATAATACACGGCATAACAACACATTTGTGGAGGAGTGTTTTGTAAATTTTGGCATGTTGCTTCTGGCAAAGGTTTTAAAGTGGGAACTTGTGTTTTGTGAGTCAAGACGGTGCCACAGTTAAAGGTCACAAGCAGCTGTTTTTAAAATCTACATATTAACATCATATTCACTCCATCAAGCAATAAAAACTGATCGGGCATCATGTTGCTCTCGCTCGGGTTCATTTTGGGAGCTTAACATGCCTGGTGTTTCAACTCCACCTCTGAAAGCAAACCTTACTGTACAATCTGCATACTTTTATTTGGGTAAATCCTGATTCATAGAGGAAGAACACACCTGAAATTATATAAGAAAGCACATTCAGAAATAAACAAAGCATAACTGACCAACTTGCTCAAAGGTACTGAATGGTGTAAGAGACTAGAGCACTCATAACAGAACCAAGAACAAACTGCAAGAGAAGAATAGATAAATGAAATAGTATTCACACTGACACCTCCTATACTACTAGTCCAGGTGTTTGGAACAAACTCAGAGAAAACGAGAGAGAGAGCGCAAGAGCGAGAGCCAGAGGGCTGAGCTACATTCCACAGGATGTAGCAGAGATAAGGAAATGGAAAAGACAACAATCCACAGTTTATGTGGAATAATCTGAACAAGTGCCCCACTTCTGTTTCCCCCCCTCTCTCAATCTTTCTTTCTCAGAAAAGAAAGGGATCGAAACATTTGGGAAATAAGTTGAAAAAAGGAATCTAATGATGTAAAAAGATTATAAATGTCTCAAGAGCACAGCCAAGTACCTGTTCACAGTTACTGTGTAGAATGAACTCTCTCTCACACACACACACACACACACACACATAGAGAGAGAGAGAGAGAGAGAGAGAGAGACAGACAGAGAGAGACACCACTACTACCATGCCTGTGTACTCTACTGCAAGTCTGCTTTGTGTGTGCATTCTCACACAAATACCTGCAGAGCAACCTCATTCCTGATTAGCAGGTCTAAACATCTGTTTGTCTAGTTCCAGGCCTGAGGACATATTCAGAGAAGTAGTATGCTTTCTTGGTTGTGTGCACATACTGTGATAACACCTGTGTGTCGTGTGAGTGTGCATGTTGTCCTACATAGGACCCAAAGTTCCTTTGGTCCCACTGGTTGTTCTCTTTCTTTCTTTGGATTCAGGCTGTTAGTGTTTCATTTACTTTCATAAGTTTCACTTTACACAACCTTTATCTTTGCTTATTATAAATTATGAAAGTAAATGAAACACCAACAGCCTGAATCCAAAGAAAGAAAGAGACCAACCAGTGGGACCGAATTAACTGTTGTGTGCTATATAATATGTAACCCAAAGGTATCTGTGAAGTTATTATTAAATGGAAGGGGATTACACATTTACACACACCCACCCTCTGGGCTGAAACGCTAGATTACTATTCAATGATGCACCTCAGGAACTGCGGGCGTTGCTGTATTGACCGATTCAAAAGGTGGACAAAGGAGACTAATTATCATAAAGGACGCTGTCATTATGCTTCTGATGCTTTACTCCTAACCTGGTTGGTGTTGTTATTAAAGCAACGGTGATCTAACATCAGTGTCAAAGACTGAAGGGGGTTGAACACCGCACCCAACATCATATGATTAAAAAGTCAAACATTTATTCTATTATGACAAGTAAGAGATCTTGCGTTTCTCTTCTCTCAGCTTGCAGGTCGGGTTACAATAAGTCAGTATCAGATCAGTATCAGGTACAGCATTTTTTTTCCAGTGTTGTTGAATTTTCCATTCTAACTGAGCAGATCATTTTTGCATCACCACAATTCTGACAGTGGTGCCAAGTACAGGGTGGCCCAATAAAGCCCCTCCCACATCTAAAAAGTAAACATAAAAAAGTTGGTAAGATAATCAGGTTATTATTTGCCCACATGAAACTTCATTCAATATCATTTTGTTGGATGGAAGTGGAGGTCTTTGTGTAAGATTCTTGCAGTTTCCCAGGAAATCCCTACAGCTGAAGCATGCTTTCACACAGAACATTCTCAGGTGTACGAGCGTTCCTAGGATGACCCGGTGATTTTCTTTTCGAAGCTGAAAAGTTACTCTGAAATTCTCAACCCACTGCAAGATGTAGTTCCGATCTGGAACGTTTCGGTTCTGTGAAATACTGAAATGTCTTCTGAAGGCCCTCTGTGCTGCGATCACAGAGTGCTTGTTTGCAAAGAATGCTTTGGCGTGCTCCCGACCACGCCATGTTGGCAACTGAGGACAGTTTGGGTTGGGCTACTAACGGACCTTAGCACTACATCTCCTGCCTTACTAAGTTTCATGTGTGCAAATAATAATTTGTTTATCTTTAACCTTCTTTTTTTATTTACCTTTGAAATATGGGAGGTTTTTTGAGGTCACCCTGTACAAGTCAAATCATTATCATTCTGGTATATGATTGTTTCTATGGATGTAGATTACACAGGGACCTGGTGGATGCTCCACATTATTTTGGAAGTAGTCTCCAGTTTCAGCACTATGAATCTCTCAAAGATGTAAAACTGTAACCAAGTTTTTCAAAACCAGTATTCAGGATGGTAGGACTTCTTTGTCAGAAATTCTCAGTAACATGGCAAGCAGCATTTTTGTTACCACTAAGAAAATAAGAAAAGAAAAAAAAAAAAAGAGAGAGAGAGAGAGAGAGAAGAAGAAGAAAGGCTGCTGAGGGAATAATTGTTTCCTGCTATAATGTAAGTGACGTTTTTTGTTATCTTGTTTCATGGCCATTCCACAATACCAAACATACAATTTCTTGTATGTTGTTTTGTTGTAAATAAAAATTTATACAGAGGAACAAAACAGGTTTCTCTTTTGCAGGAAAATAAACTTTTGAGTGCGAACACATTACACCTCCTCATGGTCGACTATTTTCCAATAACAACATGAACCACATTGTTTCCTGCCATACATGAATGTTTTTAAATGGGAGTGGTGCATCACTAACAACCTCACAGCTCCATTACTACAAGGTACAGCAGATAAACCATTAGGACACATTTCTGACAGGTCCTGAATTCCACAGACCCTCCAGATTTTTATTACTTTATCTAGATTTTATCCCTTTCTCAGGTGTGTTATTCCTGAAAGCACTTAACTTAAATCTTGCTTATATCAGTAGAACACGCAACACTAACCTCACTGACTACCACATCCTCTCAGGCTCCTGTCTCCTTTATTATGTCATTTCATTTCTACTTTTGAATCACAAGTGCATCTTGATTCATTCCAAACTAGGAAGCGAGTGTTCTCGGACTTTTTACCCCTTGTAAACCGTTCCGTCTGAGCAACACCGTGTGACCTGAAGATAAAGGTAATTACAGCAAGTAATCGCAGCAACCGCCATGGCACTGTTGCTCTAGTTGGTCAGGTCGAGGCTCAGCAACATTAATGTGGCAATAAAATGAAGTCAGCTGATGACCTGAATGCACGGAATGAGCAGGTTATCACATCAGTGGACCTCTTCTTCCCTGATGGCACGGATATAAAACTGGGGTTCAAATAGTGAAAGAGTGGTTCAGGGAGAATGAGGAATCATTTTCACACATAAACTGGCACCACAGAGTCCTGACCTTAACGATACTGAAAGTATCTGGGATGTGCTGAGGAAGACTTGGACTATGGAGTGGTTCAATTTTCCAGTCATCAGTTCAAGACATCGGTAAAAACGGAACCCAAAATGCCGAGAAGTTGCTTAAGTTTGTTGAAACAATGCATTGTTGACTATGCACTGAAATCAAACCAAAAGGCGGTCCAACAAAAGGTCAGTGTGTGACTTTTTTGGCCGGGCAGTGTATATAACCCACAGCCATGTAGATTATATCAACAACTCTAATCGTTCCAGACTTGATCATATTTAACAAACACAGCTTTACTCACAGTCCAGTTCTGCTCTCCACACTGCTACACACAATCTCTGTTAAAAAAAAAAAAATAGGTTTTGAGGTCTTGTGTATGGACAGGAGTACAGTACTCTTTATCTCAGCTGTCCGCCAACAGCAGAGCTGCTGAGGTTTTAAAGACTATTTTCGACACTGTCTGGACCTTCTGGATTTCCAGCCTCCACACTCATTTTCCCAAAAATATTTACTGAAGGTCAATGCTAACATCACACTAGCATCGTGCTTGTTAGCCCACTCTCACATGCATTTACACATGCTCAGAGCATATATAAGTGATGATGAAACGATGTTTACTGTCCATCAAACTAATAGACTGAAAAACATTCATTGTTGCATGATGCACAAAAACAGCTCTCACATATTGGGGAAAGAACGCTCACTGTGTCACTAACTCAGCGAGAGATCAAACCAAGTGTAGAGGGGCAGTATTTCGTCAGCTGTGTGAAGAGATGACTAAGATGATGAATATTATGGGGAGTAAAGCAAAGCTATCCTTAAACCCCACCCAATTACACACTGTCATGTCCTAAACACTTCACCTCTGGCGGGTTTACACTAACCTCAGAACAGCCTGTGACGCATCTCATGATGTCTGTGAGGAGAAAACTGAAGGATTCCCCTACTGCGCTCCAAGAAAGACTTTACACAGATTTAATATACAGTTGCTGCTGAAGTCTCATTTCTACCACAATCAGAGAGAACAATTTTAACATTCATTCATTCATTCATTCATTTATTTATTTTCAAATCAAAGGTAATGGATTTGCTTTCAAACCACAAGTGCTTTGTTTATTACACACAACAACTGTGGTATAACGTCGTTTATTAAAGCGGTATGTGTGGTTTTTACGGAATGTTTTATCTATTTATAGTTACGGTTGTTGTCGTGGAACATCCCACACAAGTTAAATAGCTGTATCATTTATATTATTACACCTTTAAATAGCACTTCCTTTTCCAGTCTCGAAGTCAAGATGACAAAAAAATAAATCTTGTTACCAAGAAACCAAAACTTCTCTATCCTGAAAACGTTCCTGACTTTACATAGCACTGACGCTGGAGACTCCTTCCATAAAAATATTCCGTAGTCTATTAACAGCTTCACCAGAATTTATCATGACATTATGTGCATTACTCCCCAAACAAGTTCCTGTGGATGAGCCATCGCCATTAAGACTAACACATACAGGTGACACTCAAAAAATTACAATGCTCTGCAAAAGTTCATTTATTTCAGTAAATCAACTTGAAAGGTGAAACTAATATATTATATAGACTCATTACATGCAAAGTGAAATATTTCAAGCCTTTAATTTTTATAATTATAATATATTTGATGATTATGGCTCACAGCTTATGAAAACCACAAATCCAAAAGAATTAGAATATTGTGAATATTGTGAAAAGGTTCAATATTATAGGCTCAAAGTGTCACACACACTAATCAGCTAATTAATCCAAAAAACCTGCAAAGGGTTCCTGAGCCTCTAAATGGTCTCTCAGTCTGGTTCAGTAGAATTCACTATCATGGAGAAAACTACTGACCTGTCAGTTGTACAGAAAACCAGCACTGACCCCCTCCACAAGGAGGGAAAGCCTCAAAAAGGTAATTGCAAAAGAGGTTAGATGTTCTCAAAGTGCTGTATCAAAGCAGATGAATAGAAAGTTAAGTGGAAGAGAAAAGTGTGGAAGAAAAAGGTGCACAAGCAGCAGGGATGACCACAACCTGGAGAGGATTGTCAGGAAAAGGCCATTCAAAAGTGTGGGGGATCCTGGACTGGGCTTCAAATCTCGTATTCCTCGTCAAGCCGCTCCTGAACCATCAACGTTAGAAGTGTCTTACTGGGGCTAAAGAAAAAAAGAACTGGTCTGTTGCTCAGTGGTCCAAAGTCCTCTTTTCTGATAATAGCAGATTTTGTAACTCATTTGGAAGCCAAGGCCCCAGAGTCTGGAGGAAGAATGGAGAGACACACAATCCAAGATGCTTCCAATCAGGAAAGTCCAGAGTGAAGTTTCCACAGTCTGTGTTGATTTGGGGAGCCATGTCATCTGCTGGTGTTGGTCCACTGTGCTTTATAAAATCCAGAGACAACGCAACCGTCTACCAGGACATTTTAAAGCACTTCATGCTTCCTTTGGCAGACAAGCTTTATGGAGATGCTGACTTCATTTTCCAGCAGGACTTGGCACCTGCCCACAGTGACAAAAGTACCAAAACCTGGTTCAATGACCGTGGGACTACTGTGATGGATTGGCCAGCAAACTCACCTGACCTAAACCCTGAATAGAGAATCTATGGGGCATTGCCACGAGAAAGATGAGAGACATGAGACCGAACAATGCAGAAGTGCTGAAGGCCGCTGAAATCCTCTCAGTAAACTACAACAGACTCAATTCATTTATCACTAACAGGTTTTGGGCAGCAACTTAAATCCCCTAAAATATAACTATAGTAAAAAAAGGTCTCAAATATTAAGATTTATTTTGGCTATACCACCCATTCCTATCCACAGCCTATTTAGAGCAAAGTGAGGATTTTTCATACTACCGTGTATAGTAAAGATGAGACGGAGCGATAGTATGTGAGGCACATCTGCCATACACCCAGCACAAAGGGACACACAAACACCTCTGCCACGCCCGCAAGTAGTGCGGAATGCCTGATCCATGTGCAGGTACCTGCTTGTAATTTGACCACACATGCCCACTGCTGCCTTTATTAATTCTTCCAACCACCAGAGACAAACAGAAACTGAGTTGATCATTAACAGCCAGTGTTTAAAAAAAAATAAAAATAAAAAATAAACCTAAATTGCACAACCATGGAATGTGAGCAGGAACAGAGTTGTTCAGTTGTAACAGAGAGGAAAATTCCACCAGGACAGGAGAAGTACAAAACCGAACCTTCTATTAACAGGAGGTGTGGCGGAGTAATCTACCATGGGCTCCACTCTGAATACGTTGGCACATTACAGTGCTCTTTATGTTCAAGGTGCCTTTGGAAAGTAGAACTGTGAGGAGAATGAATGTACTGACAGTTCCACTGATAACTTAAGAATAATCTCTTGATCCCTCTCGATACTTCATCCTAATACGCCAGCAGTCAAGCTTTCTGTCAATCAAGTATGATGGACAAACAGACAAATACGCATAAGACAGGAGAGAGGAGAACTGAATTTAAGGATGTGCAATATGATAAAAACATTGTAAAATCATAAGACATTACTACGATACATGCCGTGCATTACAACGCAGGTTTGCAAACAACTGCCAGCAAAACTGTAGTGATGCATAGAGAACTCATTCATTCATTCATTTTCTAAGCCGCTTAATCCTAATTAGGGTCAAAAGGCCTAAAGGCAGAGCTCACGATAAATATCAACTGATAGTGAGGTGTCTGGGGCTGGTGTTATAAAAGTAGCACGGCTCCTTTACGGGATGAATCAATCAATAAACAAACCTCCCCTGCATTTCCCAAATTCAGTCTGGAGTGAAAGAAGGAAAGGTTTCCTTTTCACCACCTTTCACTAGCTAATTTGCACGTCCATTTGTATCAACTATCTTGTTAGTTGAATTATTTGCCTAACATGTTCATGTTCCGTGTTGCCGTTAATGTTCCGTCTTGCTTTGCTCGATGGGAGTTTGTCTGCCTACCCGAGTAAGATTGTGGGTTTTTTAAATATTCTCTGCGAGTCTAAGTGGTGGTGTGTGAGCCTCTATTTTTGGGTTTCAGGTTCGTTATCGCGTGAGCTATACGTAACAAAAAGACCAATGCGTGAGCTACACATAACAGCCAATCAGCATCAAGCCAGCAACTGGGTATGAACCATGCCTGTGGGGCTCCACTAAAAAAAAGGTACAATACTATCAAATCATCTGACTAAAGACTTATTGTGAAAAAGAACAGATAGAAACATTATTAAAAAGTGGAAAGTCATCATATAAAAATAATAATAATATATCCCAGCCCTAATGCAGTTCTCACTCTATTAGTTTTACTATGAAAACATGCTTGTTTACCAGTATCGGTGCGCTGGAGAAGCGGATCTTTCTCCTGGCTGAACATTCTTCCTCATCTGACAGACCAATAATTTCCTCATACTCTTCATAGTCATGCTCATCCTCTTCCTCCTCCTCTTCCTCCCCCCTCTGAGCAGGCCCCGTCTCCTTATCATCCACAAATGCTGCATTCTCAAAGCTATAAAACACTGGTGATGTACTTCCACATTCATCTTCACTATCTTGCTCACTCTCATCCTCTTCCTCCTCATCACCACACTGTTTGTCACTCTCTTGCTCTGCGCTCTGTTCCTCTAGCTGCTCCTGCTCCGACTGAAAAATTGTCTTTTCCGGCTGCTTGACCTCTGTGACATTCTGAAGGTCATCTCGAGATGACGGGGTCGAGGCTGCTCTGGTCGGTCCTCCGGTAACCACGTCAGGACTGAGCTCCCTTTTGAGCTTCAGCTCTTCAAACACACAGTCCTCCTCGTTGTCCTCGCTATCTGACGACTCATTCTGAACCCGGACTAGCTCTGCACGGACCACTCCTACCCCGGTAGGATCCAAGCTTGGTGGGGACTGAGGCGGTACCGTGTCTCCGGATGAACTCCGCAACGTTACGGACTGGCGCGTAGCCACATCTGGTCCCTTGACTATGTTGTAAAAACTGTTGACAAAAGCTGAAGACTTTTGATCCCTAGGAGAAACAGTGGCGGGTTTGGTTTCCTCGGTGCTCGTGCACGATCTATTAAATCCATCAGCTGATGAGGACGGATGTCCGGAAGGGGAGGTGCAGGTGTCATCACTGCTTTTTGTGGTAGGAGAGGTGGGCTTTGAAGACGCTTGAGAGACTGATGGGCTAGGTTGAGATGCAAAGTCACCGGTTGGTGAAGTAGGAGAGTAAACTGGTTTGGAATGATGATTGGGGTATGTTGGTCTCTGGAAGTGCTCAGTAAAAGGTGAAGTAGGTTTGTGAGCCTTGTCTTGTACAGGAGACACGGGTCCTGATCGTTCTGCAGGGCTGCACACCTTCTCTGACGTTTTAGCTTTTGTTCTTGCGGATTCTTCATTATCGCTATCTGCCATGAAATTCTCCAGTCTTCTCGATATAGGTCCTGCATTTAATAACCGACTGACCTGCTTCGAGTCCACAACATCCTTGCTTTGTGGCGAGACGGGGCCGTGATCCGTTTTAGTAATGCTGTTGTTGCTATTTTCAGATGACCCTACAGACTTCCTGCTTGCTCCCCTTTCTTCACACACGTTACCCTGGGAGAGGCGTCCAGATGTCCTGCATGGGGCCTGCCGCTCTACTGCGGTCTGGTCTTTTATACCCCTCTCAAAGAGTTTTCGAGTCACCGAAAACTTCTCTGCCAAGGCTGCTTTGTCGATCTCAGGGTCCTCAGATTTCGGGGTCCGGTCACTCTGTGGATCTAAGCTGGTCGGGCTGGTCTTGTGTGTGCTGCTGATTGGGAATTTCGGTGGCGGGGAAATCGGAGGCACGTCTGCCTTCGTGGCGGCTTTCCCATCCTGGCTCTCCTGCTGTTGCTGGCTGTCCAACTGCAGAAAAATGTTCTTGATCTTATTCACCCTGTTGCCAAAGTTCCGTCCCCTGACTGTGTCCTCTCGGGGCTCGCCGGAGGAACCATTAGCACAGGACTTGGAGGAAATGTCGGGCTTGGTTCCGTCGAAGGAGCACTTGATGGCGTGGAAATCCGCCTTGTAGGCGTTTCTGTGAGGAGACGCGCTTCTCAGAGTCCTCTCCCCTTTGCTCTCGGCTTTAATCATTGTAATCACTGGTTCCTTGCTGAGCCGGAGGGGTAAACACACGGGTCCAGATCCGGTTTAAATCGGGGGGATGATGCGGTTTTATCCGTCTCGAACGAAGCCAGAAAGTTCAGAGTTTCTCTGGGACATTGTTTCAGACCAAGCAGGCGGAGAACATCTGCAAAAAGAGAGAAAATCCCTGAAGATGGACGAACAGGGTCACATAACCTGTGTGTGTGTGTGTGTGTGTGTGTTGCTAACTCTTAGCTCCCAGCACTTCTGTAGTCCATTGTTTAAACAGGAGACTCTCCTGCAGTCCGGCTAAGCGACATTATCCTCCAAGTTCATGTTTACCTCACCACACTTCCTACAGCACTGCTCACCTGTGTGGTGGTTGCTGTGTTCTTTATGTAATGGCGTGTTTTTAACAGCGTTATGGACCTACAGAACCTCCGGTTGGGAAGTTAAACCTGTTAAACAACAGACTTTTTAAAACACAGAGTCTCAAGCGGGAATCCCTTCTGTAACCGGCGTGAGGAGCAACAAGCTTCCTAAAGTCGAGTCGAGCAAGAAAAGCCAAGCTGGAAATCTCCACAAAAACAAACAAAAATAAATAAATATAAATATTCCACGGGCCGCGCGCGCTCTCTCTCTCTCTCTCTTACCTTCAGTAAAGGTGTTTTGTTCCGGAGTACCGGTCGACTTTCCCCCCGGTGTAACACACTCTTTCAAACTTGTCGTTCCGTCCCCGCCATCGTCTTTCCTACCTCCTCACTCCTCGGTTTCACCCCCTTGAAAAGTCCTGACCTGTCGCAGCCCCGCCGCTACCGCCGCTCGTGCCCGTGTAAGAGCGCGCGTGCAACACGGTCAGAGGCGGGCGCGTGCACGCTCGCATTCCAGGACCGTTTGTAAAATTCCCAGCCACCACCACGTCCTCCTCCACGGGCGCGCGCGCGCGCCGGGAAAGCGGAAGCTTCCGTTCTGTAAATCAGTTCTGTACTGATACAGTTGAGCACGTGCGGCGGTGATCAGATGCTTGTGTGTGTGTGTGTGTGTGTGTGTGTGTGTTTTGTATAGACTCAACACCAGAGTAGGTGGCACGGTAGTGTAGTGCTTGGCGTGTCCTCCTTACAGCTAGAAGGTCCTGGTTGTTTTCCTGGGACTCTGTGTGGAGTTTGCATGCTCTCCCCGTGCTTCCGTGGGTTTCCTCCCGAGTTCTCCGGTTTCCTCCCACACTACAAAGACATGCACATCTGGCTAATTGGCTTCCAAATTGCCCCTAGGTGTGGGTGTAGGCCCGGTTCAGTCCGAGGCCACCCTCATGAAAAATCCCATGTAATCTGATCAATCAAGTTATTTTCCAGCTTTGTGATTACTTGAATTAAAAAAAAAAAAGGTCAACAAATGTTTGTCTACAATGTTGCATTATTAGCAGACGTTTATAAACTTTTACCATCTACCAGGATTTAACTGATCTACACCATGCCACAACTTGTATGTAGGGCCTGTGAGAGTAGTAATTGGTGTGAAAATGGGTCCCTTTTTAAAAAAAAAAAAAGGTTGGAGTACAGTTTTTATTACTGCCTACCTCCTTATGTTTCAGAGAATAAACAGCCCATTTTCTCTGTCGCCTTTCTCTTCTAAACTTTTCAATTCAATTCAAGTCAGTTTTATTTGTATAGCGCTTTTTACAATTGACATTGTCACAAAACAGCTTTACATAGTACAATTAAATTAGGGAGGAATCTAAAAATTTTTCTCTACAACCCCCTACACATCCCTAATGATCAAGCGCGTGGCGACAGTGGCAAGGAAAAACTCCCTCAGTTTACACAAGGAAGAAACCTTGAGACGAACCAGGCTCAGGAGGGAACCCATCCTCATTTGGGTGAAGCCATAAAATACAAACCATATAAGAAAATTTCATTAC
>JAQMYF010000012.1:32839602-32851455 GCA_030014195.1 Neosilurus mollespiculum | reverse complement strand
AACCATATAAGAAAATTTCATTACAGTCCAACATGTAGTCCGGTTGATTATACCACAACTGTAAGTCCTAGATAACTACAGCAAGAGAGTCTATATCACCAGCAGCGAAAAGTCATCTTTACAGTCACTGAGTGCATATCAAGGCCCATATGGATCTTCATCAGCAGGAGCGACGGACTTCCAAGATGAGAACTCCAGCCAGCATCAGCACACCAGGACAGACCACAGGACTCACTAAACTGACTTGTATTTAAGCTGTTTTCTCATATTAGTCCCAGATATAAAAAATGGAGTTTTTCACATGTGACAGTCACTCAGGGATTTTCAGAGTCAGATGCATTCTCACATCCTTAAAATATCCTGTGTGGTTTAGTTGAGGGCTGGGGGTCTTTTTTTATCAGAAAGAACATTAAACCAGCACTTTGTATAATAGCTCATTAATAAACACATATGTTTTTAAGGTGGGGAGTCGGTTCTAATAAAGTGACAGGTGAATGCTTTAAAACCCTTTTAAAACACAACAGGTGTGGGTTTTATGCCTAAACCATGCATCACCCACCTGTGTTCAACCCACCTGCTTGCTGTGAATTGTTCAGACTGTGCTATTCTCAAGTGACCCTGCTTGGACCTGGCAGCTGGCAGGATAAAGCCTGAGTAATGTCCAGGTCATGTAATTCTGGCATTAGGTTCACACATGAATCCCATCTGGACAATGCCTAGAAAAGTTCCGGACTTGAATGCATGAGTAAAAGCAGTTATAATTTTTGCCATGCTGATGTCTGCACAGCTCTATTAAGTTTTTAAAAGGTTATTCTACTGACAGAAATCCCTCTATTGAGACTTGAAGCTTGAGCATCGTGCTCTGTATGTTCCTTACATCTAAACTTTCCTAATTTCCATCATATGCCAACTTACTGTTTATAAACATTTATGACAATAACTAATTCATTTTTTAATTTTAAAATATTACAAACTGTTGTGCATTTCAATTAATAATACCTAGCCTCTTAGGTTAGCAAACATCATTTTGGTATTAATGACATCCAGCTATCGAGTTGTTACAATTTGCACACAAGCCATTTTTTCATCAGTGATCTTTTATGTTGTTCTACCAACCACATAAGGATGGATTCGAAAAGGTGTCTCAAATAATACATTTTCAATTCATGTGCACTGCAAACTGCTGAGTTCAACTAGCTGCTGCTGCTCCTGTAAACCTGCGCATAGCAGAATAGTGATACCCCTTGAGTATCTCATACAGTGTAGGCTCAAGCCAAAGAAAGTCTCTATTACAATCACTGACTGCATATTTGACCATTTCGATGGGAGTGAACTGAAGCATGGCGTTCATGTTTTATACTGTTGATGGTATACACACTCATTCTTTGGCACCCACTTACAACTCCCCTATCGAATTCCTGCCTGTTATTATACGCAATGTTGTGTTAACATAACGTCAAGTATATCCAGCTTACTTATTTGTATTAGCCCATGTAATGTTCTATGATTAGAGCATGACTTCTCACAGTCATCTGTAATATTTTACAAACCAAATTAGACAGTACAGAGTACCCATAATGGTATTTATAGCGAGCAGGGCACCATTCGGCACATAGTCAGTTTTCTCTACAGCTAATGAAAAGCGAGGAAACTGGACACCACTGCAGTGTGAAGGGTCTGGACCTTTTGGTGGTAAAGTTTTTGCATTTCGGTAGACACAGTATAAGAAATTTCAAGTTAGTTAAACTCAGAGGTGGCAGCATGGTGGTGTAATGGTTAACATGTCCGCCTCAGAGCAAGAAGCTCCGGGGTCTGAGTCCCTGGGCTCAGCAAGGGCGTTTCTTTATGAAGTTTGCAAGGGTTTCCTTCAAATGGATTTCCTCCAGATACTACAGTTTCCAGCAACAGTCCAAAGACATGTACATAAGGCTTATTGGCTGTTTCAAATTGCCCCTAGGTGTACACTGTGAGTATGAATTGTTTTGTGTGTGTGTGTGTGTGTGTGTGTGTGTGTGTGTGTGTGTAAATAAATGAATGAACGAATAAATGAAAAAAATAGGTGAAAAGTTCACCTGCCACTTTAAAAATATGACTACACTCATTTTGAAGATAAATGAACACTGAGATAAAATATAAAAGTATTTGACAAGACAATGGATTTCTTTAAATTAAACTTTTGAAAACATATATAGAGTAAGTTTAGATAATAAGCACAAGTTTTTGTCCATGCAGCATATGAATGGTGATCAGTTTTCTATTTATGATGATATGAAAAACAATTGTCCTTGCAGGTCACTTGTTTTTTATTTATTTATATATTTATTTATTTTTTATCATTTCTGTGCAAAGCACCCTTAGGTTGTTGTTGTAGTTGTTGCTGTCACTTTGACTCAAATCAGTTCAATACAAATAATTGCTCCAGTATTTGAACATAAGCTGAATGTATGCATTTATTAGCTTAGCAGTGCATCCATCCATCCATCCATCCATCCATCCATCAATTTATCCATGATCCATATCACTTATCTGTCAGGGATGCTGTGGAAGCTACAGCCAAGTCCAGCTGACTTTGGGAGACAGGCTGGGTATGCTCTGAAAGATCGCCAGTCTGTTGCATTGCTAACACAGACACAAACAACCGTTCACACTCATATTCACGTCTTTTGGCAATTTACTGTAGTCAGTTGACCTAATGTGCATGTTTTTGGACTGCGGAAGGAAACCAAAATACCCAGAGGAAACCCACACAGGTATGAGGAGAACATGCAAACTCCAAAAAGAGAGTCCCTTAGCTGAGATTTGAGCTTTTTGTACCTAGTATTTAGTCTGAGAATGGCTGTAATATTTTAGCATCCACAATTTTATACTATATTAATGGCTAATGCCCCAATTACACAAGTGTATGTGTGTATTTGTGTGTGTGTGTGTGTGTGTGTGTGTGTGTGTGTGTTTGAGTGAGTGTCTCAAAAGCATGTGAGTCATAGTTGTAGGGGTGATGTGGTGGCTGGAGTGTTTAGTAACCTTGAGCCCTGCATTCCCTGTATGTCTGACTTTTATGTTGGCACAAACCACTTGGCAAGTGGCTTACCTTTGTCAATCATGTATATGTGCATCAACTGCCGATGCAGCAGCTTTATTGCTAGTGTATTGCACAAAAAAGTATCAGATAAAGCTCTGTAATACAGAAATGTTATACAGACTTATATATCAGATATTTAAGTCACTTAAGTCTATTACTGCTGAGACTGTAGGTTGTTCAATACTATCCCAGTGTCACAGACCTCCACAGTATAAAAAAAATCCTTACAGATCTTTAAGTTAACAGAGAAGAGATGCTAGTGCAATCACACTTGATCCTTGATTGCAGTACATCTGCTTTTCACCAGGCATCTGTTCATGAATACTCTGTAACACACTGAGTTCTCTGGCGATCTAATTGCTTTAATATAAATGTTATGTTTACGTAGATGGTACATTACAGTATGCATTAGTTAATTGATTGTTTGTAGGTATTATAAACCGACAGCCATTCATTCCTTCATTCATTTATTCATTCATTTATTCATCCATTAATATTTAGTAATAACTTTATCTTGGACCAACGATACTTTAGGAATACAGTACACCCTTTATAGGATACCAGGGCACAGACACAAGCTCTTTTGCAAGACAGGACGAAACTGGATAGGCCAGATAAAATCTATGCAAACATGTGAAACAAAAAATATTCAGAGTTAAGGACTGAACAAAGAACTCTGTAGTTGCTAGGCAGTTATGCTACTGGCTGCAGTTTTGCCACCATTCTGATCTTTGCCAAAAATCTGGTATTAGATAAAAAACAAACACAAGTTCATTACTATTTATAACCTTCATGTATTATAAACTATTAAACCTTAAACATAAGGGTGTGCAGAATAATTATAGTAATACAGTGGCAGTTGAAAGTTTGTGTAACCTCTACAGTTTTCTTATGTTCTGCATAAATGTGATCTCAAACAACAGATTTTCACTTTTGTCATGGGTCCTTAAAGTATATAGGTTAATAGCTGGCTCACACGTAAGCGTTATAGCCACAAAATAGTGCAATGTCATTTTCAGTTGGTTTCAGCCGAAAACACCACCAGTATGCTCAAAATGCGGTCTCTTAGAAAACCTTCAAATATCTTTATAATTAAACTTCTCCAGGAATTTTTTCTGGTACCCATTTACACTGCTGGGTGCACAGTGGCACACTTGTGGTTGCCCACGACCTCTCAGTCATGAGCCCAGAACCCGAACCACTACATCACCAGACACACACCCTAAAAGTATATAAAGAGAACCCAATTAAACAAATGCAACAATTTTTTTTATTTATTTATAGAGGAAAAAGACCCTATATATTGCATGTGTATAAGTGGGAAAACTATGCGTACCTCTAGGATTAGCAATTAATTTAAAGATGAAGTTAGAGTCAAGTATTTTCAATCCATAGATTAGATGACAATTGGGCATAAATAGAAACACTGCTTTATTTAAAGGACAGGGATCTATCAGAGTCTGACCTTCACAACACACCGAGGTAGTGTATCACGGCATGAACAAAGGAGTCTTCTGATCATTTTAGGATTCGAGTCGTTGTTGTTGATTAGCTTGGAAAACACTTTAGAGTTTGGACTCAAGGAATCCACAGTCAGATAGATTGAGGAAATCCCATTCCATTTTTACCCTTGACCCAACCTACCTTAACCAACAAAGATCACTCTTAGTAAAAGGTGTGTATTAGTCCACAAAGTCAAAAAAAGAACCCTGGGTAATTTCTGAGCAACTAAAGGCCTCTCTCAGATTGGCTAATCTTAATGTTCGTGAGCCCGCCATCAGGAGAACACTGAACCTTGTGATCCAGTCTGATGTGCTAGGGCTGGTTGGAGTTCTCATCTTAGAAGCCCCTCGCACTTGCTGATGATGTTCCATTTGGACCTAAATATACACTCAGAAACTCTGAGAAATACTTTCCACTGCTGGTTTTACTAAAATGATTTAGGACAACAATTACCATTGCAGTTATAAGATAACCTACTAGACCTACTAACCCCACTATAATGCGGTTTCTCCTCCATGGTCTGTATTTTATCTGGTCTCACCCAAATGATAATGAGTTTCCCCTCTGAGTCAGGTTCCTCTCAAGGTTTCTTCCTCATGTCGTCTTAGGAAGTTTTTTCTTTCCACCATTGCAGCAGGTTTGGTCATAAGGGATGTATAAGATTTAGAGTGAAATGTTTAAAATCATAGGTTTAAATTCTTTACCAAATTTATTTTAACATATAAAGCTGCTTTGCAACACAAATTTTAAATAGAACTATACAAATACAACTGAATATATAAACAAAAATGCTGTGCATTGCAGGGTTACAAGGAGAATGTCGCTGTTTTCCATCTTATCTTATTTTCGGAACCATTTTATCCTTTATTAGAGTCACAGGGAAGCTACAGTCCATCCCAGCTGACTCTGGGTGAAAGCAGAGTATACCCTAAACAGCTTGCCAGAGTGTCACAGCGCCAGCACACACACTGTATGCTGTATTTCTTAATGTATTTTTCATTCTATTGGTTTTCATGTTTAGCCACATGTGTTTTCTCTGGGCTTTTGGATGATCCCAGAGGTTATATCCGGATGACCGTGGTTTTCCTGTGTGTCAGAGTGTGTCTCTATTCAGGTCCCAACCCACAGGGCAACTGTCCAGTACAATCAGCTCCTTGAGCTCAAAGTCGTACACACACGCGCACACACACACACACACACACACACACACACACACACACACACACACACACCTAGGAACACATTCATTCATTCATTCATTCATTCATTCATTTTCTGAACCGCTTATTCCTAATTAGGGTCCCATCTCAGCCGACTCTGGGCGAGGGCGGGGTACACCCTGGACAGCTCGCCAGGCCATCGCAGGGCCAACAGTCACACAACCATTCACACTCACACTCACACCTAGGGGTGATTTGGAACAGCCAATTAGCCTACTGTGCATGTTTCTGGACTGTGGGAGGAAACTAGAGTACCCAGAGGAAACCCATGCAAGCACTGGAGAACATGCAAACTCCACAAAGAATGGGGCTCGAACCCAACACATTCTTGTGTTGTGTGGTGTAGTGTTAACCACTACACCAGTGTGTCACCCTCACTGTTCTTCAAAAAGAGGATTGTTGCCTGTCTATAGTTTACATAGATTAATAAATAATTACCTTAATAAATAAATAACCAAGTATAATAATTTTGTCACATGGGTTTAACTGGGTTCTCTTTATCTATGTTTTGGACATATTCGAAAATCTGATGATGTTTCAGTTCAATTATGCAATATCTAAAAAATATATAAAAGCTTTACAAACCGTTATGCACCATGGTGAATAGTAAAAATGGAAAACATACTGTTCCCCTCTGTGATGGAAAGCTTGGCAGATAATACTGAAGCAGGTGGCGATCTATTTTACCAATGCATGTCCTGCCTTTTTTCACTATGACAAGAATGACCTAGTATACCCATTTATTCTAAAATTTGATTGATAGGCAATAACAACAAAACTCTTACTAACCAGCTTATGGTAAACACAGTTTAAAAGAACATAATGATTTAATACAAACATACTACATACTATAGGATTAAAATTCAATATAATTTTGAAAATCAGCTTTAAAACTTTATTTATTTTGAATAATAATAAACGTTTTATGTGTGTCAGTTACTTCAGATACACCATGAGCAGTAATTGTGTGAAATGTCTACTTCTAAGATGTACACAAGTTATTTCCACAGATGAGTTGGGTCCTGTGGCATTTCCGGGTGATAGCTCTTTCATTTTGTCTCAACTGGACACAGACTTATCTGATGAGCTCCAGTTCACACAACCATTCAGTCCTCATCACATACACAACTAATATAATTATCTCGTAGCTCAAGGCAAAATAGAAT
The DNA here is from genome assembly GCA_030014195.1 of Neosilurus mollespiculum. NCBI lineage: Eukaryota > Metazoa > Chordata > Actinopteri > Siluriformes > Plotosidae > Neosilurus > Neosilurus mollespiculum. The sequence goes on along the minus strand of JAQMYF010000012.1, from coordinate 32,844,487 downwards.
TGGAGGAAGATTTCCCCAGTGTTGCAACAAGAGTTATGAGATGAATGCACTGATTGTGTACGACTTTAGCTTGAAATGTAACTTTATTTATGACTTGCTTGAGGCTCAGCACAGTCCTCCTTACTACCAGTCAAAAGTATTGGGACACCCCATTAAAATTTAAACTGTTCAAGTCCAGTAAATGACCTAAGAAGGATCAGTCTGCCAGCTATAATATCTGTAAAAGGTGGCTACTTTGATGAGTCCAAAAAGTTAGGGTGACACGGTGGCGTAGGGGTTAGCACATCCACTTCACAGACAAAAATGTCCCGGATTTGAGTCCCAGGCTCAGCAAATGCGTTTCTGTGTGGAGTTTGCATGTTCTCTAGTTGCTTGCGTGGGTTTCCTCCCACAGTCCAAAGACACGCACAATAGGCAAAATGGCTGTTCCAAATTTCCCCTAGGTGTGAGTATAAATGGTTGTGTGGGTGTTACCATTTACGGCATTTGGCAGACACCCTTATCAAGAGTGACTAGCATTTATCATTTTTTTTTACAATTGAGCAATTGAGGGTTGAGGGCCTTGCTTAAGGGCCTGACAGTGGCACCTTGGTGGTACTACGGCATGAATCCCTGAGCTCCAGATCAGTAATCCAACAACTACTGCCACCAATGTGTGTTGGCCTTGCAATGGTCTGACGAGCTGTTCAGGGTGTACCCCACCTTCGCCCAGTGTCAGCTTCGATGGTCAAGCCTCCCTGTGACCCTGGCAGGATTCCACGGTTAAGCGAATAAGTGAGAGTGAGTGTGTTAAACAGAACAGTTTCACAACTTTTTTTTAAACCTCCAACTTTTTGGTTCTATGCTTTAATTTCAGAGTACACTGAGACATTAAATTGCCTAAACTTAAAACAAATTGAAAAATGGAGTTATTCTAACCAATAGTGTTTTATTCTTACCAGTAGCGTGTAAAATTTACTCATGGTGATTTACTATGTACTGTGTAAATGGCATATGCTAGGTAAAATGTATTCTGAAAGTATTTATCAAGATTGCTTGGTGATAAAAATGTTTTAGAACCTGTTTTTCTTGTTGGTGGTAAAAATGTCTAAGCAAAATTTGGCATAAATGTTGAACCTTTAGCACTAGAGTCTGTATATCTTGGATGGCTCTGGTTACTCAGGTCAACATGTGTGCAGTGCACACTGCATGCCTCCTACACATCTCCTAGAAACTACTGTCTGAAATGCAGACAGACAATTAATGGCAGACTGCCCTCTGCCCTCATTTCCCAGGAGTACAACTGTTTTGTTTAGCGCACTGTTGTCAGGACAACCCCTACCCCCTCTATCCCCGTATACTCAATTCATGACTCTAAAGATTACAAATAGTCAGGCAAGTGCTCTGGGTGAGTAGAGGGTTGACGCTGAGCTGCTCTTTCTTTTGTCCTCATCTTTAAAGAGCACTGGTATTGGTCATCCGTACAGCATAAATTGTGCATAATGTAATACTTTTAAGCAATACAGAGCTTATTTTAACATAAATGACCATAAAACTGGGCAATTATATCCCGTGGATTAGTATAGGGGGCTGAACCAATGCAGAGCAACCATTTTTTTCCTGAAAGTGGCGTGAACCCGTTGGGTTGTCCAGTGTAATAAACAAGCAGATCTATTCAGCAAGCGACATTTTAGAAAGAAAAAGAAATCTTTCCTGCAATTTCTGTGACTGATGTTTGTGCAGTAGTATGCTTTGTACTCCGCCATTTTATTGGCTCAGCACTGGCCGATAATGTGTTATCTTAGACTGGTGTCTGCTGCATGCGATCAGTGACCAGTCCATCACAGCCCAGCCAATAGGACAAAACAATGAGCTTGCATCACTACCAGGGCTGGAACAGCCAATAAAGAAGGCAACATGTTGCTGCACATGCCTAGTAGTAGTAGTGTGGCAGCACCCAAGCGTACTTGACAAGGGGAAAGGACTGATGCTGCCTGACTGAACTGCTGATGTCATATGAGATCGTTTTTAAGAGCTAGTAATACAAATTCACCACAGGTCGCTTTAAGACAAGAAAATGAACTGAAATGTACACTTCATGATTGTGTATATGAGGGTAACATGGTCACTTCATTGATGCACTCTCAGAAATAAAGACTATTTTTCCATTTCACTGGGCTAATACAATAAATGGAACATCTACTTAGGTACAGTAAAGTATTTTTTAGGTATTTTTAAGTAATATGGTCTGTCCAGCAATGAAATGAAAAATTATCCTGAACATCTAAAATTGCCCATTTTAAGTTCTCGTGTTATGCATGGCCTTTTACGATGATTCAGTGCGCTTACAAGCCATGCTGAACCGCCAAAAATATGACAGCAGTGTGTCAAAACAGCCTCATGGAGGGCAGGTTTGAAGGCAGTTCCGTGCGATTAAAAATTATGGCAGTGTGGCAAAACAGTTGTGAAAAGTAGGTGAAAACGTGGTGTGAATAGGTTTAATAAAATTATGTCTAAGGCTCTCATTCGCTGTTAGATGAAATTCATAAAGCACAGCTGGCCAATAAGATCTTCACTACAACCAATACCTTTATAAAATCATTAATTTAATATAAAACTATAAGAATAGTGCAATTTTATAGAACCCCCCCCCAAAAAAGAAAAAAAATCAGAAACAAGTAAAAAATAAAAAACACAAGAATACATTCATACACGTGAAGTGCGTGATCTGATTGGTCTGCGATCTCAGGATTAAAAATCATTATTCCAAGTAGATAATTCCAAGCTAAAACATTTTAGGTTTTTTTTCTTGTATTTCCTTGTAGTATATTGCCTATACAAATTTTGAAGTAGTGTGAAAACATACTGTTACAGAGCCAGTATTCTTATGTGTCTGTGTAGTATATAGACTAAGCTCTCTGTATGTGCTCAAACTGTGTGCTTAAAACATTTCTTTAGCTCCGCAGCACTCTTACCTTGGCTCAAAGTGCACAGTTCTCATCTCTTCAGTCTCTGTCATAGGTAAAATATATAAATATAAACAGATATTAGGCACTCCCGGTAAATATCTCTATTGAGGGAATGGCTAACACGTTTTTTAAACACTGGATCCCTTTAGATTTTGTCCTTTTTTTAGAAGCTTGATTTATTTTTTCTGTTTACAAAGCACATTATAATGGCAGCTTTTTGTTTTTTGTTCTTACGAGGTAGTAGACAGCAGGCTTCTATGTTGTTTTGGTCCAGTACTCAAGTCAAGTCATTAATAAGGTAACAATAGTTAATGCCGATATATCTACTCTCTCAAAGACACTGAATGATTGGGTTAATGGGTTAGAAAATCTTTCGTCAATTTTCATATCACTCACTCCCTCACTTATTTCTACACCCCTTCACTAACACAGTCATTCTCTTTCACGTTCCCTCTGTTTCAAAATATGGACACCATCATATTAGCAAAGCATACACATATGTTTGTTTACACAGGAATCTGTGCTGTCCAGTCATTCGTGGTTGTTTTTTGTCGCAAAAACAGCTCTGATTTTCACAGGGATTTTACTCAATTTTAAAGTTCATGGTGGACTTTCTGCTGGTTTTCACGATGCCCCTGGTCCATCTACAAGGTATCAATAATCCAGGCTGTGTGTTGTGGTTTGGATGGATCTTAAGAGTTTGCCCACCAGTTCACAGGCTTCATACATGCTTTCCGTGACCAGATTCATGCACGCTTTCCACAGTAGCAAATCAATCAGGTTGCACCATTATCACCTAGTGTATACTAAATATTCTTATGGGTTTATGGTTTGTTTTTCATTTGTTTTTTTGGTTTGTTTTCATTCACTATTCTTTGGTTAAATTTTGTTACATACAGATAAGTGACAAAGGAAAAACAGTCTGTATGAATCAATCCATGATGAAACATGTCTATGTGATTGGGAGTGGTCTCCCAGGTTGCCATGGCCCTATCCACAGGGCATAAAGGCTCACTGAATAGATTGAGAAGTATGAAAATGACATAAATCACATGCTGTGGCCTTCACAGACAGAAGATGCCAAATCAATTTAAAACTTTTCGAAGATTCTGAGTTATTTTACAGTGCTCTCCACCGTTATCACTATCAAAATATCACTATTTTGGAAGAACTGTGTTTATCTCTCAAGTACAGTAGTAGACTCATTTTCCCCCAGTACAAACTGGGATTGGGTCCAGCTTCCCTGCAAACTTCATGGGCAGTGTGGTGGTTTATAGATTAGCACCCTAGCCAGAAAGATTTGAACCAGGCAGCCTATTGGGGGAGTTTACATGTTCTTCTTGTGCTTGTGTCCTTCCTTTAGATGCAAGACATGTATATAAGGTCAGCAGGCTACTCTAAATTACCCATAAGCGTGAATGAATATAAGGTTGTCTGTGCTAGCCCTGTCACCTGTTCAGGGTGTACGCTGTCTCTTTCATGAAAATAACTGGGATTGGGTCCAGCTTCTCCACAACCCTGATGGATAAAAAATTTAGATTAGACCAGTTAAAAAAATTCCCGGTTTCTCATCAGAACTTTTTGAAACCCTTAATGCAGCCTTAATTTTTTACATTTTTTTAAACACAGAAATGGGGTGACTGTTGAAGCCCAAAAACTGTTAAAGCTAAACGTAGGTAAAGTGACTGAAGCTATACAATAAACCCTAGATGACCAGTCTTCAACATGTACATTTAATATGTATTGAACTCTGAAACTCTGAACATATATAACTTATATACCATAACAGGGGGCGGCACGGTGGCGCAGTGGTTAGCACGTCCGCCTCACAGCAAGAAGGTCCTGGGTTCGATTCCCAGGTCGGGCGTTTCTGTGTGGAGTTTGCATGTTCTCCCTGTGCTTGCGTGGGTTTTCTCCGGGTACTCCGGTTTCCTCCC
>JAQMYF010000012.1:32805434-32823664 GCA_030014195.1 Neosilurus mollespiculum | reverse complement strand
GTACTAAGCATTTCACTGCATATTGTACTGTGTATAATTTGTATGTGACAAATAAATTTGAATTTGAATTTGAATTGAAATTTGAATTTGAATGTAATTCCTTTATCATGTATTTGGAATTAGAAAAACAATAACATGATAATAACATATGTATTATTATGATGAGGATGATCATGATGATTATTATTTAACATTATTTTAGAAAAGTATGATTATGCATGCAGACAAATAAATAAATAAACAAATAAATAAATAAACCCTTCCGGTACAGTCCTTTTAATCATTATAAAGTGAACCTGGTATTGATTAACATTTTACTCAGTATTGAATTGAGTTATAGCATACTTAATCCCTAGGTTGTTTTGACAGCATATTTACATTGTAAAATAGACTTTGTGTCTCTCAAATCCCATTAAATATGAATGACTCTCATTGTAAATGTTCAGGGCGGCACAGTGGCACAGTGGTTAGCACATCCGCCTCACAGCAAAAAGGTCCTGGGTTTGAGCCCCAGGCTTGGGTGTTTCTGTGTGGAGTTTGCATGTTCTCCCAGTGCTTCCGTAGGTTTCCTCTGGGTAATCCAGTTTCCTTCCACAGTCCAAAAACATGCACATTAGGCTAATTGGCTGTTTCAAATTGCCCTTAGGTGTGGATATGAGTGTGAATGGTATGTGTGTGTTGGCCCTGTGATGCTCTGGTGAGCTGTTCAGGGTGTACCCTGCCTTTGCCCATTGTTGGCTGAGATGGGTGCCAGCCTCATCATCATCATCATTATCATTTTTCCCATGAGGCACATCGTTGGCCTTGGGGTGTTCCTGATGGTGATAACATTTTATCCACCAGTGGCATAAATTCTTTTTTGTCTGTCATGAGTTTTCTCAATTCATGTGTGTTGATTCCTGACACCTTTTCAACATACGGTGACCCTAATACCCTAAGACCCATAACCGTGACCCATCGTGACCCTGTTAGGAAAGGAATAAGTTTCCTCTTTTTGTCATGTGTATAAAAATAAACTGGATGAGTTTTACAGTAAAAGCAATCAGACAGATATACAGCTCTATTCCTGAGAGAAAAGGCTAATTGTATTGGTACTTTCAAACATAAATAATTTAATACTTTCTTTCTTTCTTTCCTTTTTTTTGCAAAGAATCCCACTCTTCTCTCTCTCTCTCTCTCTCTCTCCTTTTTTCCATCATTGCTGTTAGAGGCACACTTTAACCTTTTGAACCTTGATGTAGGCCAGCACAATGATTTAAGAGATTGCCTTCTCTTAAAGGAGGAAAGGATTTTTTTTTTTAAAGGCCTTTAAGTGTTTACTCATGCAGGCTGTGTTCCTTCCTGTTCTACATCCCTTTAAGGATGCAGTTACCATTTGCACACTGGGCATCGGCACAGCATTCGGGGAGTCCGTTTTGGACAATACACCACGTCATGCCACGATCGTAACCCGAGAGTTCAGCGAGCTGCTGCGCATCGAGCAAAGGGAGTTCAGAAGCCTGTGGGAGGTAAGAGAGCCATCACTGAGTTACACTGTTATGTAGTAAATACATTCACACAAATTGTCATGCAGGTTGCTCATATGTAAAATACTCTATGTCACTGGTTCTCATAGTGGTGACTCTATAGACCCCTGAGGGTTTGTGAAGTATAGGTAGGGGTTTTATTTTTATTATTATTATTTTTTATTATAACTCTGGAAATCATAACCAAATATTATCGACGTGATTATATTTATTACTGAATTTTTATTAATTAGTAATTTTATTATTATTAATTATTAATCCAAATCTGTTCAATAAGTGAAAAGTTAAAGGATAAAAAGAATCAAATAATAAATAGTAAGATTATCATTGTTTAAGTTATGAATGTAATATTTGGATCAGTTGTGTTATTTTCATAAAATTAAGCTAACATATCAGTTCTCTCAAAGTTTGAGGGCCCCTGCGACACATCTTGTATGCATGTACAAACTGTGGATTCAATTTTGGCAAATAAATAGTATGTATTTGGATGCAATTTGTATACTTACTGGAAGCTTTATCCATTTGTTGCTGTGCCTGCAGTGACCAGCAGAGGACAGTGTCTTGTAAAAGAAACATTTTTCATGAGCTTGGTACTACATGTAGACTTTACTCACTCATTCATTCGTGTGCCATTATCCACTGCTTATGAATACACAAAGTACAACAGATCCTTTGCATTTGCTTTTAATGGAACAAAAAACTCACCAAATACACTGCAATGTCTTTTCACAGGTATCTTTTTTAACAAGGGATATACCCAAACAAAACAAACATCAGTATTGGAGAATGTAAATAATTTAAACAGTACCAGGTGTGTTATGGAAACCCCCCTTAAAATATAGCATGTAAATATTTGTACAACGAAAATGTTGAAACCTCCAGGACATAACAGGAAACTGGAGTCCCCAGTGACAATACACTTTAAACTGTTAAATTAAAATCCATCTTATAGCCATATTATATACACTATTCATTGAAAATGGCACAAATGAATGCACGGTTGATTATCAGTCCAGACGTATATGAATTGTCCATTGTTTAGACATTATTAAGTGACACTATGCCTCTTGCTGGATGTACCTAAGATTTGTGATTAAACTCCTTCCTGAGTGACTTAATTAGAACCAGGAACTGCATAAGCTGTTTCATTAAATACACACCTTTCATTTTCCTTTTTATAAGTCTTTCCCCAAAGCTTTTTTTTTTTGTGGTTGTTGAAAATCAAATCTTGCACCAAAAAGCTCATTAAACATTTAACTGGTAGTGTGTCTTGCTTTCCTCTTACCTTGAAAAGCTTTCATATCTCAATATCACAATAATGTGAGGAAAACCAATTCCAAAGGGGTCCTTCCTAAAGTTTTGGGCCAGGCCCAGTGCTGGATGTGGGCCTGGACAGAAGTGCTGTGACTGAGAGTTGAGAGAATGAGTCCCTCACTCTGCTTCCTCTGGGACAGGAAGCTGTTTCTCTCAGGAGACAATGCCACTCTCTTGGTGTTGTGGGTCAAGACTGAGTTGTTATGTATCTTTGTTTCGCAAAACTTTGAACAGCATGGAATGTAAAGTATGAGGAGTACCAACAGCACTGAGTGAGGTGAGGCGCTGCATGGATATGAAATGTAATATTATTGCTTGTACATATGGGTTCAGTTGTGTGTAGTGAGGTTAATTGGCAGTCCAAAGGGATCATTTTATCTGTGTGAAGTTTGAAATGGGGATTTAGATGAGCTTCAACTATTTGTTACTGTAATATTTAAAAGAACACTGGTGTGCTTAGAGACTCTGGTAGTGGATATGATAAAATCTTTGACCACAACCTGCATACAGTAACAGAAACAGACTCTTTATCTGCCATTACTAATGACCAACAACATTCAGTGGCTTATTGGAGGTTGTGTCAATAACAGTTTTTAAATATGGGAACCTATAAAACTATTTTTAGTCATCAGTTATATTTTTCTCCACAAAGCTCATTCCTCCAACATACGGTGTCTGGAAGTGTGTACACTATGATGTGCTGATAGCCAGTGAGATGGCAAGATTATGTTAGTCATGGCCAGATAGTTGAGACCATCAGACGGTCCGTGGGCGAAACATCTGAGGCTAAGCCTAATAATGAGACGAGTATTCACTGGTGCTCTTGACTGTTCTTTTACAGCTTTTGTTAAACTAAGGCTTAGATTTTGTTCAGTTGTATCACCCAAAGGAACAAAGCATCAACATTTTTAGGATTTAAACCAATTAGGAATGTTTGAGTGGGTTCAGTTTAGGAAATTTGCTGCTAGAAATGTTTTTGCAGATTTACTCTTTGATAAATAGTGACATTATTTTGTTATACCCTGTATTAGTATATACTTTTATTCAAATAAGATAATGCTTGAATCAAACAAAGTGTCATTGTTATCACACTTTAAAATGGAAAAATAAGACAAAAATCTAATTTTAGCTTTTTATCCTCGCAGTATATAATGTGTGGAATATATTCATCAGTATGTCTGTCCATCTGTCTGTAATCATTTCAATTCTGAACCAGAACTTGCAAACGAAGCCATTTGAGATTTCTTCAACAACTTTCCCATTGCTTCTACTAGGCAGTGTAGTTGTGCCTTTGGATATTTTGGGATTTTTGCAGTTAATATTTTCTGACATGTAGATGTGTGGGGGATATGTCATCTCCTGATGACTATTTTTTCTTGTGTTTCCACATGGTAACCGTTTGGGTTAAAAGGGATTCTAACCTACATCTTCATTCAATAACCTCAGCACGATCAACATTATCCCAGTGAAGCAAATTAAAGTAATCAGAATCCCACACGTTGCTATCATGGAAAATGGTACCTGACTCTCAGTAAAGTAGAACAGAGTAAATACTAATCTACTAACACCACATCACTATTAACCGCTTGCCCTTAAATCTTAATGGGAATGTGTGAAAGCTAAAGTTAAAAAGTAAACTCTTTATGCCTATAGACAAAAGAATCATATGCTTTTTTTCAAGTGAATAAATAGAGTGAAAACAATTGGGCATTTTTTTTTGATTGGATAAGATCTAAATTTGTCAGTTTATAATATACTTTACAAAACTTTTGTCAGGAAGTCATTCCCCACATACAGGGGTGTTAAAATGTTCATTCATTCATTCATTCATTTTCTGAACCGCTTAATCCTAATTAGGGTCGCGGGGAGGCTGGTGCCTATCTTAGGCGAATCTGTGCGAGGGCGGAGTACACCTCACCAGGCCAAATCAGGGCAGAACACGTTGACAGCAGTGCAGCCTACTCTTGATGAAAGTCAGCAATGGTTCTTTTACATGCCTCTCAACATAGACAGTCAAAAACATGGCTGGCCTATGATAACCCAGTTAATGACAACTCAGTGACAGTGGGGCTTGAAACCCGACCCTCGGATGAGTAACCCAGCACCATACCACCGGGCCACCACTTCCCTGTGTTAAAAGGTTTTGCATGGCAATGCAATTTGTAACAAGATTCCATAAATACAAAGTGTTTAAAAACTGTTCTCCGGTCGACTGATTTATTTCAAGAGTTATCCAAATGTGAAGATAGGAAACAAGACAACTACATGTGTGTCTTCATTCTTCTACTTGTGTGTGTGTGTGTGTGTGTGTGTGTGTGTGTGTGTGTGTGTGTGTGTGTGCGCATATATGTGTGTGCTAATGTAAGAGAGATATGTAGTCACTGTTCCACACAAGTTTTGGTGTTTGCCTGTCTGGTTATGTTGGCTTATTATAGTCAGAGTTCAGGAAAAGCTGACTAATATAGGAAGTGGAAGATGCATCCCATGTTTATATGTGGATGCAATGCCGGCAGGGTCTGGCCAGCACAGTCCTAGCACAATCCCTTTACCGCCCACAAAAGTCCACTTTCACATGCAGACATTATTATAACCACACACACACACACACACACACACACACACACACACACACACACACACACACACACACACGAGAGGGGGAGAGAGAGAGAGAGAGAGAGAGAGAGAGAGAGAGAGAGAACCACACATTCTTGCCTGAATTCATTGTGCCATTAGTTTTTTCATCAGTTTGAATGACTTATGTAGATTTTTATATTCAGCGCTTTATGTTTTGGTACAAAAAGGAAATTAGTGTATTTAATACATTCCTGATTTAAATTTAATCAGATAAGATTGCCTGAGCTTCTTCAAAGAAAATTGTGAATAAGAAAAAAATCAAATACAGCTAATTGTACTAATGAAAAGTTATATTAATAATTCTTTATTCGTAGCTTTGAATCTTATTTGAAAAAAGGATATTGGTATTTTTAAGTCTAAATTAAACTACTTTATCTGTTTTTTTTACTCTTCAACTACCATGATCAATATTAGGATTAATTTAGTGACGTACCATCTGATAAATGTGTTACTTTTATTTTCACTTAGAGAGCGATTCTAATATCATCCTAATATAACATACATATTATTTACCAGGTTTGTTGTGTTTAATTTCAGGCCATCAGTAATTATTAAGTATTCTCTTGTGCATTGGTTCTTTTTCCTTATTACTCATCTTGAATGAAATGAGCTTTTTTTCTGTCAAATTTTACATTACCTAAGTTAGTGGTATTTATATATGCATTTCTAACAGTTACTATTTCTGTTTTTGTCAATACCCCATTCCAAATCCATGATGCAATGGGCCATGGTTTCATGGTTTCATGGTTCCGTAGAAACCATGGTTTCATGGTTTCTACGGCAATATATCTTTATATACTGCAGAACCTGCCTTCTAAGACAAAACATCCATTCACACCTACAGGCAGTTTAGAATAGCCAGTTGAGCTAAATGTGCATGTCTTTGGAATGTGGGAGAAAACCAGACCATGCAGAGGAAACCTATAAAAGCACGGAGAGAACATGCAAACTAAACAAACAGAAATGCCCTCACCAACCATGGGGCTTGAACCTAGGACTTTTCTGCTGTAAGGCGTGATTACTAACCACTACACCACCAACAGTTATATAATGAGTATAATTCTGACACAACCTCCAGGCAGAATGCTCCTGCTATGATCAATGCACATTTATAATTGGAAATACTCTACTGATCATGCAGAGGACCACCCCCCCCACACACATCTTCTCATTCAGTTAAAGAGCCACACAAACATGCATGAGCAAAATGCACCATGTGTGGCAAAAGAAAGAGGCTCTGACAAAAAAAAAAAAAAAAAAAAAAAACCCTAGCAGCACCGGTGTGTGGGTCAAATAACTCATTTCTATTTCAAAGCTGGCGGCATCTGATTGTTTATTGTGTTGTCTTTGAATGCAGGCTCTTCCTTTTGAAGCTGCATGGCTCTGTCAGCCATAAAACCTTTATAAAGGCAAAGTGAGGCTTTAATGTGAGCAAATGGATAGTGTACTTACTATGTGCAGTCCACCTCACTTTCTGCTTTAATGCAGCCATGAGGACCAGCATGTCCAAACAAACATCTCTTGTCATTTTCTGTATTTGTCTTCAAGGGCGAACCCTGTGTTTAATTATTCGGATGGAGCTTCTTTAGAATTATGCTTGTATTAAAGTTGACTGCCATTTCATTCACACTTACAGTATATTCACACTGCTATTTGACATCAGAGTGACTAATTAGATTGGCTAATAGCATATTTGTGATCATCTACATTTTCAGTCATGCTTGAATATAATGTGTGCTTTAAACTCATTATCACTGTAAGAGAGTATCCCCTCTTGGTGATGAGTTAGCATTCTATTTCGCTCCTCTTGCCTGGCAGGGGTATGAGAATTACTTGTGTATATCAACCATGGCTATGTCAAGAAGAACCGTCCAAAATTAGGACTGACTGGAAATGTTTTCAGAGAGGACTAGGGCAATCATGGCACTAGGTGTGATGTTAACTTCAGATGATGGTGCACAGAGATTCCCAAGCAGCAAAAGAGAAATTCTGGAGCACCATACTATATATACCACCATAGTAATGCCCATGAGGCAGAGATGCTACTTTTAGAGTGGCATGTCATGGTAGGGTCGGGGTGTCTGGATGAGGTTTGTCGAAGTTAAGAAAACCCCTGCCATGTGTGCCAGTCTCTGTTTAGAAAGAGTTTCCCTCCTGATGTCTGGCAGATGACCTGATGATTGGATCTTTGCCACCTGGTACCACAGGGCAAGTACTGGGTATAATAAAGAATGCTAATCATTCTCCCCTTCTTGGAATGGTACAAAGTCAACCAGTTGGTGAATGAAGTACATTCATGAGTTTAGGCAGATACTCTGCGGGCAGGTGTCCACCTTTGCCCTGCTAGACTTTTCCTAGATCTAGGACACTATTTCCTAACAGAACATCTGGATGGGTCCATCTGTTGGGGTTTTGCCGAAGGCAGAGATCAGCATCCTACCTTGTGCTGCCCTTGTGATTGATTTATCTGACTATCACAGTGTTGTCCGAATGGGCTAGCCCAATGTGGTATCTTGGAATTGGAAAGAAAGAAGAATTGGAAAGCTGAAGATACCAATCCAAGTACATGATGATATTAGCCATTTGTTGAAGTGACAGAGTAGCTCGTATTAGATATAGTAGACAGTATTAGATATAAGGGTGCTGTGTCTAAGTGAACTATGAGAAGAAAAGTATAATATGTGCCTCAAGTAGCCTGCAACGTAATGGGGTCCATAGGAACCAGTCATCTAAGTATGAAAGTCTCTTATTCCATTGGTCATTAGAGATGATAGGGCTGCATGCATGCATCTTTAGACACCTATGGTGCTAGAGAGAAGCCATAGTGTGGGATATTGTTAAATTGGAATGTCTTCACATGGAAGGAAATCGAATATATAGATTTAGGCAGTGCCTAAAAGCGGAGCTCCCATATGATTTTCCTTACTTGGCACGTTTTTCGTAGGAACTATCAAACCCCATACACGTATCCTACCTATATCAAGATTCATTCATTTTAAATACTTGTTTAAAGAAGAGAATAAAAATGAGGTAACCAAACATGCGATCTTAGTCTCGACATGTTAAGTACACCGAAGGTTCTCTAGAAACCGTAGGTTTAGAGAACGTTCCCATGTGTACATGCACTCTGGAAGGACGGAGGGACGGAGGGACATATGTTATAGGCTTTCAAGAAAAAAGCAAACAAATTCATATCTCTTGAAGGGAACCACCTATTGCAACCAAACTTGGGTACGTTCATCTATGGTGCATGTTCCAAAAGCAACTCTATAGTTAGATGCTTTTTCCTTATCAACGGTGTTCCGAAGCACTGCACGGGAGCTCCGCTAAAAGTATTAGTACAGATCTGCATGTACAGACATGAACCAACCTTGTGACAACATCGATAACTGATTAAACTGATGGCTGAAGCTGGAGGGGAACCATTTCAGGTCTCAGGTATGTTGAGTAGAAAAACCCCGTTTTCTGAATAATAAGGACTTGTCTTTCAGGTGTCTCAACAGAAAATAAGTTTCTTGGAGTGGCAAGCTTGGTGTGTTTGAAATATGAAAGTTCTTGAACCAAAAAGCTTGGGACTGACAATGGAACAATACTATTACACAGATGTATTTGTTTTGATGTACTTAGTGGCCAGTGAGCAAAGTTTTCAGTTGTAAAGTGTCCAGTCTGCACCTATCTATTTTTCCATGGGCTTTTAGATCCCACACAAGGCTGATGGATTGTGTTTGGTGCCAAGCCATTTGGTGCTGTTGGTATTGAGTTTCGGGAAACCTGTGCCCATATCTCCCATGCAAATAGCAAAATTAGGGCTCCCAAGTGGTACAACATAAAAGCATATGCCATATTTTCAGGAAATTGTGAGTGCAACCACAGCTATCTACGGCAAAATTGCTTATAGTCTCTGGGTGTGACGAATGGCATCCTTTCTATCCCCATCAGTCAAAGCAACACATAACTATTTTTCTTCTAGTGTAGCATTGGCAGACCTTTGATCTCTGTTGCTACTGCACTACTTCTCTTGATGTGCTCGGACTGCATCCCAGAATGAATTCATAATTACAGCAACACCCTTAAGGATCAAAACAGTACGTCTTTAAAAGCTTGGCTCCATCAGATTTTTTTGTTATTATTTGTTTGCAAAATGGATGTCAACATGTGATATTTAGATTTGATCATAGTAAGAGTTTGGTCTTAGTAACAGAGGAATCCAGCATCTGAAGTAGGAACGTGCATGTGTGTGTGTGTGTGTGTGTGTGTGTGTGTGTGTGTGAGATGGACCAATAACTGACCCCTCCCCAAGATTTAGGAGTGGTTGCTAGGCATTTAGAGTACTCCAATCATCATCATGCTCAGATGAGTGTGCACTCTCTACAGAGAGCACACACTCGCATGTATGCGCTGCAGTCAGCTTGCTACTCAGTGGGACCTTGGAGCAAAGAACTGGACTCTGGGCATCTCACTCTCTCTCTTGCACGCGTGCACACACACACACACACACACACACACACACACACACACACACACACACACACACACACACACACACATCCTGTTGTCTATTTGCTACACATCCACCCTTGTGGATGCTTCCGTTCAAGGGAAAGCAGAGAGAAGTAGAACTGTAATGTACAGGTTCACTTTGTGATTGGAGCTCAGGGCAGGAAGGGATGCAGTGGGAGAGCAACAGCGGGGAACGTTGCAGAATCCCTGCACTTATGGGGTTTTCTCTGTTATAGGTAAGTTTTTTCCCTGTCGCTTTCTAGCTCTGTCACTCTATGGATTCATTTTGCATTTTTACATATTTTTATAATTGGAGTGTGAAAGTGTTTTGAAGTGAGAATGCTTAGTCATGATAGCTTATTTAATTCACATTGTTCCAGTTGAATGACGGGAACCTTTTAAATACTCAGAATATTTTTTACTGCTGTAAATTCACCCATTTAATTTTCTCATAGTTTCTCTGTAAATAATTCATACTGATTAGTGAATATCATGCTTTAAAATGCATAACAGTTAACTACATATTCTGCATGATGTATGTTGTATGCATGTAATTAAATAGAGGAAACTGCTTTGGTTATTATTTGTGCTTGAGATAAAGTATGCAGTTCTGTCTTTGAGACTAGTGTGTTTATCTGTGGAAGTACAATCATTCATTTGCTGCTAAAGAAGTGGAATTACCTAATGATCATATACATGATAGAAGGAAGGAGAACAACTGTGTATTTTGTAGTCTGGGTGAACAGATCAACTGCTGTAGTGAAGCATGCTGATGAGATGTTTCTGTATACAGGAACTAGATTTCCTCATCAATGAGAGAGAGAGGGGGTCTTTGTGTGCGAGAGATACAGTTATATCGTAGCTGGCTTCTTGAACCGCACATTTCACCCACGAGACTTTATGACACATAGTGATTCAAATCATTCAACAGTTGTTGCCACACCACTTTAATCTGAGATTGTAGTTTAGACTCGAATTAAACCATGTATTGTGTTCTAATCTGGCAGCTTGATTTGTTGAGAATATAGATGCATGCATTTAAAAAGTATAAAGAACAAATTAACAAATTTTCCTGCAACTAGACCAAGTTCTTTTCACCTATTTTTGACTAATTTGTTCGTCTTTTCCACCTTGTTTTTGACTGATTCTTTTGGAAAACATGGACGAGGCATTTCTACCACCTTCTTTGCTCTAATGTTCTTCTCACAGTAAAAACATTGATGTTAGTGTGCCGTACCTGAGAGAGTCTTTTTTGCAGTATCTGCACAGAGGGCTCTGGTTGTCATGGGGATGTGAAACTTGTATCCTTAATTTATGTTTCTTCTTCTGGTGTTGTTCCTACATGGCAGATGGTTTCAATCCATCTGTGTAGCCTTCCGAGCAGAAGAGCACATCTCAGTTCTTCAGCCATGATCAGCATTATTTCAGTAATGTATTTTATTCTATGCGATGGCCTGGTGAGCTGTCCAGGGTGTGCTCTGCCCTCGCCCAGAGTCGGCTGAAATGGGCGCCAGCCCTAATTAGGATTAAGAGGCTCAGAAAATGAATGAATGAATGTATTTTATTCTGTGTGTAAATGTGTTTTCATGTTTAAATAAGACACAAGAAGAATCCACAGAACTTTGTTTTACCAGAAGAATCTCTAGAGTGCTGTTACAATCAATGCAAACATAACCAATTTAAGTGACACTGAAGAATGACTTCCAGTAATTATATTAATTTGTTTGCGCTAGCAACTAGAGGCACTCAGACGAATGACAGTCTTTATGTAGAACAGCTTCCTCTTACTGACATATAAATCTTTTAGATAGAAGAGACAAAGGTCTTCTGCAGCATTCATTTCCTGTACCCTCACAGGTGATAGACACAGAGTTTTTTATTTCTATGAAATACGTATAGTGATTGATGGAAGATAAAATATTTGTTTTATTTTCACAGTAAAGGTGTGGCAAAATCATAGCAATTTTGAGTTAAATATACATGTTGTAGGCACCTCTAATGACGGTATCGAGTTGGATTAATCTCATGTTTTCTGCTCTATGCACTCTGCGATTACTGGAACTCCAATATCTTAGTGCAGTTAAGATTCCCATCACACAGCACCTTTTATTTTGAATGAAATTGTTACTGTCTTTGATGCTCCCTGACCTGATCACTGGGTTACATCAGCCATGCTCAAGCTGACGGAAGCTGCAATGAGTTGTTATGGATTAGGGATGTGCTGGATGAATATTTAACACCCCGAGAACATTGTTATTGATTTCTAACAGTTTGAGACAAAGGTTTCGATAGAATTTTAAAAATATATATATGTCATAGCTTATTGCTTATGCAAATAAATGTAATGTTGTACTATTGGATTTGGCAATAGTGAGGTACATTAGGATTGTTCCATCACTGAAAGCATATTTATAATAGTCATCCTTCAATCATGAGATGGAAATCAAACTGATGCTTGGTACTACCATATGTTTTAAATATTTTAAATATTAATAATATTTAAGAACAGTCAATATAATAAAGGTTAAATGTTTTTGAAATACATGACAAATTAGAAATATGGTTTAAAAAAAAACAAACAAACATTAAATAGTTTGGGTGTCAATGCTAGAATGTGTAGGTTTTGAACCACTTCAGGAAGTGTACAGATTCATGTAATGGGTGAAGAGTGCTGAAACTAATAGCATAATGGGCTCTAGCATTATTAAACTTAATAACTGCTGCAGAGGTTCATCTCATCCAGTAAAAACTATAACTACATAACCAGTATATCAGACAATGAGATGGATATATAACTAGTGACAAATGTTGATAATTTAAATACATTAACATGTAGGAAAGTGTACCCTCTGAAGAAACTCAGCTTGGCATTTCATATTACTGTCCATTAGGATCTATCATCATCATATTCCACATTTTATGAAATCTGGCCTGATGTAATACTGTAAAACAAATCAATTTGCTTTTAGTATAATTGGGAGGTGTGGCGCGCGCCCGCACACCCACACACACACACACACACACACACACACACACGCACACACGCACACACGCAAACAAACACACAGTCTGACACTCGTTAGAGCCACTGCTCCTGGGGGAAGAAGAATTAAGCCTGCAGTAGCCTCCCAGGTGTCTGTATTGACTAATGGACCCAGCAGGGTATAGCATTATTCACCATGCTTATTAATGCCAAACTGTAGAATGGCTTGCAGATAACACATATTCACTTACATCTGCTTGATTTGTTTTTTAAACTGCTTCTGACGATGATCAATCCTGACAGAGTGCAGTATTCACTCTGAAATGCAAATGAATGCTGCCTCAGATGATCGCTGCTGAATACATGGGCCAGAATAATATATTAGAGAAATTCACAGATGTTGAAGCTTGAAATTGGGAATATCTGTCCCATGTTTGTACAAGTTGGCAAATAATCATGATTTGGAAAGTAAACCACACAGAGCCTGCTGGGAAAGTGGGCTTTCGTTTGCTTTTCAAGCATAGTAATTCAGGAAAATCAAAACTCTTGAGGAATAATTACGATAAGTCTTTTCCTGTATTGCTCGTTGCTCTTGTATTCATTGGTTTATTTCACTAGAAACCTAATTTCTCGTTATATTTCCACTTGACTTCATCTTGCACTGATGTACTTGACCATATTTCATCTCATTCCTAACCCCACCGAGTGATCTCATGCGGATAGAAATGTCATTTTCATTAAGCTCAGCATAAAAGGTTGCATCACCACTCTGCTGCTACTGAATCTGGCTTTGAGCCTTTGCTATCTGCACTGTACTGTCATCAGACACTGCCTGACAGCAGTGGCTCAATACATTCACACAGAGAGCTTTACTCCATATGCGGATATACTGTACATGAAAAAGATCAAGCCTCATCTGAGATCATTTTTTGCTTTCCTAAATGTAGTGGGTTTGTGTGGCCGTGTAATGGGCTTTGATGTTGTGATTATCTTCTGTAATGCCCACTGATTCCCAAATAAACCAGATTAGAGGGATTATAAGCATTCAAGACCCACAGTACCTGCCTACATTATACAGATACAACATTTTTTCTTACTCATTTAAGCTCCTGACCAGTGCTAAGTGCCAAACACAGCACACACCTACACATTGCCTTGAAAATGTAGCAGGATAGAAGGCTACCTTAAGGACATTTCAGTCTAGTATAGATGTAGTATATGCAGATGTATAGACTAATCCACTCCAGTTTAATCCAATCTAAACTAATCTAATCTAATCTAATCTAATATAATGAAATCAGCAAAGGTAATGTTTCACTGGTAGCGTGAGAGCAAAGTGATAATCTTTGTGTAACTGACATACATGGATTGACGGCACTCTTCCCCTTCACAAGTTATTTATACAGGAAGTGTGTGCAGTTAATAGTGGTCTTATGTAGCACCTCTGCTTATCATGCAAGCACAACCCATACCTAACTGTTTGTGTGTGTGTTTGTGTGTTTGTGTGTGTGTGTGTGTGTGTGTGTGTGTGTGTGAGAGTGACCACTATACTAAGGCCTATGATGGAGTTTTGAACCTATGAAATTGTGCCATCTGTTTCTGCCACCCTTGGATAGATGTTATTATTATGGTGTAAATGCAGTCATTGCCCACTCATTTCTTTGTCTTTCTTTTCTCTCTTGTGTGTTGTTGTGTCCTCAGAAGTATCGTCAGTGCATGGCTGGTCTCCTGGCCCCTCCCTATGGTGTTATGGAGAGTGGGACCAGTGCTGACAGTGAGTCTATGCTCTCTTTTAGAAATTGCATTTGAAGTATAGTTACAATATATCTTACTTTTAACGATACAATTAAGTTGGACATTTGGCAAAATAATTAAAAATGCTTAAAAGGTTTATGCATGTTAAAAATGAATGCTTAATGTTAAAATTCATGATGCAGGACAGTGCATGGGGGAAAACTATAAAAGGATTTTTTTTATATTCACTGCAGTTTCTCCTAGACAGCAATGACATCAAGCAGAAATAAATTAGGCTTCTGTTGTAGTCTCTTGGTATTTTATCAATTAAGCCAACTGGCGTAAAGGGTATTGTCGTCACACGCAATGTCTATCCGTTTGTCCATTTGTTTGTCTACAGTTGCATTCCACACACTAAACTAAATACCTCATTGGTGATCATTACCATGTTTGTTATGGATGTTGGGACTGTGTAATTACACAAGCCTTTAAATTTTTGTTTAAGTCTGATATCAAATATGACTGCCGTAGCTGCCATCCTACACTGGAATTCCGTGCGCTAGCTCAAAAACACTATTACCGATCATCACCATTTTTGGTGTGAAAGTTGGAACTGTTTAACTACACAAGCCTATTGATTTTTGTTATGATCCGCTGTCCAATACAACTGCCACAGCTGCCATCTTTGATTTGGATTGCATGGACTAGCTCAAAAACAGCAACACCTATCATCACAGATTTTGGTTTGGATGTTGGGACTGTATAACTACATAAATCTACTGATTTTTGCTGCATTCGGATATCAAATATGGCTGTCGCAGCTGCCATCTTGAATTTGCATTCTGCAAACTAGCGCAAAAACTCACCATCCTCACCATTTTTGGTATGAATGTTGGTACCATGTGACTTCACAAGCCTATCCGTTTTCGTTACGAACAGATATCGAATATGGTTTTGGAGCTGCCATATTAATTTTGTTTTCTGTGCACTAGTTCAAAAATGCCATCATAACCTTTATAAGTGGCACATAGGCTGCTTCACAGAGCCATTTTTCCCCTTCTGATCCAAAAGCTTAGTAATCCTGCACACATCCAATAGTTTCAGTATAGATGTCAACAAAGTCACAGGTTGTGTAGTGGGTTTATTGAAATATACTCAAACTTTGAGCCAAATTTACTACAATACATATACATATTGTTGCATAATTTGTGTATGTTTTATATATTTTATATAGGTATAAATATGTATATATGTTTTATATACAGTTTTTCAAGAGGAGTACATAATATATTTTGACGTTTGAATTTAAGTACATTTTAATATGTTAACATTTGTTAATATACCTGAAAAGAGTGTACTAGATTACAAGTAAGCTATTAGTTTACTTTTAAATCCAGTAATATGGAAAAGTATTTTACTGTTTACATTTAGTGTTTACATTCTCAGCTCTACTAATTTAGCTTATTATTAAGATTATTATTACTCTAATTAAAATGTTCACTTTATTACTTTTTGACCAATCTCTCTCTTCTCATTCAAAATTCTCCTAAAGGATTTTCAAATGAATAAAAGTTAATGTCTTAATGAAACACAAGTGTGTCCCTATAGTATATCTTTTGAAAAATCAGAGAGAAACCTCTAGCTAGTGCAAATGCAAAAGTGCAAATGATTGGAATAAAAGGTGGAAATGCTATTATCTTGCCCACAGATATCTTTAAAGAATATTTTAGCAGTGTTTTTTTTAAGTCTATAAATAGAGCTGTGTTTCAGCAGAGAGAACGGGTGTGCTTTGTGAAAGATAAGACTATTAGAAGGCCGGATGCTCTAAATGGACTGTTTGTCCTGAAGGAACTGTGCTTACTGCTGTAACCTTAAGCGAAATCAAGTCTCTTTTCCTGACCGTATCCCTCAGGATGTGCCCCAACAGATTACACACATCCTCACACACACACACACACACACACACACACACACACACACACACACACACACACACCATGAATTCCCAACAGCTGTCTTTCTATCATGATGCAGTTATAAGCTGCCCTTTACATCTGTGGCATGCTATTTAAGTTATTATGGTAGACATGTTCTCAAAATAGAGAGAGATGTCTCTAAATGTGGATATGTTTACTTTATTGTACTTTAAGAGCATTTTGAAAATTCAGTTGATTTGTACCTGCTTATAGGAATGCCTGACAAAGAGAATCTGGGAAACTCCCTCGGATCAATGACCAGACACCTGAATAAGGTACGAACATACTTCTTATTCATTTTCCTCTGTCTAAAGTTTGTATCTTTATACATTAAAAAAATAATTTAAATATCCATTCAGCAGGTAGCTCAAGTATATTTTCAAGTATAGTGGAAACATGTCAAGTTACCCCTGCGATGGCCTGGCGAGTTACATTTGTTAAAATATTTGCTTGATTATAAATGACACACTCTTACTGAATGATACAGTACTATACACCATATTGGGTCTTATGCAAGAGCATGTTATTATTAGTAGTCATAAATTTCTTGTACTTTTTATTAAGCCATGTTAGTATGAATGAGGCAAACCAGATTAAAATAACTGGGGGACCTGACCTTTCACGTGGCACAAGTTGGCATATATAATGTCAGATGCTTGTTGTTGTACAATAGGGCCTAACGTTAGGTTACGTTATGTTACCTGAATGACGTGTTTACACTAATACTATTAATAACAATAGTACAGTCATGACATTAGTTACTATGTCATTAGAGGAGAAATTAAAATGTAAAAACTTATCTCCTCCGTGTCTTCAGACACACACATGGTCTGTCTAACTTGAAGTTGAACTTCTAATTATCTAAATAGATCCCGGCATTAGACCTATTGGAAAGTTCCTGTATATGTAAATGTAATGAGTATCGTATCATATCGTTGTTACTTTAGAACAATTTCTGTAAGCTCTCAAATGTCTAGTAATAATGACATGAACAATATATAGCTTACACGAAAGGTAATAACTTACTAGGTAAGGTAATAAGGTGATAACTTACCAGGACCAAGTGCACACTCGTGGGCTAAGCGCATCACAGTACCTTCATTCATTCATTTTCTGAACCACTTAATCCTAATTAGGGTCGTGGGGGGGCTGGCGCCCATCTCAGCTAACTCTGGGCAAAGGTGGAGTACACCTTGGACAGCTCGCCAGGCCATCACAGGGCAGAAACACTCTGACGGCAATCCAATGGCCCACTCTTTATAAACGACAGCAATGATTCTTTTACATGCCTCTCACCACAGACAGTGAGAGACATGTTTGACCTTTAATAACCCAGTTAGCTGCAGTGGGGTTTTAATAGTGGGGCTTGAACCCCCGACCTTCGGTTCTACCCCTGGGCCACCAGTGTCCCTTCAGTACCTTCATGCAAAAGGTAAAGAAATGCTCGTACGTCCTACGAATTGTACCTGTGTATAAGTGTGTGTGCATTTATGACAACTGACAATTTGCATAATTCACACCCCAATACTATCATACAAGGCTACACTTCTCAAAGTATGT
>JAQMYF010000012.1:32797934-32800434 GCA_030014195.1 Neosilurus mollespiculum | reverse complement strand
CTCCACATGCCTCAGAGTTAGCACATGTTAGAGGTCAGTCCCCTGTTTGATAGACTTAATTTTCACATGCTTAAATTCAGAGCTGGCACTGGCTTACTGCATGAAAAGAATTCTAATTAAACCTATATTTTCTTCCTGTGCAAAAAACACACACAGGCAGCACAGAATATATTATGGTGCTGTGAGGTGCATGTGTGTTTATGTGTGTTTCTACCCTCTACATTGAATAATGCTGAATTGTATTGTGGTGCAGTTGATCAGGAGCTGAATTTCCAGGATAAATACCTGTTCTATCGCTTCCTGGATGATGAGCAGGATGATGCACCACTCCCCAGTGAAGAGGAGAAGAAAGAGAGTGAGGAAGAACTGCAGGACACCCTCCTTTTCCTGTCTCAGATGGGCCCTGACGCCCACATGCGCATGATCCTTCGAAAACAGTAAGTCCAACAGTATTCCATAGAAAAAGGAGTGACCTCTAGAGCTGTACTGTCATTGTATATTCTCTCAAGGGCACAGCTATGAATAGAACTGCTGTGAAATTTCACTGATTAATACATATTCCTGTCTTGGCAAGCTTCCAGCTTAGATCTTTTTAAATAGTGCTGATTAGGTACAGAGTGAGTAACATACAGTAAATCACTCCAGGAAATGGTATTTTAAGATGTTGGAAAGGACACAAGTGCTGAAGCTAAAAGTTTATTGTTCATTGTTTCTTTCTTTGTAATTGAGTAATCTATCAGCCTATTTGTAATATCTTAAAACTCTTTTTTATGATATCTTCTATGCTAATTCTAGTTACAAGCAACTCATAACTTTCATAAAGCAATACATATATATCTTTCACTCTTTTTCCAGGCCTGGCCAGAGGACGTTGGACGATTTAGAGATTATTTATGAGGAACTGCTACATATAAAAGCCTTATCTCACCTTTCCACGACAGTAAGTTCGCATGCTGCAGTAGTAAATTACATTAATGTACCTCTGGTCTCCCGGTGAGTGGTCTGGCATTGGGTTGTCAGGTCACACAGTAGTCCAGTATAACCTTTAAAGAAGCTATTCCTCAGACTGCATGCCACTGAAGAATAATATAAAACAGTGCAAGAGCTTTCTTAAAAATTCAAGCAAGAAGCACAGTAATGGTTCATGGAAATATTACATAAATAATGAGATATAGTGTTTACTCCATGGGAACTGTACAGTCTGATTGGTTTGCTCTCTTTTAATAATAGACCCTATCAGCTTGGGATATTGCTTGAATCTAAACAATGGACAAAAAGTTATACTTTGCCACGGTCACTGATTCTGAAATCTTCAAAAATAAATGCAGTTTATTTTAACTGAATGAGTTAGAAAAGATACCAGTATAAACAAACGGGTACATGTGCTGAACTAAGTACATTTTTATCAAGACTGAAAAGTTTCAATTTGCTGTTTACTTTAGAGTTGTTTGCACAGCAATACAATTTTCAAACAGAAATACAGAGTGACACAATAAAACCTCCCATGTTTTAAAGGTAAATGAAAAAAAAAACAAAGGTTAATCAAATAATTATTTGCACACATGAAACTTCATTCAATACAGTTTTTATGCATCATTATTTGCATACATGAAGCTTAGTGAGGCAGGAGAGGTGATGCTAAGGTCTGTTGGTTGCCCAACCCCGACTGTCCTCAGTCACCAACATGGTGTGGTCAGGAGCACACAGGAGGATGGGGCTATGGCACACACCGCTTGAAGATCAGTGGATGTGCTGAGGGAAATGTTTTCGGATCGGGTGATGTCATTGCTTTGCAATATTGGCCGGCCCATTCCCCTTGCCTCGCTCCTTCAGATTTTTTCTGTGGGCCAACCTTAAATCACGAGTGTATACTTAACAACCCCAAACTCTTGAAGCCCTTAAGTTAGGAGGTAGCTGCTGTTCCACCTGAAATCACCTGCAAGACACGGACATGGACAGCCACCTTTTGGAGGAAAACATGATGCATTAAAATTGTATTGAATGAAGTTTCTTGTGTGCAAATAATAATTTGATTATCTTTAATCTTTTTTTTCATTTACCTTTGAAATGTGGTTTGAAATGAGATTTTATTGGGTCACCCTTTACAAAATACGGAAAACTAAGTGTTAAATAAGTGTCTAAGGCAATGTTTCCCTTTGCGTGAGAAGCCACATCAGCGCTTACACAGCAAAGCAAGCCAGTTTCTATCAATGGCCATCAAGAATTTACTTCAACCAATAAAGCACTTAACAATTGTTTTTAGCAATAAACAAGTGGAAGAATGGAGAAATTTTCCCAACAGTCCATAAAAATCTCCTGACCCAAGAGCTCATGCAAATTCTTAAGATCACAACATCAACAAACAACTTGTTTTTTTGTAACATCGTACAGTACAGACCAAAAGTTTGAACACACCTTCTCATTCAATGAGTTTTCTTTCTTTTCATGACTATTGACATTGTAGATTCACACTGAAGGCATCAAAACTATGAATTAACAC
>JAQMYF010000012.1:32781363-32797250 GCA_030014195.1 Neosilurus mollespiculum | reverse complement strand
TGTGTGCAAAGCAGTAATCAGAGCAAAAGGTGGCTACTTTGAAGAAACTAGAATATAAGGTGTATTTTCAGTTGTTTTAAATTTTTTTGTTAAGTACATATTTCCACATGTGTTAATTCATAGTTTTGATGCCTTCAGTGTGAATCTACAATGTCACTAGTCATGAAAAGAAAGGAAACTCATTGAATGAGAAGGTGTGTCCAAACTTTTGGTCTGTACTGTATATGGATGAAAGGGGCCATGAAAATCAGCAGAAGGTTCATTATACACTATTTTAAATGGTGTAAAATTCTTCTGACCATTGAAGCATTTGAAGCTTGACAGAAAAATCTATGGCCAACTGGATGACAAAGAACAACCACTGAGTGAGTTCTGGATGGCACAGATGATTTCTCAGACTGCTCACCTCAGTATCTAAGACTGATATAAAGGAGCGTTCATGGTCATTGTTACCCTTTAAAATGGAAAAAATATTTATTTTCTTATGTTCCCGTGTGGCAGCATGTTGTCGTAGTGGTTAGCATGTCCGGCTCATAGCAAGAAGGTCTTCGGTTCGAGTCCTGTGCTTAGGTGTTTCTCTGTGGAGTTTTGCATGTTCTCCCTGTGCTTGTGTGGGTTTCCTAAGACTACTCCAGTTTCCTCCCACAGTTTAAAGACATGCACTTTAGGCTAATTGGCTGTTCCAAATTACCCCTAGATTTGAGTGTTAATGGTCGTGTGTGTGTGTGTGTTGACCCTGCAATGGTCTGGCAAGCTGTTCAGGGTGTGCCCTGCCTTCTCTGGGTGTCGGCTGAGATAGGGTCCAGTCTCCCTGCGACCCTTGTAGGATTAAGCGGTTTGGAATATATAGGTATAACTAACTATAACAATTATTCACCTCAGGCTTGGTAGAATCCATGTCCACCTTCGGTGAAGAATTGTTATATAGGCAATGATAATGTACAGAAGATTACCATAATAAAATGGAGCCAAGTGTTTTTTTTTGTGTTTAATGTATTTTCAGGTTAAGAGGGAGTTAGCAGGTGTTCTCATTTTTGAGTCCCATGCAAAAGCAGGAACAGTATGTGAGTAGATAAACCTGTTTAAATAGAATTCAACCTAGAGGTTTGATTAAATTAAAGTTAGCTTAAAGTGGCAGTGATCCTATTGAACATGTATTTCTGTGGCGTCTCTTTTTTCTGATTGTATTTGTAATTCTTTATTTTAATTCTTCTTTTGACTTCATTGTCAGTGTTTAATCAGGGAGAGGAAGGAACCTCGTGGTACATCATCCTAAAGGGATCAGTTAATGTGGTCATTTATGGCAAGGTGAGATCAGCTGACATTATTACAATTTTTTTAAAGAACCTATCATTCATCTCTTTTAAGAGGTATGATTTCTGAATATGTTATTAAAACCTGATTTTTTTTTTTTAACTGTTAGTGAGGATAGTGTAAGCAGTGATGGTGTGTAACTCTGCTGTGGGTGTTTACAGGGTGTGGTTTGCACACTGCATGAGGGGGATGATTTTGGGAAACTTGCTCTGGTAAATGATGCACCACGTGCAGCCTCCATCGTCCTGCGAGAGGACAACTGCCATTTCCTGCGAGTGGATAAAGAGGATTTTAACAGAATCCTCAGGGTAAGAACATATTTTAAATAATAGTATTTATATTTTCTGTGTCACTTTAGTGTCTGTTGATAATAACTTGGGTGCATTTCTCTCTCTTTTTTTTTTTTGGTTTCCGTCTCTTCCTGATTTACATATCATTTGTAGTCTGTTGACTCAGACACAGGAAAATCTTCTTTGGTTGGACAATAGGAGTCCTGCTCAGGAAAAGCAAAGCAAAGTGTCTAACCGGATACTTTGTGTTAGAGTGGGGGTGTGTGTCTGTATGGCATGGTTGATAACAAGTTTGACTGACATTAACTGGCATTTATTCAGATGCTAGGGTTTCATTCGTTTCATTTCATATTTAATGGAAAATGCTTAAGAATCTTGTAATCCAAAGGGAATCTCCATTTTAATAGGCAGATAATATCAGCTATCAGCATTTATTAGTGTAGAAATATGCATTACTGATACTTTATCTTACTCCACTAGATGTATATTTCAATAGTTATATAGGACATGTGTGTGCGTGCATGTGTGTGCGTGTGTGTGTGTGTATGTGTGTGTGTGTGTGTGTGTGGTAGATCCCAGGATCAGTTAATCTGCTGACTACTCTTCCTTCTCACAACATTGCTAATCCAGCACACTGACCTCACTCTTCAGCACACTGTGTGTGTGTGTGTGTGTGTGTGTGTGTGTGTGTGTGTGTGCGCTGTTGTGTATGTCAGTTATTGCCAGTAACCAGTAATGCTTTTTTATATAATCAATAAGATAAACCTTATGTGTGTGTCTGTTTGTTTTTTGTAGGATGTAGAAGCAAATACAGTGCGTCTGAAGGAACATGAAGCAGACGTTTTGGTTCTTGAAAAGACCAACATCAGAAGCTCCAGCCATGCAGGCTCCTCACCACTCAAGTACGACCCTCATCACTGCCTCTTTATCTCACTCTCTCTGATTTTCTTCATCATTCATTATGTGTGTAGTTGTAGTTATCAGTGTTTGCTTTGTGAATGTTTATTTAATACTTTGTGCTGTAGGTACACTGTGATGTCCGGAACACCAGAGAAGATTCTCGAACATTTCCTAGAGACCATGAAACTGGATTCCAAGTTTACAGAGTCAGGTACTCTCATTAGAACTAAGGAATAAAATAGCTGTTCTATAGAATGTCGTAACCCCTCAGCCTGTACGCCTCAAGTGCACGGAGGATAAAAATAGAAGTTTTGCCAAGGTCAAAGGTCGCATATGCAAATTAGCTACCCCACACGCAGTTTTAAGTTTAGGGAGTGCCTTTGCAAAAGTTCAGAAAGCTGGCATGTGCATGAGCTGGACAATAGCCCGGACAAACTTATTGTCACACCGCCTGCCCACCCGCCCTCCAAGCCAATGACAATACCCCTCCAGCCATACCCGGCTGAGGGGTAAAAACAAAACTCTTTTTGAAGCAGTTAAGATAACAAATTCACAAAACAATTGAGTTCAAATAGATAAAAAGAATATAGAAAAAGACAATCAGATATGTCCCAGGTCTGTCACCATGACAACAGATTGGTTTCACTGAATTTAGAAGAATAAGTTGGCTACCAGTGAAATTCAGAGTGCAGCAGATCAGGCTTAACCATTTATTCATTCATCATTCATCATTCATTTATCTTCTTCCACTTCTTCTGGGGTCGGTTCACTGGGGCAGCAGCCTAAGCAGTGAGGTCAAGATGTCCCTCACCCCGGCCACTTCCTCCAGCTCTTCCTGGGACGTTCCCAGACCAGCCGAGAGACATAGTCCCTCCAGCGTGTTCTGGGTTGGCCCCGAAGTTTCTTCCCGGTTGGACATGCCCGAAACATCACACCAGGGAGGCGTTTGGGAGGCATTCTAATCAGATGCCCAAGCCACCTCAACTGGCTCCTCTAAATGCGAAGGAGCAGCGGTTCTACTCCGAGTTCTTCCCGGATGACAGAACTTCTCACCCCCATCTCTAAGGGAGAGACCTGCCTCCCTGTGAAGGAAGCTTCAGCCTCAGACTTGGAGGTGCTAATTCTCATCCCAGACAGAACCGGTGACAAAAGGCAGCCTTGGCAGAGTCCAACCACCACTGGAAACAAATTCGACATGTTGTTATCAATGCGGACCAAGCTCTGGCTCCGGCAATACAGAGAGCGAATGGCCCGTAGCAACTGGTCCGGTTTTCCATATTCCCAGAGCACACCCCACAAGATAGCCCGAGGGAAACAGTCGAAAGCCTTCTCCAAGTCCACAAAGCACACGTTTACTGGTTGGGCAAACTTCCATGCCCCCTCCAGGATCGTGTAGAGTGTGTAGAGCTGGTCAAGAGTGCTGCGGCCAGGACAAAAAGCACATTGTTCTTTCTGAATCCAAGGTTCAACTATCGGCTGGATCCTCCTCTCCAGTACACCTGAATAGACTTTCCTGGGTAGGTTGAGGAGTGTGATTCCACGATAGTTGGAACACACCCTCTGGTCTCCTTTCTTAAAAAGGGGAACTACCATGTCTCCTCTTCGGCTGGGCCCGGCCGAGCTCCATGGGCAGAAGCCCGACCACCAGGCGCTTGCCTTTGAGCCCCTCCCCCAGGCCTGGCTCCAGGGGGGGGACCCCAGTATCCCTCATCCAGGCTAGGGAAACTGTGTCTTTGAAATAATTTTGCTCATAGAGGTCTTGTGAACCGGGTTTAGTCTGGACCTTCACCTAGGACCTGTTTGCCTTGGGTAACCCTACCAGGGGCATAATGCCCCTGACAACATAGCTCCCAAGGATCATTAGGACACGCAGACCCTTCCACCATGATAAGGCGGCGATTCAAGGAGGGGCTTAACCATTTATATAGAATAATAAACAACCAAGTTCCAAATATCAAAATTTCTAAATTAACATATCCCAACACACATACAACACTAGAAATATGCAATTAGCAATTGCCATTCCCCGTACAAAGAGTTTCAGACAACTAACATTGAATTAGCCACAATACACACAGGTTTAGGGCATAGGGAGTGCCTATGCAAAATTTCAGAAAGCTATCATGCATATGAGCTGAGCAATGGCCTGGACAAACTTTGTATGTTCAAGGTCACTGTGCCAAGGTCAAAGGTCACTTATGCAAATTAGCTGCCCCACGCACAGGTTTAGGTCATAGGGAGTGCCCGGCCCCCAAGCCAGTGACAATACCCCTCCAGCCATAACTGGTTGCGAGGTAAAAACTGAGTGATATGCGCTGTTATATAAAAATAATCATATAGAGGGTGGTGTGATGTGGCTTGAGGTGAAGGGTACATCAAAAGTTGATTATCTTCTGATACAAGCACATCTTATCTCTTATACCACAACAGTGTTTCAACTATTACATTGTTATGTATTTTATCAGTTTCAAGTTATGTTTCATATAATGGAGCACCTGTTAAACAAAATTAAATTTGCCTAAGTTCCTGTAATCCCTTATAATAAATATAAACAATCATGCCCCATAATTAATTAGAAATGGCAAAACACTCCTGACGTGACTCCTGAAATTAAACAACGTAGACTGTTACAAAGCTCTGATGGTGGAGTCTCCTTCAGAAATGCTAATGTTAATTTACCACCCTTTCGTACCCATTTGTAGATAGTACTCCTCATGATTTGCCAGAGTTCCAGAGTTTAAGAGATTGATTTGTAACCCCTTCCTAAAATACATTTCCATGATCTCCTTTCTTAGGTTGACTGATATTAATTTTGATCTAGTCAAAGTCTACTGGCACAAGATTATTTGAACAGTGTATATTTTGTTTACTCAGTTTTTGTATTATACTCAATTTATTCGGAGACCCCAATTAAGTGTTATAAATAAATACAAATAGAGGAAATATGAAATAGGGAAAATACTTGTTTTATGGCACTGTAAATTGTGCAGCCAGAGCTACCGTCTGACCCAACCGGGTAATAGAAAATTAATAAAAAATTCTGATCAAGCTGAATTATAAATTGAACATTGGGTCATTTATATAATTTAACCTTCATTTAAAAACAAAACAACACAAACTGAGCTACACATGTTTTTGTCACATTTAACAGTTTAAATAAAATGAAGTAAACTAACATAGTAACTAAACTAACTGAAGTAAATGAACTATCAAAAGAAATTGTTAACTTGCTATCTTAAAAGTCTTTGCTTAAAGAATACTTCAGCATAATTCAACTTAAACAACAATTTGGTCATGTGTGCCTATAGTGAGAGAAGAATAAAAAAAATCCACTTGTTTGAATCTCAAGGTCTTACAAAAGGCTTATCTTACATTTACTATAGTGCAATATTTAGGGGAAAATCATACATATGTAGTCTATTTTAAAATAAAAAACACTCAGAAATGGTTACTCAGTCTATCAACAGCTGCCCTTAAACATTCATTAAATGTGAGTATCAGCTAGGTAAACACTTTTCCCCCCTTATTTTCTGAGAACTTCTTGTATGAGGAAATCACACATACTCTAGTGAAGCAATCTATAAAAATGAGATTAAACTCTTCATGACTGCCTTTTCAAGTCAGCTCACTTCTGTTAGTGAATTTTGTATTGAACAATCTCAGTTTAAATCTCTAATCGATATCTAGTGGAGCAAGGATTATGGATACAAGTAAACAGGTAAGCTGTTTACTTGCCTGCAGCATTTTCCCTCTGGGACTCAAATGAGAGTGGGTGGGTGAAGGATAAGTGAGCAAGTCCAGTTTGGATATGTCTATATTTAGTACTAAACACAACCACTGATCTAATGCAGACCAGGCCATGTGCTTAGTATTCAGCGGTCTGGCCTGATGTTTATTGGAGCTGCTGAAATGTGATAGAGATCTTTTTTTATCCTCTCTCATTGTTTTTCCATTTGTCACTGAGTTTCATCATTTTGATTTGATTCATTTTTATTTGTATAAGTCTTTTAACAGTGTACATTGTCAAAAAGCAGCTTTACAAAAATATTTAACTTAATACACTTCAAGCATATTTATAAATGTATCCTTTTTTTCATCGCTCTTTTATTCGTTTGTTCTCTCTGCAGATCCAGCATTGGATGACTTTGTACTTATGCACTGTGTATTTATTCCCAATAAGCAGCTGTGTCCACTCCTCATGGCCCAATATCCTTTACCTCCGAAACATTTCACTTATGATCTCTTTCTCCTTCTTCCACTGTCCTTTTCATTCAGCCAAAATACACCTGTATAGATTGGGCATCTCTGAGATTCCTCCAAACTGTATTTTCTAACATTGCTTCTCCATTCTTTTTTATACCATTATCATTACTGTAGCACAAATCAGAATATCATTTTTGTTTATACATTCAATGTATGGTATCTATAAACTTCTGGAAGCTTCTCAGCCGTGTGACCAGGTCAGGTGCTGTATTGTATTTTCTGTCCTTAACCTCAGTGAACCTACCAGGCGCAGGCATCACAGGGGAGTGATCAGGAAAGACTGGACTACGCTCTGAATAACAAACGCAGAGTCATTCGTCTGGTGCTGCAATGGGCCGCTATTAACACCCCCCACCTACAGGAGGAAGAGAGCTCTCTGGCCTTCCTTCAGGTCTTCTTTTGCACATTAACACCAAGGGCAATCATTCAGTTCACATTACAGAAATTATTTTGTGTCAATTTCAGTAAACAATTCGGCTGCATTACACTTAAGCGCACCATTAGCTTGAAGCTTGCTGTAATGTTGACATTCCATTTTGTTGCTGTTGTTGTTTTCTATCACTTGAATAAATTCTGCCATATTTCCGAATGAGAAATTTCACCTGTAACTAATGGCTTTATTTGGTGTTTGTTTTGGGGATTTGAGAATCTCTCAGGCAGCCTTTTTCCCTCCAAGTGAATTTTTCCACACTCTGTAGTGCACTTACCTTATGTTCCTTCCTTTTCTGAATTATGGGTTTCTATGTTGATAATGACTTCCTTACAGTCCTGTCTTTTTTTACACTTTCCCTAGTTTAGAAAGGTAAATGTTTTTTTTCAAGACCTTGTAAAAGTAGTTTTTTTTTATGATTACATCCAGTCAACTCTTGGCAAACTGTTAAGGAGTTTGTACCTGTTTGAGCTTATATGACTGAAAGAAAACATGCTGACAGTTTTAGGTCATACAAAAAAAATTGAACTTGAACAAATCAAGAGGGTTTCAAACTTTTATAAGTAATAAATGCTATAAAGGTTGTTTTAATTATCAGTGGCTCAAATCTTAACACAATTAAGTAAACAGAAATTTTTAAATAGATCAACCAAGAATGAAATGCACACTTTTGCATGCAACTGTAGATCTAAGGAGGTCTGTGCGTGGATTATTTTTACATGATTCTGAGCCTGCTTTGTTGTCTGTGGTGCAGGATTTTTACTTGTCGGTATCTGAAGATGCCAAACTTCTTTCAGCACTCAAGGATCAACTTCCTGAGCTGGAATCTGTCCTCAAACAGAAGTGAGACTTTATTCTTCCTCTAATTATCTTTAATCAGTTTTTTAAATGGCTTTTAAATAGGCACTTGGGCATTTCTTTTTCAAATACATGTGAACATCTTGCTTTTATATTAATCAGATGGAAGATACACCTAATTAAAACTCACTGTTTACGTGTGTGTGTGCTCACTTTGGATGGGTTAAATGCAAAGGCAATAATTTCCCTTGCGGGATTTATACAGTATAGCAAAATCAAAATCAAAAATATTTAGGGGTATTTTTTATAATGATTAACTTTAACTTTTACCCTCATAACTTATATAACATATGACTACTGAAGTTATCTACATCTTCAGTGTTTCGGCTGTCCAACTCTTAGCGAGCAGGCACAAAATATGTTTGATGTCCATAATTTGTTTATAAATATAAGCACAAACACACATATGTGTTTGCTATGAAGCTTAGCCTGTAATAATCCATTTTGATTTGGCACAGAATGTGATTTATCATGGCAGCCTTTAGTAAACAAACTGGGTCTGATCAGATCTCCATAAAGCTTGGCAAAAACACTCTTGAGACTAAACAATATACATATTCCCAATTTATGGATGCCTGTTTTTGCTAAAATGCTGAATTTTGTGTCAAAATTTTACTTTTAATTTGCGACCCTGATAACTTTGCCAAAACTGAACGGATTTCAGCCGGACAAAAATTGCTTGATCCTGCGGAATAATCAGTTCCAAATGTGAGTGATTTTGAACCCATGCAAGCAGAGTTATCAGTGAGAAACCACTTTCGTCATGTATGACCTAAGAGAAAGCTTAAAAATTATGATGTCATCAGCAAGTTCAAAAGCGGATGCATATTGCAGCATAATTCCTAATGCCTACTTTAAAAGGCCATGATGAAAGCTATTGATTCAGTACTCACTTTAAAGAATCAATTCCTTTCTTTATTTTCAGTTCAGATGATGCGAATCCCTCTCTGAAAAAGGTGAGGAAAAAATAGTCTATCTGTGAAAGAACAGAGCGATTTAAATAGTTACATGCTCTCCTAGAGTGGTGTATGTCTTCAATAGTTTATGTTTATTCTCTCTGCTCTCAGCACAAAGTGCTCCTGCGCCAGTTTAGCATGGGAGATGAAAAACTGCAAAAGCGACAGCCAATCAAAAGCACAGATGAGAGTAAGTATCCTTGACTTGCTCTTATTTAATCAAAGTCTCATGGGAGCAAGGGTTTTGAAATATGTAAAAATGCACTGATTGCAATTTTCTGTGGCCTGTGGCTTTAAGCTTGCGCGTGACTGTGATGATATATCATATGCATATTTGTGACGTAACTGCCTGTGCTGGAACCATAGGGACTTGCTCAGAATCGGAAATGAGACTGACCGGCCGATATACAGTCAGGCTGATAACACTATGTTACTACACCATGTTACACTATGAAACTATTACTATATAA
Organism: Neosilurus mollespiculum; assembly: GCA_030014195.1. Classification (NCBI taxonomy): domain Eukaryota; kingdom Metazoa; phylum Chordata; class Actinopteri; order Siluriformes; family Plotosidae; genus Neosilurus; species Neosilurus mollespiculum. Next base: position 32,787,769 of record JAQMYF010000012.1, on the reverse strand, counting down.
TGACATCAGCACCGCAGTCCACAATGTGATTGGACAAAAATTTGGTACATGCTGTATTGGTGAGCCTTGTGAGATAATTTTCATGAGCCAATTCGGGGTTTTTGTAAGATTTCTCTGTGCATGTATACTTAGTACTCTAGTAGTATAACATAGAAACAGCTTTCATTGCAAAAATGTATGTATTCGGTAAAAGTAATTTTTGATTCCCTGTATATACATTATGTTTGATTATTGAAGCAGAATGTAATTTTTTTTCTAGCTTAAATATTTTATTTTTGTTTGGCTGAGTCTTGATTGGCTTGGTGTTGTTGATTTCCTCATGAAACTGCACAAACACCTACAGTCACCTTTTTTGCAAAGGGTTAACATGAGTCATTGTTTAGTGTTTACAGAATTTTCATAATAAAGTTCAACTGCATGATCTTTGAGATCATCTTTGCTTTATAGCATTTCTTTGAATGTACATTGGACATTTACACATTACTGTACATAATAGCCAGAGGAACAAAAACACATTTTATTTTATTTTAATGCCAATGCTAACAGACAAGAAAAGGAGAAGACCTGTAATCTGGTCAGCCACTTGGGTCATTAAATTCAATTTAATTTACAAACAAATGTTTTGAAATTCTGTGTTTATGATAACAAACCTTATAATGAGCTATAAATTCTAGTGTAGCATTCCCACACTGTTGATGGAATTAAAGAAGCTGTCATGTCATGAATCCAAAACCATTGGCTCTTCATCAGCCTGATATATTCAGAACATCAGACCCCTGCTTGTCCTTGTATTTATCCACTTCTGTGTCTTGTACCCACAGTTCTGTTTAAGGTGTACTGTAGCGACCACACTTACACCACTATCCGAGTGCCTGTGTCTGCATCAGTCAGAGAGGTTGTGTCTGCTGTATCAGATAAACTGGGATCACAGGATGACCTTCTCCTGGTTCACCTTAGCTCAGCTGGTGGTGAGAACATACAAACCCATATTTATCTATGCACTTCTTTAATATTAATCCTTACAAGAATGGATACTCTTGTGGGGGAAAATGTTTATTTAAACTTGGTAAGTGCTTCATTATACCACTTTAATTTTCAAGTGTATTTGATGAATGGCTATGTTAATGTTCTCTAAGTACATGACCTCTGGCTGCTTGCCACACAAAAGCTTTATTCTCAGCAGTGCATCACTGTCGCTGCATCGTATAAAATTCTGCACTTCACTGTGGCTGCTGGAGAGGAGACCGGGTTTTCCATTATGGCCTAATGTTGACCTTCATGACCACAACACACACAAACACACTCACATGAAAAAAATCTGCAAATTTACTAATGTATACAATATTACAATTACATAATTTTTGTTGTAGTATTTTGGTGCAATGGTAAAGCACATGTGGGATATCTTCACCTGGTTGCTGAACAGATGTATTACAGTATAATTATCACGTTTACCGGTTTGTGATGATAAAGAAGAGAGTGAGGGCTCAGGGTTGTTGTAGAACAGCAAGCACTCTGTTATGACAACCAGTCAGAGGAGAACACACTCTCCTCGGCCTTGAGTCAGGAAAAGTTTGTGAGTGCTCCAAAACAGTGATAACATGATAACACACTATATTTAGACTCCAAACCACAAACAAGGATTTTTGGCACCATTGATAATCATAGATGTAGCTGCTTATTAGATTTGGGACTGTGTGAAATCTGGTGAGCTTGTTTTTTATGTCTGTGTATTGATCAAGTGGTACAGATACCAGTATGCCAAACTGGCATGTGGTAATCTTATATTTGGTTCGCAGCAAAGACTTCAGCAGATACATGTTGCAGTGAATTGGTAGTCAGGTTGTCTGGAATAGTGCAAGGGATGTTGGGATGTGTATTGCTAGTCCTGGGTTTGTGCAGATGACATCACATCAACCATTCATTCATTAATTCATTTTGCGAACTGCTTTATCCTATTAGGGTCACAGGGGTGCTGGAGCCTATCTCAGCTGACACTGGGTGAAGGAGGAGTATGCACTGAACAGTTTGCCAGTCCATCGCATGGCCAACACACACAAACATTCTTAGTCACACACATACCTTGGGGCAATTTGGAACAGCCAGTTAGCCTAATGTGCATGTCTTTGGATTGTTGGAGGAAATCAGAGTCCCTGGAGGAAACCCACACAGGCAAGTGGAGAACATGCAAACTCCACACAGAAACACCCTTGCTGAAGGCCCGAACCCAGGACCTTCTTGCTATGAGTGGTGCTAACCACTATGCCACCGTGCTGCCCCTGACAACAACCAATAATGTGAAAACAATGTTTTTTCTAATGACTTAACGTTCAAGCAAGCAAAACCATATTATAATCAGAATATCAGAATTTTCACTATAAAATTCACACAACAATTATTATAATCTTATAAATTGGTCATAATCTTGTCAAAACATTATTATTATTATTGTTATTATTATTATTGTTATTCTGCTTATGATTAACAACAACAATACTACTACTACTACTACTACTACTACTACTACTACAACAGTACTACTACTACTACTAATAATAATAATAATAAAAATAATAAAATAATAATATAAAAATAATAATGGCTTACTACAAGGCTTACTAACTGTGACTGCTCTGTTTGTTTGTTTTTATCTGCTTTATGCAGCACTTTTAAACTTATCTTGTGTTCCTATCTTTTGTTTTAACATTTGACTTACTTCAGCTCATGTTTTATACTTGTTTTACTGCCAAGTGTAGCACTTTGAAATTTTCTTCAAATGTAAAGTGCATTATAAATAAAATGAATTATTATTATTATTATTATTATTAATAATGTTGTTATTATTAATCATATTTCAAATAATATTTTTCTGTTTTCAGATAAAGTTGTGCTGAAACCCAATGAAGTGTCCATCTTTTCTTCACTCAGTATTAATGGTCGTCTATTTGTCTGCTCCAGGGAACAGATAAATTCTTTGGTAAATGAAAGCCAGAAACTCATACACAGACAAACTGCCACCCAGCCTTTCTCAAGAACTCAAATACAGCAATTTGCCAGTGCAGAATTTTTACACACAATCCTCTAATCTGTAGCTCAAAGGCTTAGCCACTGAGCCATCCATTCCCTCAACTAGCGTGCACTGATTCAACCACCTCTACCATTCATTATACTTTTATTTAAAGACGAATTGAATTGATTTATAAGACAAAATTAAAGCTTTCACTGGTATGCAAAATCTATTTAAAAAAAGTCTATTAAAAAAAACAGAATTAAAAACAAATTATTTATTTTTTCGTTCACACTCTGAACAGCTCACCAGTCCATTGCAGGGCCAACACACCACACATACAACTATTCATACTCACCCTTATACAAAGGGGCAATTTGCATTAATTAATTAATTAATTAATTTAATTCTTTAATTTATTTGATATACTGTATTAATCCTGCAAGGAAAATTTTGTCTCTGCATTTAACCGATCCAAAGTAAGTATCCACACACATAAACAGTGAGCACACACTCGGAGCAGTGGGCTACCACACAATGCGGCACCCAGAGAGCAGCTGGGGGTTAGGTGTTTTGCTCAAGTGCACTTTAGCCATGAACGTTGAGGCTCACCCCCTAGGTGCCACACATTTTTCCTGCTGGTTCAGGAATCGAACCAGCGACCTTTTGGTCCCAATGCGGCTTCTCTACCCATTAGATCACAGCTGCCCTCATTTGTTCTAGTGGATCCAAATCTGCAACCTTGGCCAGTTCACCCAATTTCCTCTGGACACCGGCATTTGGCCATACTGAGGACTGAATTTCTGTTTCCCGCAGTAAAGTCTGTTTGAGGGGAAAGCTAATCTAATTCTTCAAAAAAAAGTATGTTTGTACCATCAAATACTTTTATTCAAGTACTTTATAAAAATATACTTTTATTTACATAATATTGTTTCTGTACACAGAATCAGACTTGAATGAAAAATAAAAAGGGCAGACTAGCGTTACCTTTTAGCTTAGTATGAGTCGAAACCATTTGAGTGTTTTTTATGTCGTGCTGTTTCAGGTAATTGGATGAGCTGATTGCGCATATCTAGTGAGCAAGAATAAAATAAAAATAATTATCCTATTTGTAAAAGTCCTTTAAAGAAAACATATCAAGCACTTCAAAAATAAATCTTCATGGTCTAAAGACGTCTATGAAACAACAGCTTTTACAAACATATTTTTATATTTTATGAGCTGAATGATTATTATGCTTTACTGTGAGTGCAGACTCCGCTACCAGAGCAAGAAGGACCGTCTGCTGGCTCCATGTCCACCCTTGAGTTAATGAGCTCCAAAGAGGTGGCCTACCAGATGACCCTGTATGAATGGGAACTCTTCAACTGTGTGCATGAGGTAATCATGCCCACATTAACATTTATTTTAATTCAGAGTGATATACAGAATAGAATCTATGACAAAATGGCAAACACAAGCTGTTTTCACAATGATATACAATACAATTCAGGATATAAAAGGAGCCAAATGTTACACAGTAAATGACTATAAATAACATTGGCACATGGATAATCATTAATAAGGCATAATAACACAAGAGAGTGCAGGAGGATCACATTACAAGAGCTCACACCAAAGTAGGGAGATGATACTACATGCAAGAAGCATTTTTGTCCAAGATGAACTTGTATAGCTTGTTCTAGCACTAAGAAAACACAAATATAAAGTGTGTGAACTGAGACTTAAACTGAAGACAACTCCTCATATCAGTTATTCACAGACTTTACTTATCCATGTAAGTAGGCTTAAACACATGCATGGTGAACTAGTGACAACAAATAGACTATAAATCTTTCCCTCTCTCTCTCTCTCTCTCTCTCTCTCTCTCTCTCTCTCTCTCTCTCTCTCTCATAAACACCCACACATCAGCATGAAGCACTAATGATATGATTGCTGAAACTGTGAGACTGGGTTTCCTTTACCAGAACTAATATTCACTCTATTCTCTTTCAGCACGAGTTGATTTACCACACGTTTGGCCGGCAACACTTTAAAAAGGCAACAGCAAATCTAGACCTCTTCCTACGCCGGTTCAATGAGATCCAGTTGTGGGTGGTGACAGAGGTGTGCCTCTGTTCCACCCTCAGCAAACGTGTCCAGCTGCTCAAGAAATTCATCAAAATCGCTGCCCAGTGAGACTCAGCCTGAAATTTATTTATTTATCTAAAATTTGGGATAAATCTTTCACAAAGGGTGGCACAGTAGTATAGTATTTTTCATGTGTACCTCACATCAAGAAGGTCCTGGGTTTGAGTCCCAGGCTTTCTGTGTGGCGTTTGCATGAACATTACATGCACATTAGGTTCGTTGGCTGTTGCCCTAGGTGAGAGTGTGAATAGTTGTGGTTGTGTGTGTTGGCCTCGCAATGGTTTGGTGAGCTGTTTAGGGTGTACCTGGCCTTCGCCCAGAGTTGGCTGAGATAGGCTCCAGCCCCTCCGTAGCCCTAGTAGGATGAAGCGGTTTGGCGAATGAATAAATGAATCACTGAATGAACGTTCACGATTCAAAATAGTTAAATAGACACGTGGGCTGATAATAATGATCACCTCTGATCAGAGGGCATTACTATTCTTCTTCTTCTTCTTCTTTTTCTTTTCTTAATAAAGAATCTAAAACCTAGAGAAAGGTTCTGTTGTCACCAAACTGTTGTCACTCCATCAGCATGGTTCAGGATGATTTAAACAGTTGATGGTGTTTTTAGATATTTTTATTCATGTTCTCCCTTTCTTAGATTTTTTTTATTACATTTTTCAACCACCTTGTCCTTTATTAGGGTCGCAGGGAGGATGAAACCAATCACAGCCAAGTCTGGACCAAGGCAGGGTACACCCGGACCATTGCAGGGCCAATACAGACTCACAACCATTCACATTTAGACATGGGGCAATATCCAGAATAGCCAGTTAGTCTAATGTGTTTCTTTTGACTGTGTCAGGAGACCCACACAAGCACAGGGAGAACATGCAATATCTGGACACAGAGCTCTAACCCAAGACCTTCTTGTGAGGCAGAAGTGCTAACTACTACCTCAGCGTCAAGCCCCTGAGATATTGTCAATACAAATTTTTATATAAAAAAAGGCCATAATGTTGTTAATATTCACATATGCATTGATATTGTTAATTAACAGTACAGTTAGATCATTTAGTTTACAGCTCAAAAAAACTTTAAGTGTGTATACCCATGAAATCATTAGAATGACCCAGAAAGGATTTATAAATTATTTGGTTATGTATCTGAGTCTAAGAGCTAATGCGTTGTTTAATTTTTCTATATACAGCAGATAGATAGATAGATAGATAGATAGATAGATAGATAGATAGATAGATAGACAGACAGACAGACAGACAGACAGAC
>JAQMYF010000012.1:32763975-32773975 GCA_030014195.1 Neosilurus mollespiculum | reverse complement strand
GAGTTTGCATGTTCTCCCCGTGCTTGCGTGGGTTTCCTCTGCGTGGGTACTTGGCTTTTCTCCCACAGTCCAAAGACATGCACATTAGCTTAACTGGCTGTTCCAAATTGCCCCTAGTTGGGAATGAAAGTGTGAATGGTTTTGCGTGTGTGTGTTGCCCTGCGATGGTCTGGCGAGCTGTTCATAGTGAATCCCGCCTTCGCCCAGTGTTGACTGAAATAGACTCCAGCCTTCCTGCGACACTGATAGTAGGATGAAGCGTTGAAATTTCTAGAATGAGAACTGACAAAAGTAGATATCAAACATTTTGTGTGAAATTAGTAACTTGGTACTGTGTGATTACAAAAATAAGCTATATATACACTGCTTGGCCAAAAAACTCACTGTCTGATCACTTTAGATCTGTTGACTGGATAATTACTGCAGTTATTAATATGTTTCAGCTCGCAACAGTAATTTTAACTCTAACTGATGCAGTGAGTAGCTTCGCATTTCTTATACAAACCATTTCAAAAGCCGTATCTTAGGGTATTGTATAAGATATTACTGTAGTTCAGCAGGGTCAAAGTATTAATCTGAATCAAGTGGTAAAGGAAACTAGGAAGAAACTATGGAGATTGCTGAAATGACTGTAATTGGGTTAAAATGTCCAGTGGATTATTAAAACCTGGAAAGAAAGTGATGAACTGTCAACTTTGTATAAGAAATGTTCATTCATTCATTTTCTGAACGACTTAATCCTAATTAGGGTCGCAGGGAGGCTGGCGCCCATCTCAGCCGACTCCGGGCAAGGGCAGAGTACACCCTGGACAGCTCGCCAGGCCATTGCAGGTATAAGAAATGTGATTGGAAAAAAAAAAATCTTGACAAGTTTATTTGTCATATAAAGGTAACAATGAAACATCACCACCAGCAATGAAATTCTTGGACTCAGAGCCCCCTCAAAATTGCACTTAAGAAACAAATATTGCACATAAATTTAGCACTGAGATAAAACTTACTTTATTACTTAAACAGTTAAATTGAATAGTAGAAAATTGACAGTAGGACATACAGCTGTGTTTGATATTGAACGCAGGAGCATTTCCACACAGACAACACTAAGTGAACTTACAGGATTGGGACTAAACAGCTGTGTGGCTGTAGAAACCACTTGTTTGTAAGAATAATCAGAAACAGTCTTCAGTTTTCTAAAGGGCAAAAAAATTGGACCCTGGAGCAAGGGAAAATGTCATTTACCTTATTCCAGAGTGATGGGTGTGACAAAGACAAAGAGGAACATGTAAGCCTCTGGAGTGTTATGAACTGGAGTTGGTGTAGTTGGTCAGGTTGAGGCTTAGGTAAGTTTTGTGGCCATAAAATTTAGTCAGTTGACTGCTTGAATTTATTGAAAGACTAAATTGTCCCATCAGTTGATTTTTTTCTTACCTGGCTTGGGCGTATTGCACGAGGACAAAGCCAGATTTCCATGAGCTCAAACTTTAAAAGAGTGTATCAGGGAGAATGAGGAATCATTTCCCCACAGAAATCAGTCACCAAAGGAGTAGACTTTTCCTTCCATGGAACTAAAAGGTCTAGTCCACATATGTTCCAGTCTAGTCTAGTCCACACATGTTTCAGTCTAGTCTAGTCCACGCATGTTCCAGTCTAGTCTAGTCCACGCATGTTCCATTCTAGTCTAGTCTAGCCCACCCATGTTCCAGTCTGGTCTATTCTAGTCCACGCATTTTGTAGTCTAGTCCACACATGTTCCAGTCTAGTCTAGTGTAGTCTAGTCTAGTCCACACATGTTCCAGTCTAGTCTAGTGTAGTCTAGTCTAGCCCACCCATGTTCCAGTCTAGTCTAGTCCACCCATGTTCCAGTCTAGTCTAGTCCACCCATGTTCCAGTCTAGTCTAGTCCATGCATGTTCCAGTCTGGTCTGTTCTAGTCCACGCATGTTCTAGTCTAGTCTAGTCCACACATGTTCTAGTCTAGTCTAGTCCACACATGTTACAGTCTAGTTTAGTCTACATATGTTCCAGTCTAGTCTAGTCCACACATGTTCCAGTCTAATCTAGTGTAGTCCACACATGCTCCAATCTAGTCTAGTCTAGTGTAGTCCACACATGCTCCAATCTAGTCTAGTCTAGTCTAGTCCACATATGTTCCAGTCTAGTCTAGTCTAGTCCATGCATGTTCCAGTCTAGTCTAGTCTAGTCCATGCATGTTCCAGTCTAGTCTAGTCTAGTCCACACATGTTAAAGTCTAGTCTTGTCCAGTCCATGCATGTTCCAGTCTTGTCTAGTCCATGCATGTTCCAGTCTAGTCCACGCATCTTCCAGTCTAGTCTAGTCCACACATGTTCCAGGATGACAGTGCTGTGCACAGATATAACTCTAGGGTATCAGTGGTTTCCAGGGATTGGAGTGGAAAAACTCAAGTATCCTGCACAGAGCCCTGACCTTAACCCCAATGAATACCTTTGAGATGACCTGGATAGCCTCTTCATCAGTGACTGATCTCAGTAATGCTCTTGTGGCTCAGTCAGCACAACATCACCCAACCACTCTCCAGAATCTAGTGTAAAGACTTCCCAGAAGAGTGGACGCTATTAAATCTTGTATAGGTTGCAGTAAAACAATTTAACCACTCTGTCAGTTCAGCTATTCTTATTTTTTCCTTCTTGAATTCCCCAAGTATTTCCTTCCTTACATCTATAAGAGAAGTAAGACAACAAGAAGGCATTCTCAAATAAATTACTTGTTGAAGAGTCGCTTCCTCTGCGTCTTTGTTTGCATTCAAGTTGTTTGCAAAAGAGCACAGTTGAGCACCTTTGTTCTTTCATTTCTGGACCAGAAATATGTAAACAGAAGCATTTAATCAAAGAAATCGCTCATATCTGTTGCATAGCAGTTTTGTGAATTACAGTTTTTTCTATTATCAAGTAAATTACGATTATTGCAGGCCTATAATCTCTTCTAAGTGTTACAAACTACAGCTTTAAATTAACAACATAAATTAAGATTTCTACATAACTCACTCCACTACCTTCATCACTGTCAGATATCATTGTCTTCGCTTTTTTCATAAGATAAATGCTTTAAAAAAAGCGATCATTTAAGTTGACTCTATATACAGCGGATTTCTTTCTTTTTTTTTTTTTAGATAGGATTGATTCTGATAGAAGGATTTATCGAGTTAGCAAGTGTGCAGCCTGTGCAGAGACTGAATACACAAGAGTGTGGGTTTTATTTAAAGCGAATCTGAAGTAGTTGGGAATGTTCTCGAACAGTTTCAGGTTCCCCATCGTGGCTGGTGATCTCGGAAATTCATGCACTGCGTTTGACATGAGTGTGTAACAGGCAGAATGCCAAGAATACCTCAGGCCTAAACCATGGCCAAGAGCCTTTGTGTATACAACTGAATCTGACACACACTTAGATGGGGTGGCTGAAGGGGGTTAGGACAATTGTGCTGTAAAGCGTATACATGGATGAGGAATATCACATGCACACACATACGTATAATTGTCCAGGCTGCTCACATTCTCAAATCCACAGTCACCGACATTTGCTGTCACTTATAGAGTCTTCCTCAGCCTTTGGCTTTGGAAGTTTATCCCCTCCCCACTGGCACAAACGTCTCTTGCAGTTAAGACAGCCCATGACACCGGAGTCAAACATGTTCCTGTGAGAGCACAGTGACCTCATACTGCCTGTAACTCTAACCGCATGTGTGTTTGTGTGTGTGAGTGTGTATGAGGTGGTGGGTGGATGAGTGTATATCTTTATCTGTGTCACTCCACCATGGTACAGAAGTAGACACAAGAGCAGCTCAGACTTGGATGTCACTGCGCACAGGGACTCAAATCAACTTCATCTCTAATTTGCCTGTTTCTCTCCCCTTTTTTCTGCCTACTCACTGCCTGTACAGGAGAGCCGAGTGTTTTAAAAGTGTCATTATGCCATGGCGTCTTTGGGCGCCTCCTTCGTTCAAATCAAATTCGATGACATCCACTTCTACGAGAACTGTGGCGGCGGGAGCTTTGGCAGTGTGTACCGTGCCCGCTGGATCTCGCAGGACAAAGAGGTGGCGGTGAAAAAGCTGCTGAAGATTGAGAAAGAGGTGGGCGACGTAATTGCCTGCGCTTTTCATATTCACGTTTTAATTGTCAGTGTGATAATCATTTTAATTGCCTCTCTGCATGTAGCGCCTGGTGCAACGCACCAGTTTTGAATATGCTTCCCTCTTGCTCTGAAGAGGGTGTGTGTGGTGCTGAGGGTTTCACTTGTGGTCTTAGAAATGCATGCAGTGGGTATTTAAAAGAAAATTATCACATAATTAACTCGTATTAGTCTCAGGTGAGAACTGGGTTTGGCTTCAGATTACATTGAAGTGATGGATTTGTCATTTTGTCTTTTTTTTTTTTTACATTTTAATTTTAGCTCAGACTATGTAGGTTTTTATACCACTTTGATCCTAGTTATGAAAAGCCTCTGGAAATGGAATAAAATGTTACATCAACACATTGGTGACAAAAGCAACTTGGTATAAATTGGTATCATAAGCAACTCACACAGCACGTCCTTCTCATAAACAAACATTTAATGGTGTTGCAATAAAGTTTTGTCAGAAACCTTAGAAGTATCAGATATCTCAAAATGATTTGATTACAGTCACTGTTACAAAATCTGTAAATGATACTGGACAGGTCTAAATCTGTGCTATGAAAATCATTGTCATTTTCACCACATTGCTTTTCATTTTTAATCCTAATTTTGCTTCATCTTTCACAGGCGGAGATCCTGAGTGTACTCAGTCATCGAAATGTCATCCAGTTTTTTGGCGCAATTCTTGAGGCTCCAAACTATGGAATCGTCACAGGTCTGTTTTTACGCAACCTCTTATGCCTTGTAGTCTTTTCTACATTGAGGCTTCACTATAACGATCATGTATTTTACTGAAGACTTATTTGCGTCAGAATATTAAAAAGCCTGTGGCACCATCTAAATATACAATAATAACAAATCTGTGGCAGGGTATGAGTGTCAATATTTGTCCAGTCATTTTCATATATTTTTATTGATGCTTCCCAAGAAACAGCTACAGAAAGTCAACAGCTGTAAATCACATATTATTATATCACGTTCATCATGGTTTAATGTCAGTGTTGCTGTGTTTGTGTGAATTGACAAAGCATCAAGGTGAATAGATACTAAACTTAATAAACTCTCAAACTTTAAATAAACTTTATTTCTATTACTCAGTGGCCCGGCCTAATTATGCAATGAATATTGAAACTAGTTACTAATTTTTGAGGTAGGCACATTAGGCTTGTTGATAATTGGTATTGCCATAATAAAGTTCTAAAATATAGGTAATGAGACGGTAAGATGGTCTTATTACTGAATCAAGCCAGTATTAGTTATTCTTTAAATCCTGAAGAGATTATACGTTCCAATCCTAGCGAGCATACCAGAGACGTTTAAAGTTCTGTGTTCTGTCTGATATTATTTAACTTTGTTGGTAAAATAATGGCCTAGCCCTGTACAGTTGTAGGTATAGCATTATATATCATTCTTTTTATTTAAAAGGCAGTTTAAGGCAGACGTAGGAAGGCTATAGTACAGTATATAGATGGCGTATGGGTTGTCAAGGAAGTGCCATCTCTAATTAGCACCAGGTAGAAGAGAGACATTTACAAGCAGCCTGGCTGGCACCCTTTGTTTTCAGTTTCATCGGTAGGGTTATAAATCTCTTGTATGATCATATTTCAGTAATGAATGAGTCGAAGTTTATGTTTAGTCAGTGTTTAATAAGCAATTTTTCTGACTCTCTCGCTTCTGTATCTAAAATTGTTGATGTGTGATATAGCTTATTAATTTCATACACATATCATTTATAAACATTCATGATGTTTCTGTCAAATTCTGTATATGTTAATAGCCTGAACTTCTGATAGGAAGTCATGATAAAAGATAGTCAGTAGTATATGTCTCGTGACAGAAAGCAAAGTCCACAGCAGAGAAAACTGTGACATCAGATAGTCCTGTCCATCCAATATCCAATTAGTATCCAATTTATATATACGTGTGTGTGTGTGTGTGTGTGTGTGTGTGTATTTGTATATAAAGTTTTCTTGTTCTCAGTGCCTTTTTGTGTGACCATATGACTCCATTTGGTTATGTCACTGTGAAGTAGTTTCTCTCTTTTTCTGTCTTTGCTTGTTGCCCTTTTCTGTGAGCATGCTGTTCTTGTTGCATTGTTGCCTGTGTAGAAGATATGTTTAATTTTTCCCCAGGATAGAGAGAATATGCAGTAAACGATGTATTTCCTCAGAGAGAAGGAGGAACTCCAGTGTTGTGTGGTGTCATATAACTTTCACCATATTATTTATTATGTACGGTATATTTACATATGGGAGGGTGGAAGCCCTTGGACAAATTATCTGGTCACATTCCCATGGGAAAGGTACTGGACAGTAGGGGTCACTCTCACACTTTCATGGAAATATGAGCTGAACATGAGATCTGTACACTGATATAATGAATCTGAGGAATTAATATTCTCCCCCAAACGCATTGAGACAGATATAAAAGATATAGTACAGATAGAGTAATGTCTCTTGGAATGGTCAAGACTCATTTTAAAATTGATATATTAGATTAATGTGCATATTAGTTCCATTAGTTGAATTCAGAAACATATTGCATTAACTTTTTCATTTGACTTTTTTTTCCAGAGTATGCTGGTGGAGGGTCGTTATATGAGTATTTATCAAGTGATGCAAGTGAAAAAATCAGTATGAGACAGATCATGACCTGGGCCACAGAGATAGCTAAAGGTACACACACACACACACACACACACACACACACGCTCATAAATTAGAATGTACCTGGATTTAATTTAGGAAATACATTAATTATTAAATACACATGATGTAAAATTATATATTGATAATCACCAGAATATTCCATAAAGTACCATCTATTAACATACTAAATAATGCAAACTGTAAAAGCTTATGTTGAATTTAATGAAAACTGCAATATTTTCTCTCTTTGTTTACTGCAGGAATGCATTATTTACATGCGGAGGCCCCGGTTAAAGTTATCCACAGGGATCTCAAGTCCCGAAATGGTACTTTTGTCAATTCACAATGTTTTTCTTTCATCAATTTTAAATAATTATTCATAAAATAGAAATTTTAGTAGCTACCATTAAATGTTTTGTGTAGCTTAATGGCAAACTTTACAAAGTTACAAGCAAGCAATGTGAGTCTAAACTAGTATTTGCATGGTTATAGAAAGTTCTATGATTCTAAAAACTTGGTCGAAAATAACAGAAGCCTATTTAGAACAGGACAAATTCTTACCTGTACATGATGTCTCTGTTTGCAGTGGTTTTGACTGCAGATAAAGTTCTCAAGGTATTTCTATTACTTTATTCATTGATGGGTTTCATTATGCATAAACTGAGACTGTGCATAACAATTGTATAAATTTGTCCGTATGATTACAGATCTGTGATTTTGGAGCATCTAAGTTTCACTCCCACACCACGCACATGTCTCTGGTGGGCACGTTCCCCTGGATGGCCCCGGAGGTCATTCAGAGCTTTCCTGTTTCTGAAACATGTGACACATACTCCTATGGAGTGGTGAGTCTCTCTGTCTCTTTCTCTGTCGTGTGTGTTAGATTTGGGTTAAATTTGACTATATATATCTAAATCTGAACTGAAATACATTTCTGTTTTGGAGGTACTATTGCAAATCTCATATCCACTTTCAGGATTCACTTAAAGACATCAATAGACTGGAAATTAAAATTAATTTGGAAATAAAAATAAATTATAATTCATTTTTTCATGTGTATACCCACCTTATTCCTAACCTACAGCTATTAATCTTTTGAGCTACTCCCTCTTTGTTTCAAAATCAACACTCAAATTGTATTTTTTTTTTCTTTCAGATTTTGTACCTACATAAATTATAATTTACACTATTTGTAAATTTCAAAAATCTCTCTCTCTCTCTCTCTCTCTCTCTCTGTGTGTCTATCTGTCTTTTTCTCTGTGTGTATCTGTTAGGTTCTGTGGGAGATGCTGACTCGTGAGATTCCTTTCAAAGGGCTAGAGGGGTTGCAAGTGGCTTGGCTGGTTGTGGAGAAGAATGAGGTAAACTATCACTGATCATTTACCATCCACCAAACTCAGCTCTATGTTTCTGAAAATCACGCTCCAATCCTCTCTACTAAAATTTTTATCTAATCAGAAATACTGTATTTACATCTGCTCATACTGGTCACGTGACACTGTGTTTCAACTATAACACTGTGTGCTGCAGATCGATGTGCTCTTACCCATGTTAAAAGCTCTCTGTAGCTTGTGTGTGGTAAAGTGGTTAGGATGATAATGTAACAAGTGTGTGTGTGTGTGTGTGTGTTGCAGAGATTGACTATTCCCAGTAGCTGTCCTGCCAGTTTTGCAAACGTGATGAGGAAATGCTGGGAAACCGAACCTATGGTAAGAATTAATTTATTAGTAATGAAAACACTAAGAAGAGATTCACTAACAGGAGTAAGTCATCTTTGCTAAGACATGATCTGCTGTTACACTTGCTAAGCTTCTTAATGTTTTATATTGTTTCAATGAAATGTTAAGCTTGAAGACTCCAGGAGGCTTCTGTCGTTGTCAGGTCACATATCTCCGCAAACACTTCCACACCCAGATCAGAGAAGATGATAAATAAGCATTTACTGGCTCAGCCCTCATCCCACCAGTCAATAATGGCAGTACGTGCCAGGGGTTTTAAAATGTGTTTATTTAATACTCAATTCACAAATAAACATAACAGTGAACGTTTAATCACGTCATAAAAAGCTGTTTATAGCCTGCATAAGAATATGGCTTTTCTATTTGGTAAAGTGCTTCAGACATGCCATTTCTTCTTCTAATGACTTGTTTCATCATGTCTTGGCTATTAATACTAAATGATATTCACCAACTATCTATTTCCACAGCCAAACGATGATGTATTGATATATTTAAAAGAGCATTTAATAGTGACAGACTATTCTCTCATTTTGATTCGTTGCAGGAATACATAACTACTAGCTTACCGGATGCCAAAATTAGCACAAACAAGTTTATAGACTTACTCGCTTAAATGCTGTGCAGTAAACTTTTTGAAAGCACATGTAGCCATGCAGTTAGACACTAGAGCTCATTTCCCTGCCCAGTTTTTTTTCCATGCACAATTATTCATATCAGTGTTAGTTGTGGATGTATATTTGTTTTTGGTGGAGTTTTCTAAGACCCAGCAGTGATTTTTTTATAAGCTAAGTCTGTTTTGTAGCATGAAGCAACTAGAAGTTACAATGGTACGCTAGTCCATTGCAGGTTACCTTCACCAATTTTGTTTTGCTGGTACCCATTTATACTGCTCGGTGGACAGAGACACTTCTGGTTAAGCCCTTGGCCAGGGGTCTTAGAACGGTGGGGTCTAACGAGGATTTGAACCCACAATCTGTCGATCATGAGCCTGGTTTATTAAAACATCAATGACTCAGCTCCACTCAGAAAGATCCACCAATACATATAATGTTTGGTCAGAAAATGGATTATGGTCCATCTACAAAACACACTTATGTACAGTAGTAAGTGATAAACCAACAGTTCTGTGTAAATTAGGAACACATTATGTTCTACTCATTCCACATGTTTTTTTTAACTTCTGGCCTTTTTCACAAAGTTGCATTGAAAGGATAGTGTAATTTTTGAATATACCGTAATGTATGTTTTTGTTCTCTTGTAGAAAAGACCCTTGTTTAAAGAGATCTTATCCATCTTAGAGGCCATGTGCAATGACAGCCAACTTTCTGACCAATGCAACTCCTTCCTGCAAAACAAAGCAGAATGGAGGTAAGCTTATATGTATCCACACACACACACACACACACATACACATACACACACACACACACACACACACACACACACACACACACACACACAC
>JAQMYF010000012.1:32735463-32759057 GCA_030014195.1 Neosilurus mollespiculum | reverse complement strand
TATATAAATATATAAAATACATAATTTTGTAAAACATAAATTACTAATTTTGTTGTACAATCAGTTATTCATTAATGAAATGCTTTATGCTATTTCCAGAACATCTGTGGTCTTCCATAACAACTTCAAACAAAAGATGTGCAGAAAGGATATTCAGATATAGTAATAAATGATAAGAATGATATAATGGCGACACAGTGGCGTTGTGGTTAGCATTTCTGCCTCACAGCAGTTTGAGCCCTGTGCACCATAAGGGTGTTTCTTTGTGTTTGCATGCTCTCCCCATGCTTCTGTGGGTTTTCTCTGGGTGCACATTAAGATGAGTGGATATTCTTGATTTCACCTAGGTGTGAGTATGAATGGTTTTGAGATGGTTGACCCTGTGGTGGTCTGGTGATCTGTTCATGTTGTACAGTGCCTTTGCCTTTGGAGTTGGCTGGGTTGGGCTCCAGCTTTCCCATGACCCTAATAAAAAATAAAGCAGTTCAGAAAATGAAATAAAATTTTAAAAGTAGTTTATTAAATTGAAATATCAAATAATTGAAATAACAGTGCAGTGATATTGAACAGTAAGACAGCTGAATAAAACAGGAAATAATTGACGCATGGACCCTGTGATATGTATGTAATTGTTGGAGTGTTGTGCAAGTTGCTCTCTGATATGAAGACCTCTGATATCTTGATATCTCTGGTATAAAATCTGAGGTGTTTTTGTAATGTTGTCATGTGTGAAGGCGCGAGATTGAGGCGACTCTGGATCGCTTGAAGAAGCTGGAGAGGGACCTGAGCACTAAAGAGCAGGAGCTGAAGGAGAGAGAGCGCCGCCTCAAGATGTGGGAGAAGAAACTCATCGAGCAATCCAACACTCCGGTGAGTCCCCGTACACCCCCCACCCCCCACCCCCCCACTGTCTGTCTTTTCACATCACCAGCCACCTTTCTCATACACACGTACTCACTCCGTGTAAGGCAGGAGGTAATTGTGTCGTGAAAAGAATCATTCACTTTGTTTTTCTGCTAGAGCGCTATACGGCATGCTGAAAGACATTAATCTGGATGTGTTCACATGGCCTGCTATAGAAAGCTTGCAGAGCACAAATAAGGAGAAAGTAATGAACATTTAGTGGCACAAACTTTTTTGGCTTTCTTCATTTTTCGCATTTCAGCTTGTGCTATTCTGTATGATTATTCCTCTATTATGAAAACAATCACTAATTTCCTCTTTACCATCTTGTATTTGAGTTTGGGTTTGTCTCTTTCCATTTCCTGTCTCATTTTTATCTCGTTTTTCATTTCTCCCATCCTCTCCTCTTTTCTGCTTTCTCTATCTCCCTTGCTTTTTCCACTTTACTCTCAGCTCTTTGCCCCCCTGGCCACTAAGATAAGTTCGGAGTCATTTTTTGAGACTAAGATGAAGGAGTCAAAGAGCTCGGAGCTGTCGTGCGAGATAAGGGGCTGCTGTAACGGAGAGCTGGGTGCTATGGCTCTGCAGGCTGTGATGAAAGGCTTCGAGGACGTGTTCAGCCTGGACGCCTCCTCTGTCCCTGTCCTGCACTCGGACATGCAGGTCAGCATGCAGGCCACACAGAACTCCTCCAAGACCTGTTCCATGCGAGAAGGACACAAAATCAGCATGGCTGCCCTTAGCTGGTCTGATGACAGTGACAGCGACTAGGAGTAGATCCTCTAGGTTAATTAGCTGGCCTCAAAAACTGTGCTCTTATACCAGCTTTCCTCATTGTTTGCAAATGTATTGAAGATATTTCTCATATTTCTACAAACAATTCTTTCTATAAGTTTTTGGATCTATTGGTAGGAAATATCTGTGTGTAGTCCTGATATTGCAATTATTACATTTTGTTTGGTTTATTTTTCTAAGAATACATTTAGCACATGAAGAAACATATATAGAAACCTCCAATTGATCTAAGAGGTGAAAATAATAATTGTTTCCGACTCCTGCGTATGGACTGCATTAGCCCTGCCGGTCCTACGCCTACAGAGTCCTTATGGATGTCATTTCTGCCAAATGAAGTGTAGCAGCATGCTGTATAGCGTATAGCAGCATGCTGAGGGCAGAGCAAGCTGCACGTCAGCCTAGTGAAGAGTCGTCGCTTTTATGATGAAGTGACATTTTGCTGACATTAAGATTGGCCAATTTGAGCAGTGAGGCTGGGATATACTTGCATAGGAAAGAAAGGCTAGGGAGTGATAAAGAGTGTGAGAGAGAGAGAGAGAGAGAGAGAGAGAGAGACTGAGATTGCTGTCCGTAAATATTTATGTTAAGCTTTGATTCAAAAGACTGAACAAACCTGTCTCTGTGTTGTTTGATTATTTAAAAAAAATTCCTTATATTTGATGACTGTGTGATAATTCAAGAACATAACCTTAATATGTTGCCCAGCATATTTATTCCTACATTTTTTTCATAAATTTGATGCAGTTTTGATCCGTATACGTTCCAGTTTAAATGAAAGAAGGCAAACTAATACCTGCATGCATAGTTTAAATAGATCTAAATACAGATATTGAATATGACATCACGCTTTTGTTCATTAAAAGACATAACATTTTCACAATCTAATATTTTTTCTTTTCCTTTTTTTTTACTTCTAGTGCCCTCTAATAATAATAATAATTATTATTATTATTATTATTATTATTATTTCCTGCTAAGATGATAATAATTTTTGCATTTAACAGTGAAATTAATTTTGAACTTATATTCAGTACTTAGTGTTCTCATATACTGTGCATATATACAGTGTGCATATATACAGTATATATACATATATGTATTCTAGAAGGTTTTGTATTTGCAGTGTTTTGTTTTAGGTCCAGTGTTTCCCTTTGACATGTTTATCATTTTCTTTTTTTTTGATCCTGTCTCTTTCTGCCTTTTGCAATAAACGTTGTCACAAAAAATATGCTTAAACTCTCTTACTTACATATTTCGCTTTTTATACTTTGCACAAATCTAATACTATAAAGCTCCTGTTTTGTGAGTTTTAAGGGTTTAAACCACTTTAAGGGTTTAAGTGTATGATGGCCCATATGATGTCTTTTCAGGGGCCAAATATGTCTGTATTTAAATGCAGCCTATACATAGCACACATAATAAAGCACACATACACTGTGACCACAATTTCTTTCGATCAGCAATGCCAAAAATCGTTTAAGGTTGCATTGATGTGCCCCCGAATAAGCCCTGTTTTCAATGTGATCTCTGGACGCGATGTGTGGATATGCTCCTGTGGTGTCAACTGAACATAAGGTCAAATCCTGGCTATATTCTCCTGGATAACACCAGCAGGACAGAGTGCACTCTACACCCTGCTGAACTCATGAAGGAATTTCAATTACAGAGTCATTTGTGCTGACGGTCTCCAGCACGCCTCCCTTCATCCCATGTCTTCTTTGTCAACAGTTCGCTTCCCATCCTTATAAAACCATGCAAACCAGTTGTGAAGGGCAAGATGGCTGCTTAAAATGCACTGTTATGTCACTCTAATTAGGCAAATGTATGTCGTGATGCTTTGGCATGTGGCAGATGGTTTCTTTTTTTATATACATATTATAATTTTGTTTACATCCTCTGATATGAGTCCTACGCAGACGGCAGGAGTTAAGGACCCATCTGGCTGCACAGAGGGAGGAACACAACAGTTTCCATCTCGGTTCATATTTTTTTCATGCACATGTAAAAGGTTTGACATACTCCATGCACAGATTACTGATTCATTTTGATTTCCTTCACCATCTTTTTGCACAGCAGAGTTCTTGTATTATAATATTACCTGTTAATGACGCGGGTTGTGTTTTGACTGGCGTTTGCCTTTTTAAGGCATACGTCTCCCTGGAGTTTGTTAGGACATTTCATACAAAAGTGCTGCTTATGATATTTAGTATGCATTTTAGCTTCAAAAAGAATTAGTGGAATTTATGTTAACTTACATTATTGAACTCATGAATAAAATTAAAACTATTTTTATAAGTGTTCACTGTTTATATGCATTACACTCTCTGTTTTTCTGTAGCTCCTTCCTAACCTCGCCATCCATGTTTGGACAGAGGAACATGTGGTCTGTATCATTATTAAATGTGTTTTACAATATTTAATTAATTGGGAGATTACTGATAGGTTTAACTCTTATGTTCTTTTGACTTTTTTCAGTAAACAGCCAAGGCTATCTCTTTATATATTTTTAATAGCTATTTTATGTGAAATAATTACTATAGCTCATATTTGACTCAATCAGTAGTAAAATAATAATAATAATTTAAAAAAAATTCTCCTGCTCTTTTTAATTGTCTCTACAATGGTCCTCAATATTGTTTCTATAATCTGAGCAATAAACCAATCTCATCAGTAATGTTTATAGTATAAAGAATTGTAACAGGTTTATTGACTAAAATGTCCTCTGTTTCACAGTACTTTTGGATGTCACAGATTTTTGGGACAGGTAAGAAGTTCTCATAAGATTCTTTTTGTTTCATAAATACTTCCCAGGTGTTCATGTGTACCCGTCAGATTAATGATAGTATAAGTAAGATTTTCTGCTGTATGTGTGTACTAGTGACTGTTTTGTTTTAGGTGGGGTCGAGTGTGAGATGCAGCAATACGCTGATGTCTTTAAGAAGAACCACATCACTGGACGCAGGCTGCTGCTCCTCAGTGAGGGAGATATGAGAGATATGGGCATTTCCTCTAAAGGGCATATCATACACCTGAAGGTAGTGTATTTCACTATCAAACTGCTGCATGATATGGAATCCAGCTTGATATTATATCACATTTAAAAGGCATACAGATTTTTTAGAAATATATTTAGGTAGCATTGGGTATAAGCCAGTGTAACATTTAAAGGTTATGTAAAAGCTTACAGCAGTTATGTAAAGGGTGATGTGAAGAAATGCTGAGAGGGAACAAATTTGTCTATAGCTGATCGTGGGAATTAACTTCTGCCCCAAAACATTAATATAACTTTAAAAAGATAAAAAGTACAGTGTGTCATTCTTTGAAAGACATGCACATTAGGCATAACGGACTTTTCCAAACTGCTCCAGGAGTGAGTGTGAATGGTGTTGTGTATGTTGGCCCTGCAGTGGACTGGGGAGCTGTCCAGTGTATACCTTGCCTTTGCTCAGAGATGGCTGAGATAGGCTCCAGCTTCTCCACAACCCTAGTAGGATTAAGCAGTTTGGCAAATGAGTGAGTGAGTGAGTGTAATGAAGAAAGAAAAGCTGGAGCATGTAGCAATCACAGAAATTATTGATCGCAAGAGAGCTAGGAGCCGACAGATACACATACGTCCGGCAGCTAGTAGGATATCTTGGGAAAAACACCATATAGGTTCTGCAGGGAGCCAGTGATGGACAAACTTGGAAAACTTAGTGCTCAGTGGCAGCTGAAGCCTGGAGCAGGCATGGCACATGAACAATAATTGTTGATTACTTTCCTGTAAAAGCATGTTCAGAAGTGTTTTCTTTCTTCTACACTTCTCTTTCTCACCCAAATGTTAAATTCTCAGTTTATGAAAATTAGATACTCCTTAATCTGAGTGTGTGTGCGCAATTGTTTCATGTTTTATGTATCATGTTACTAAGAGATGACTTTTCTTCTTTTTTAGAGTGAAATTGAGAAATTAACAGATGATTACCTGGCACTGTTCCATTTCCCCCCATTAACAAAGGTACAGGCAGATTTATAGGAGTACTGTGTGGGGTTTTTATAAACACTTTTCATACTTGTTCAAAATTCACTGTGTTGTTTCTGGTTATAGTCTGTGTAACTATGAACCTTAGTTCAGTTTTCTTCAAAGATGCTATATTTTTCTATTAGTGATGTACTGTAAGTAGAATTTTGCCTGTCGAAATGTCCCTGTGTTTCCTGGCAGGATGAAATTGACAGAGAAGAGGAGAAAAGCTGGAGGAAGACTGTGAATTTGGAGTTGGTGTTTGGTTATCACTGGAAACCAGGAACAGGTCCACAGGTACAAAACATTCCATAAGAGCATCTATGACATACAGTATATGTGCACACAAGAATCATACCAAAGTCTATTAATCCCGTTGTAGCATTTAAATAACACATATCATTTAAAAATTAATGACAGTGACTGAGGTGGCGCTTTGTGACACTGTATTCTGATAGCAAGATTGGCCTGAATTTGAGCCTTACGGTTGGTGAGGGCGTTTCTGTGTGGAGTTGTCCTCACTATGCTTGCGTGGGTTTCCTCTGCGTGCTCCGGTTTTCCTTTGACAGTCCAAAGACATATACATTGGGCTAACTTGCTACTCTGGATAGCCCCTTGGTGTGTGTGTGTGTGTGTGTGTGTGTGTGTGTGTGTGTCTGTGTGTCTGTGTGGGTGGGTGTGAATGTTTCATTGTGAATGCTTGTGTGTCTGTGCTGGCATTGCAGTGGACTGGCGAACTGTTCAGGGTGTACCATGCCTTCGCTCAGAGATAGCTGGGATTGGCTCCAACTTCCACGACCATAAACCATGTAGATAATGCCATGTAGATAATGACTGGATGAATGATAGTGGTTGGCCACAAGAGAAACCTAAATTTGCTGATGATCAGAGGTTAAGACACTTATTCCTTGATTTATTGAACATCTAAAAGTGAAGAATGGTGCAATGCAGCTTCTTGTTCTTGCAATCTTGTTAATGCAGCCCTCATGTAATGTTTCAACATTTTATTTTTGTCTTTCCTTAAAACTAATACTGAAGGAAATGTTTTAACCTTATTCAGGCACATGTTGTATTTTCGATCCCTTTATTAAAGGATCTTTAGAAGCTCCAGGTTTGGTATCTACATTTGAAGCCCCCAGCTCTATATCAGTTTTCAAACTGCTGATTCATATTCATACTTACTTTATTTTTCACCTCACACCACAGTGAGTGTGTAAGATTTGTTTTTGCATTTATTATTCTGAATTGTTATTTGCGCTGTGGTGAAGTCTGGGGCCTTTTTGTTCCCTGGGTGATGACTTGTCATCAGTGCATAGAACGGTGACTCTTTAGGATGTCAAGATGGCGACACTCGCCTTGAAGTTGCCATTTCCTTAAGTGAAGACGCCTGTTATTCTCCCATCAGCTATTGACCATCATCTCACTAAGCACAGTTTGCAAGATTGATTTTTTTTTTCTTCTTTCCTCCTATAAAAATAAACAGAAAAAAAATAAACAGATCTTCTATCTAGAGTGATACATAACCTCCACCCCCTCTTGCTTGGAAAGGCTTTGTTCAGGTCTCAAAGAGGGGAGAAAGGCCGCTTCTCCACTTGCTGCTTGAATTTAATCAAAAATGGCCCATTTAGCCAGAAGTCATTTTCTTTTTAAAAGGCAAATGTTATTTAATCTTTCAGCTGTTCATTGTCCCATCATAAATAGTCCCCTTTCAGTGCGTGTGGCGGGGCTGAAGCGAGGCCGCTAATTGCCTCCCATTTCTCCTGACATGTGGTGGTTTAGTGGGGAGGAAACTCAGCAGGGAGAAGGAAACAGGAGGCTGAGAAAATGAGAGCTAATTATTTTCCCCTGCCTGGTGTCAGGCTCTGTGTCAGCCTTGTTTTTACAAACTGGAAGGTTCTTTTCGACTAAATAAAACAAACCCGCTCTGCTCACTTTTCCTTGCTCTCCCCTTCTTTCTCTTTACCCGCCCTCTCTCTCTTTCTCTTCCTCTCTCTATCTTTCATTCTCCTCTCTCTCTCTCTCTCTCTCTCTCTCTCTCTTTCTCACTCTCTCTCTCTCTCTGGCGGTGTCATGGTAGCAGCTGCACTTCTCAAAGACTAAATGAGGGGCCTGCGATTGTGCACTGGCCATCTGACAGGCAGCGAGTGTGCTGTTAATGAGGATATCAGCACTGAGTCGAGGGAAAGGTGCTGAATTATGTATGAGGCGTCATTAGACGCTCGCTGCGCTGGCCGCCATCATGGCGCATTGTTTCTGACGGTGTGATTAGGCCAGGCCCAAAAGCGCCAGGCCAAGACGCTAGCAGCCTGTTCCAATGAGGAGGAGTCTGGCACCTTTACAGCGAGACATGCCTTCTGACATACACATACTCAGGACCTCTGACACTGCTGGTTTGAGATCCATCCAGTGAACACACACACACACACACACACACACTCAGTCCTAAACCCAAAACAAACCCTCAGAACACATACACGACACACTCCTTAGTGCACACTTGTGAGGATGTAAAGGTGTGTGTTAGATCTCTTCTGTGATGTGTCCCCCTCTCATCTGAGTACACAGTAGATTGTCTTACAACAGGAGCATTGTGTAAAGTAATGACCAGTAAATAGTGCCCAGTGCTGGAGGAATCATTACTGCTTTGTCAGCATGTGCACCGCGTCCAAAGCCACCCAGCACTTTATAACATGTCCTCTGATAAGGAGCACATTTGCATTGAGGATGGGAATGAGAGTGGATGTTACAAGCTCAGTTGCACATTTTATCTTCCTTTTATTGTGATTTTAATGGTTGATTCTGATTTTTCTAATTTGTTGCAAGGGTTTGTTTATTCAGCTCAAATTCCTTGTAGTCTCGTTTAGTTGGAGTTAATGAGCAATATGCTTAGTTTGGATGATAGACTGCTTATTCACATATGATTATCTCTGATCTCATTTCAGTATTTGGCCAATTGATGAGGTTTTGGAGCAAGAAATTCCGAATAACAAGCAAGATCAAATGTTATGTATCATACCCAGGGAATGTTGGGATATTAGCAGTTATCACTGCATTGAACTTCTAAGCAGAGTTCTATATCAAAATTCTATACCATTTATTTGATGGAACGGTGGTATCATTTTTGTGGTGGATTGATGCAGAGCTTAGGTTACTGTCTGTGTGAAGTTTATCTGCATGTTGTCTTCAGGTTTGTGTTGGTTACCTCCATATATTCCAAATTTTTACACATTATAAAAACCTGCTAATGGACCAATTGACTATACTTAATTGGCCATTGGTGCAAAAGTGTGCGCAGAGTGTCCTGCAGTGATGGACTGGCATCCTGTATCATATGTCCTTCCTCATGCCCAATGTGCCTGGAATAAGGTTCAGTTCCACCAGAACCTTAGCTAAGATGAAGCAGTTACTGAAGACGAATGTATAAGAGAAGAGTGAACAAATTTACAAGATATACCAGCTTATTCTGTCCACATGGAGAGAGTTTGACTCAAGAAATATTTGTTGGAATTTTTTCCAGGTATTTTCAAAACCAATGACCCAGCTCATGCGGCTGTCTAACAAGCTAACAAGTGAAAAGGCAGTTATTGAAGTTGATGTTTTGTTGGAGGCAGAAAAATTGGGCAGGCATAAGGATCTGTGTAACTTTAACAAGGGCCAATTATTTTTTGACTAGTTGGCTGGTTAGAGAAATGGTAGGTCTGGTGAGATGTTCCCAGTATGCAGTGGCTAGGACCTACCAAAAGTTGTCAAGGGAAGAACTGATGAACCAGCAAGAGGATCATAGGTGCTAGACTCAGCCAAGGCTAGCCAACCTGGTTCAATCTCATTGAAGAGCTACTACTACATTGTGTGGCTGGTGGGGGGTATGCTGTACCACAGCACACCTTCAGAGGTCTTGTGGAGTCCATGCCATGACAGTTCAGAGCTGTATTGAACAGGGACCTATGCAGTATTAGGTAGATGCTTAATGTTGTGGCTAATCGGGTATAACTGCATAGCAGTTCCTACTTGAGCATTATGAAATCTGTACTAAAAATAGAGATGAATAAAATGACTCTCCAATAAAAATAATTTAAATCCAAATATTTGCCTTTTTCCCACTCATTTCAGTTGGATAATTCTTCTTTTACCTGTCCTTTACTTAAAATATTTTAGCTGATATTCTTCATTCATCACTCTTGATTTTATTTAAACACTCATGCTCTCACAAAAATGTAGCAGGCTAAAGTTTCTATATAGAGAAGGAACGCGTGCATTATTAGTGAATGGGAAACAAATGGCATGAACCCACATTTGGGAAATGTATTCTTGCATGTGTAAGGAGAGAGGAGATATATAATATATAGGGAAAGGTAACATTGGTGAGAATAGAAATGGCTATCTCTGATCACATGTATCGTTAACAATAATCATGTTACATCCACCCTCAGGATCTGCATATACAAGTTGTTGGCTAACATGAGCATACTTTAAATTATTTTATGGAAAATCCCTTATGGAACTTATTATAGTCTATTGCAGCTTATTTGTTGTGGCTTTATGATGCTATCTAGGTAGAATTGAATTTGATTAATTCTGCCACTGGTTTCCTATGGTTTGTGATTTCCTCCCATACCTGCTGGCTCTGCTTTATTGTTACAAGGTGTGAATGTGTGTATATGTACAAGATGCCTGAGTCTTTCTTGGGAACATTGGAATTGAGGCAGGATGGGATATACACCCTAGATGGAATGCCAGTCCACACAAAGCAATTTTAAAAGGGTCTGGCTCACTCATCCCAGAATCCCTTGCACCAAGTAACGAGTTAACATTTTCAATGAAACTGACTTTTTAGAAACAACAATTCAGTGACATCCTAGCCCACAGATCCATACTTGTAATGTGAAATTGAATATATATATATATATATATATATATATATATATATATATATATAAATAAGTATGTATATCTTATCTTTTTCAACAAATTGATTGCAATTTTATCTGGTTATTCCATTATAATGGATCCACATTAGCCTTGGTCGTCTCGCTGCAGGTGTGAAAAGAAAGCAGAGATAAAGCATACTTTGTTGAAAGCTTCCACATATGACGCGTAGCTGAGGAATCAATTTGCTGTAAGTGTCAGAGGGATCGCTAACAGTAAATTTGCAGAGGTTTTGCTGCACATAGAGCTGGTAGGTAGCAGTCAAGTGCTTTGAAAACAAAAACAACTAGAACAAAATGACCATTACTCTATCCAGATATTATACAGTATATCCAAACTTAAGGTTATATACAGTATTTTTTTACTTTGCAAGGCTTCCACCACTGTTCATATCACTGTTACTCTCTTGTATTAGAGGCCCTTGAGGCTTTCACCTGCCTATTAAAAAGAGTGAAATTGTTTATTCCTGTTCTGATTGACAAAGCGTCGAAATTAATGAAAGCCAATAATTCGATAATATCTGACTACAGTCTCTGAATATCTTCTGACTTCTTTATGCCTCTTGCAGGACTGCAAATGGAAAATGTACTTGGAGCTTGATGGAGACGAAGTTGCTTTAACCTATATCAGAGACGTCACTTTTAATTTAAATAGACCAGATGTGGAAGTGTCAAAGATGACTAAGGTAAATTTTAAATTGTCGCTCTCGGTTAGAACATCCAGTACAGTAAGGATGTGAACTAACGTATGAAGTCGTGTGCCTTTTTTTCTCAGCCACCTTTTGTGATGGAGAAATGGATTGTTGGAATATCTGACAAACAAACTGTAGACTGCATTGTAAATTATGAGGTAACTGAGATTCACAAACATAAACAAGGATATATACTCCTGCAAACATCCTCACCTTTTCACTCCCCTACACACTGATGTATACTTTAAAAGGGGAAAGAAGTGAACGTGGATGTCTTTCTTCTTTACTGATCCAAACCAGAATCACTCTTTCCCTTACACTTCACTTGGATTGTTTGATTGAAGCCATTAAACCAACAGCTTGTTTCTGCCACTTTGTGCTCTGTATAGACTTTTCGTCCTTGTATCTATTCAGTTGTGTCAAATCTGCAGTAGGACACTAGAAGAAGATTGTAGGGCTTGGTTCCTGTTTGGACTTGTGCATAACTCACCCTGTGCTTACTGTTTCATCAGAGTGATGTCAAGTCTCCAAAGAGCACAAGGCATGTGCACTCAGTGCAGTGGAGTCTGGTCAGCACGGTAGATGAAATCAGGGGTGTAGAGCTGCTTATAGAAACAGCACCAACTAACGAGGATGGAAATTGTTCCAACTCAGGTAATAGTAATTTTTATTTTTTGGAACCAGAGCCTCTATAAGTACGTAGTTTACAAAGGCAAAATTTCCTTAAAATAAGGATTCTATCTAATGCTATATGTCTGGATTTTATTACAATATTAAATAAAAATGGAAATGTAACTGGAAATAAAATGTAATAGTTGTGATCTAATACAACTTGCAGCAAAACAATAAAACTAACTGTGAATCATTTTTGACATTCAACAACTTCTATTTTCCTTATGAATTACATTATAACATTTATAAAATCTTATTTGATTTTGATATACTGTATTAATCTCACAAGAAAAATTTTAACCCATCCAAAGTGAGCACACACTCGGAGCAGTGGGCTGACACAAATTGTGGCACCCGGAAAGCAGTTGGGGGTTAGGTACCTCGCTCAATGCTATGTAGGTGGAGGAAGGGAAGGTGCAGCTCACACCCCAAACCCCCACCCCCACTTCCCCGCCACCACACATTTTTCCAGCTGGTCCAGGAATCAAACCAGCGACTTTTTGGTCCCAACCCGCTTCTTTAAGGTCAGGTCAGTCCATTACTTGCCACTGGTACCATGTAACCCAGTGCTACCTGTCGCATGAAGTGCCAGCTGTGGAGAGCCTCGTGGGCGGAACCCTATACGTCACCTAATATAGGGGGGTTACTCATGGTTTCACCTCAATAGACTCCCTGCAAATATCGGGTATGGCGCCCCGATGCTGCGCTGGACCCACCTGCCCAAGGTCACCTGATTACAGGGAACTGGGCAGGTGTCCTATGGCGAAACTGAGCATCCTGGTAGCTTCATTACTGTCACATGGTCGGTGGTGGACCAACCCAGTTAGTGCCCCGTGGCAGTACTCAAGGGCGGAGATAAACATACATATCTAGCGGCCAGCCGCTGCAGCATGACAAAGTTGCTGACGTGTCTCGACCTGCTCTTGCCTGTCGGACCACAATTTTGCCATGCCCGAGAGAGTGATTCTGGTAGCGATGCAAAAGCCAGTGTATTACTTAAACCCCTTGCATGCAGTTTACGGTTAAATACGGAGACAGAGTGTATGATTGCTGATCCCGGATTGAACGACGCCCGGGTGACCAAGGTTCGCGCTGGTACGCTCACTCTTTGGCGGCTAAGTGAAAAGTCAGTAAGGGCGAAGAAGATAAATTATCAGACTCGTGCATTGGAATGTTAGAACACTACTTGACAGAGAGGGCTCCAAAAGACTGGAACGCCAAACAGCACTAGTCGCTAAGGATACAAGAGAGATACAACATTGATATAGCAGCATTGAGTGAGACGCTGTTGGCTCTCTATGACAGTCTAGTAGACCATGGATACACAATCTTCTGGAGTGAAAGAGAGGAGAATCAGAGACGCGAGGCTGGAGTTGGTTTTGCTTTCAGGAACTCTTTAGCTGAGAAACTGGAACCAGACACCAATAAATGACAGGTTTATAAAAATGCGACTCCATCTGCAGAATAATGTCTATGATACCATCATCAGTGCATATGCTCTGACAATGACCAACCCAGATGAAACAAAGGAAGAGTTTAACAGCACCCTGAGGGATGTCATGAGACAAGTCCCAAGCAGTGATGAGCTGATTTTAGTAGGCAATTTCAGTGCTAGGGTAGGCAGAGAGACAGACAACACTGTCTTCAGTCACAAGCTCCATCATAAGGCCACATGGATGCACCCAGGGTCAAAGCACTGACACCTCTTGGATTAGGTAATTATGTGACAGAGAGACCAGGCAGATGTTATTGATACTAGAGTGATGAGGGGCACTGACTGCTCAACTGATCACAACATACTAAGATCTACAATAGCATTCATCAAGAAGAAGAAATCTGCACATACTGGAGCCAGACCACCAGCCAAGTTGAATGTGAAGTCAGAGATCAATTTCAAGAGCAAATGACAAGAACATGGATGAATTATGTTTCCAGCAAACAGATGTAGAAGGCAAATGGAACACACTGAGGACACTTGTATTTGACACAGCTGAAGAACACGTCGGAAGCCCAGAACCGAAACATCAAGACTGGTTCAATGAAGAAGATGAGCAACTCAACAAATTAATAGAGGAGAGAAATACTGCAAAGATGAAACACCTACAAACAAACACAACAGGCAACAGAGCTAAACTAAAAGAGGTGGCAGGAGAAAGCTGAAGGATTACTAGCTGCTGACAAAAATGACACGAAGGCATTCTACAATGGTTTGAGGGAAGTGTATGGCCCAAAGAAGAGGGGTACCACCCAACTCATGGACATAGATGGCAAATCAATTTTAAAAGAAAAGGATCAGATATTCAACAGGTTTGCTGAACACTTCAACCAGTTGCTGAATATTTCTGGAGATATAGACCATACAGCACTTAGCAGCATTGCTCAGAGGCCAATGATTCAAGGCATCGATATGAAACCAGCATTTGATGAACTGCTAAAAGCTGTAAGTGCAACGAAAGAAAATAAGGCACCTAGAAGATGTGGAATACCTCCTGAAGTCTGGAAGACTCTATCTAATTATTGACATCTGGGAGCAGGAGGAAATGCCACAAGACTGGAAAGATGCCAACATCATACCAATATTCAAAAAAGGAAGTAGAATGGATTGTGGTAACTACTGTGGAATCTCCAATGTCAATTGCTGGCAAGATAATGGCCCATACACTCCTCAACAGAATAAATGACAAGCTCACTCCAAACATGTTACCTGACACCCAGTGTGGCAGGAGTACTATGGATATGGTATTCAGCCTTCGCCAGATACAGGAGAAATGTATGTCCATGTATGCTGTTTTTGTTGACTTCATAAAGTGATTCGATACAGTCTCCAGAGAAGGCCGATGGATCGTCCTGCAGAAATACGGATGTACAGAAAAAGTCATCAGTTTGATAAGAGGTCTTCATGATGGCATGCAAGCACAGGTTGCTCACGGAAGTAACAGATCCAAAGAATTCAAAGTAACACATGGTGTCAAACCCACGGGGTGTGTACTCGCTCCAACATTATTCTCCATCTACCTGACAGCCAAGCTTGAAGCTTTCAAAGACGCCCAGCAAGGAATCTACATACAAACTCATCACATTTCAGATCTCTTCAATGTGTCCCATTTTAAGGCAATGACTCGCATTACTAGGAACCTCGTGAGGGAGATGCTTTTTACTGAAGACTCTGAAGACATGCAGAAGTTAGTGGACAAGTTTGCCAGAACTGCCGCTCAGTTCAGCTTAAAGATTAATATCAAGAAAAGTGAGTACCAGTGTCACTGCCACTACATCAGCCAGTGAAACTTCTAAATCCTCCAACTGAAGCTGATACCATCACCATAAACCAAGAACCACTTATACAATGCACAGACTTCAAATATTTAGGAAGTACAGTCTCCAGCAATGCCAAAATTGAAAGAGAGATATAACCAATAGGATGGGAAATGCCAGTGCTGCCTTCGGTAAACTATAAGAATACCAAGTAAAGAAACTCCATGCATATATGATGAGACAACTGAGGGATATAATGGGTATATCATGGAAGGACAAAGTCACAAATCTGGAAATCTCCCATCATGCTGGTCTTCCATCTATGGCTGACATTATGATTGAAAAAGGTCTGAGGTGGTTAGGCCATGTACACAGGATGGAAACTGAAAGACTGCCGAGGCAACTGCTGTATTCCCAGCTCTGTGAAGGCGCTGGAAACTAATTATGACCCAGACTCAGATTCAAAGATGAAAAGAAACATGAAATGGAGAGAAATAGACAGAAGCACCTGGAAACAGACTGCTGGGACAGAATGGTCTGGAGATACAGCATCAAGCCGAAACCTTGACCACAGACAGTCATTGTCTATTTGACCGACTGCGAGAGAGAGAGAGAGAGAGGCCATGGCTACTCACACTATACACCGACCGTTACACCCATATACTGTATAACTGTTAAAAATTTCTTTCTGAAATCAGGGGCATTAATATAAGGGTTGGGTCTCCCTTTATAACAGTCTCCACTCTTCTGGGAAGGCTTTCCACTAGACTTTAGAATATGGCTGTAGGGCATAGAGCTCCTGGTAGCGCATAGTGTGTCTATTCTAAGGACTGTCACCTAGCAGTGAGCAGGATTGGGATTTGAATCTCTGCCGAGGACCTTTCTGTGTGGAGTTTGCATGTTCTCCCCTTGCTTCCATGGAAGGGCTACCTCTAGGTTCTCTGATTTCATCCCACAGGCATGTACATTAGGTCAGTGGTGGCTTTGTGGTTAAGGTGATGGGTTACTGATCCGAAGGTCAGTGGCTCAATCCCAACTATCACTGCTGTTGGGCCCTTGACCCTTAGTTGCTCAGCTGTATAAAAATGACAATTGTAAGTCGGTCTGGATAAGAGTGTCTTACAAATGCTGTAAATGTACATTAGGTCCAATGGCTACTTTAAATTGCCCATAGACCTAAATGTGAGTGTGAATGCTTGTTTATGTCAGTGTTAACTCTGTAACAGACTGATGATCTGCTGAGGGTATATCACCTGAAGTCACCTTTAATTTTGGAAATTTATATACAATTATATGAAACTTTTACACACTTATATATTTATATTGTAATATATTTTTTATATAATTGTAACTATAATATTGTATTTATAATATAATTTTAATATAATTACAGTTATACAGAAATTGTTCAAAACTTTTTTCATGAAATAAACTATTTTTGTTACTAGTGTAGAATTAACATCTTTTCATATCTCACAGGAGTTGATCCTCAGTGGATTTCCAGTCTGAGATTAAAACAGATCAGAGAGCACTTTGCCCAGGAGCGCCACAGTTCCACTCCAAACAACCACTCCGACAACATGACCCTCCCGCAGTTCCTGTCTGCTTTTGGTAATCAGTCATCATATGCTTCTGCCGTGCGAAGATCGCCCAGCCACAGTCAACTTTCTCAGCGGGCTGACTCCAAAAGCTCCTCCTCTTCTACACTTTCAACCAAACTCTCCTCAATCCATCTGGGGTCAAAGGGTAGCAGCCCCTCTAGTACAACATCAGAGAGCACATCGGAAAGAGACCGTTCTCATAGCAGTAAACACATGTACAACTACCAAAGAAAGGGCTCCTATAGCTCATTTACTGCGACTGGAGGAGGAGACCGGAGATTCTTTAGAGGGGGCAGTCATACACATGGAAGCTCTAGAGGTGGACGACACCGGACCAACTATGTTGAACCACAGATCAAATTACAGGGAATCCCAGGATTGGCATCAGCAACAGTTGGAGAAAAACAGAAAGATGAGGATGCCAAAGCTACAGAGGGAGGATGGATTAAAGTAGAACGCAAAAAGACTTCCAAACAGGATCATAAGCAGCATGATCAAAGACAGCTTAGAGGCCGTCAACGCAAAGGAGGAAGAGGGGGGCGTGGGTGGAGCTAAAGGTTTTTACTTTATATATGGGTGGACATGTGGAATGAGAAATTGATTTATTACACTAAAGAAAAAAACATTTTCACAAAATGTAAAAATAACAGACACAGCAGATGGAACCGTGGTATAGATACAGTCGGTGTCATGTCATAGCTGTGAAGTATGGTGTGAGCGAAGGCTGTGTGTGGGGAAACAATTATTATGCTGGGAAAAGGACGGTTTTTAAAATCAGATGCTAATATCAACAAGCTGTTATGTCCTAAACACATTGCTGTCACTTGACATAGAATGCTTAGTTCAAAATGGAAATAGAATCGGCTTGGATTGTTGTCCATATCTTATGAAAGACTGGAAAAATGATCCAACTGAATAGCCCATAGTGTCATTCTCAGACATGTTCTGCTATCTGATAGAATCAGCCAGTAAGAGACAATATTACATTTACTATAGTTAAATTTATCATAATATCTGCAGCCTACAACCAATAACCCTGTGATGAATTATTAGCATGTTGTAGTCGGCCATGCATTGTTTGGAGACAGTGCTAGTCATTATCATACATTAGCCACATCATTAGCCATTTTGATGATGTGCTATATCATGCAGGGAGTTATACACAATGCAACTTCATGGACTACAGGTCCTTGGATGCTCGCAAGTGTTATGTTTACATTGTTATGTGTTATGCTGTTAGCATAGACGGAATATTTTTTAGCTGTTGAAAAATGCTAGGTAGTTCCCTTGACTTCCAATGATTACTCCAACATTCATTGCAAACAATCAAACCCTGTTTTGATAAAGCAAACTTAACAGTAAAGTTACCTGTTCCAAAGGTAACTAAACTCATCTACCACCGGATGACTTGCAATCACTGTGTTCTCCTACTTGGTTCTGTCTGTGGGTTTAGTAAAAAATACATTTAATAATAATAATAATAATAATATTAATACTTTAGGTTTTTTGTTGTTGTTGTTTATTTGATGCACAGAAAATTGACTCTTTGGCTTTGTCCAGAATGCTTTGTTTTTCCCCTCAGCACAAAATGGATGTGACATTTATGGCCATTCCTTCAAATACAGACTGTATCTCTTGGTATATAAGAACTGCTTGTCTAATGATTATGAACAGAAATTTTTTAATTACGCACAATGCCAACTGCAGGCATGCCAGACAAATGCAAATCAAAAATGCAGAAAAAAGAAAAAACATATTTAGATGGATGGATGGATGACAAAGCTGTGAATGTTAATACAACCAAGTCAGTGGTTTTACTTTGAGACAGTACAGCGTTTTCATATTTGTTTTTCGCCTTTTTATGAAATACTTTTTAGCACAGTCATACTAAAACAGATAACTATGAAATCTGGATGGTGTGTGAAATATTTTTAATGTAAAAAATTATGTCTCCATATATGCATGTTATAATTGCTGGGTTGCAACCACATGACCTGTGTTTGCGATTTGACTTTTGGTGAGCCAACTGGGGGTCAGACAAGCCACAGTGGCCACTGCTGTGCAAGGTTCTACCGGGATCGTTTCAGAATCTTTCAACACTAGACACACTATCGATCCGGTACCCTGATTATCTCGAAGTATATGGTGCTGCAGACCTCCTTCTATATGGCAGAACAAATTAAAGCTCTGAATAGGGACCTACAATGTCTTTGTATGTGGTTGGGTACAGGATTTAGGAATCAAGACCCTGGAAAACAAATCCTGCATCGTTTTTGCCCACGTAAGTTTGCATTTTGAGCTCTTACTGTTGGTTGCTGAGGTGGACGCGGAAAAGACATGAAGTGTAAACAAAAGTTTTACTGCTTGTGAATTCGCTCATCTTCACGCTGTCTGTCTTTTTCCGAGGGTTCAAGCTGCAGTACCACCAAGCTGCTACTGTTGGGCCCCTGAGCAAAGCACTTAGCCTTCAACTGCTCAGTGGTATAAATGAGATTATAAAATATTTATTTCACTCTGGATAAGGGTGTCTGTCAAATGCCATGAATGTACTGCAGTTCTTTTTCAAATGCGGGTGGGAATATAATTACTGCCTTAATCCTTAAAACAGACCTAGAGCTGTTTTAGAGCCTAACTACCTTCATATTGTTTGCTGTTGTCATTATTATTTTTTTTTAATAATATGTGTATGACTTCAGTGCCTTCTCCACAAGTCACACCAAAAATATGAATATTTTACTAATTTTAAGTGCTGTTTGATATTTGATATCGTATGACTGCTGACAGAAAGACAAGATACTAGTAGATGAATTCTTTTCTTTTCCTCTCAGGTTCAGACTTGTGTTTATGTTATATATTCTATTATAGAATTTTTGCCAAATATATTCTATAGTGTCCTACAATAAACAAATGTCAAACAATAAAAAAAAACTGTCAAAATAAACAAATGTTTTAAAAGGTCTTATTTTGGATTTGTGCTTGCTTGTGTGTGAGAGTGAAAGTGTGTGTGTGTGTGTGTGTGTGTGTGTGTGAGAGAGAGAGAGAGAGAGAAAGAACAAAGTAAAGGATGTTGGTTACACTTCACGCCCTCTTATGTAAATTTGATAAAGATGTTTGGCGCCACCATCGAGGGTCCTGGAAGGACCCGACTTCTTAAACCGGTGTTTCTACTTTATAATTATTATTATTTTCACACTCAGTAATATTTAGTGTCCGCATAACACCAGTATAACTTGGACATTACTATATAATTACAGTATAACTGCTGTATTCATTTATTCTTGATAACTTATTTCGATAATTGTTATGTATCTTAGAGGAATCGGTGGTGGCGGGAATAAGACCACGCCCCCAGGTATTTTCCCGCGAACTTCCACAGTGTGTAGCCTGCAGCACGCTCTTTTCTCCCCCTCATACCTACTCACACCTCAGCACTGCTCGCACCTGGTCAGAGAAGCAGGACAATGCCCTCCAAGGTAGGTCAACTTTTGGGTTTTGTTTTTCCCATAAGCAGTTTCAGTTAAGTCACTTTTTACAGCAATGTTTTTAAGGTCTGAGTGTTAAAGTGTTTATTCACTGAACAGGTCTTATCCTTTAGTAATTAAGATATTTTTTTCCTTCAGCATGAGTGCATTAAATGTTTAGAGTGTAAAGCTTAGTGAAAGATGGCAGATGTGTGCATTAGAGACGATATATGCTCCTGAGACTGTATAGTGTGTGTGTGTGTTGAGGAAATGGCACGCGCCAGTTTAAACTAAATCACGCCATGTTAAAGCTGTTTGCTGGTGGAACCGTTTATTCTCCTTGATGTGCGGGTTTTACTCTCTGTGCTGGGTTGTTAAATAAAACCGTAGTTGAGTGTTTATCGGGATAATAGTCTGTGTCGCGTGTTGCAATGTTTTATCGTCCTGCAAAAGACAAACGCCGTCCTTACCCTCTTCTCCAACCCGCTTTGATCCTTTCCCGCCACAGCGCCAGCAGGCCCCGCCCCCTTGTACCAGAATGAACCTGAGGAGTTACCGGAACTCGGCCCCGGTCCCAGTGGAGACGTCTTCCTCTGAGGACAGCTGTGACAGCTTTGCTTCGGATGGTTTTGCACCAATGGTAGAGGATTCACACTTTTTTTTTTTTTTGCATTATAATTAAACCTTCCAGTTCATGAATATAATAAACAAAAGTCCTGTTTAAGGGTCATAAATGACGTCACAACTCCAGGGTGGGGGGTCTATTTGACTGACACATCTAGAAAATGAGGGGTGGATGGGTTTGTGCTACCAAAAAGTCTGCTGTTGTTTATGAATGGCCCCTAAGGTGCAGTCATGTCCATAGTGAACAAACCTCATCACACGAACACTGAACCTGATTAATTATAATAATAATAATTAAGTAACGTGTGTTATGTGAACGTGAGGTCAGTTCGAGTGGAACTGTTGGTACTAATAGAGCTCAGTCTCTGGGGGATTTCACAGTTTGGTCTGGAGATTGATTGACAGATTGGAGAAACTAGACATCACATTTTCACACAGGATTAAAATCATATATCCTTGAACATCACTTGTCTTTTACCATCCTTCCCAGACAAGACAGAACCAGCTTGAGTAGAGCTTTAGATGAACAGACTTTGACGTGTAGATTTCCCCTCGCAGAAAAGACCTCTCCGGCAGACCAGGAGCTCGACGCGGCAGGAGAAAGTCTTAGAGCCCCAGTCCCGCAGCGGTTTTGAGGAGGAAAACGACTTCAGTAATGAGATGAGCGCCATGGTGAGTGGCAATAAAATTACCTTCACTGTTCATAACACTCTGCACCTGTGTTTTCGCTTTCTTGTATGCTTGTTCTCCCCTGGTTCCTTCAATGATCTGTGCTCCGTTTAGAAAATGGATTCCGACTCCGATTCAGAACCCCCCAAAAAATCGCGCCGCTCCTTCACTCTTCGGGTGGCTATGAAGTTCCCCGCCAAAAATGCTACTCCGAAGAAATCCCCAAGTCCCAAACCGGCTCCTAAAACCAAAGAGACTAAACTGGATTCAGAGGAAGAGGACTTCATTGCAAAGAGGGCACTTAATATTAAAGAGAACAAAGCCATGGTAAGAGAATGTGTCAGGAAGCTTTGGTTACAGTTGTTTTAGTAGCAGGCCAAGCTGACTTCTGTATTTCTTTAAATGTGTTGTGGTGTAGATGTGGCAAACAGTATGATCCTAAAACTTTTTGCCAACTGATGCAAACTATGTGCATTTTCACATATCCTGTAGCTGGCTAAACTAATGGCAGAGCTGAAAAACGTCCCTACACCCTTTGCTGCTAGTAATACAGTAAGTGTCAAGTTACTTGAGCTCTTTGCATTAGGTATTTGAATTTATTTTTGCATTTAACCGGAGGTTTTTTTTACATTCCCAATTTCAGCCTCAACGTGTTCCCCGACGTTCTTTGGGATCTCCTGGAGCTCGCAAACGAGACTCAGAACGTTTGACACCGATTCACACACGGTCCCGTTCGCTGGTGAATGGTCCCCCTACTCCCACTACAGAAGAAGAGACCGAGGACAAGTTCAGTCTTGTGCGCGGGAACACACGAGATGACGACGATGATGATGAAGAGCCGGTGAGACTGGGATGAGCATTGTGTTCTGGGGAGAAGTTTTGTTCTCTGAGTGTAATCGGTATTTGATTTAAAAATGTGTATATTCAGGAGCCACGTCGTCGCCGCACCTACACTGGTGCTCTCGCCATCCCGCATGTAGTGAGGCCCGTGGAGGAGATCTCCCAAGCGGAGTTGGATAAAATTTGCACTAATGTCCGAGAGAAGGTCTATAATCGAGTGACGGTGAGTTGTGTTTTTATGGTCCTAGTTTATATAGAGTCGTGCA
Organism: Neosilurus mollespiculum; assembly: GCA_030014195.1. Classification (NCBI taxonomy): domain Eukaryota; kingdom Metazoa; phylum Chordata; class Actinopteri; order Siluriformes; family Plotosidae; genus Neosilurus; species Neosilurus mollespiculum. Next base: position 32,736,360 of record JAQMYF010000012.1, on the reverse strand, counting down.
CCACTGTTCTTTATTTCACTTCATTCTTTATTAAGCGCCTTGTTTATGCTAGTCAGTAGTGGCATTGGCTCAAAATTGAAACAGTGTTCTGAGATTTGGTTTGTCCCACAGGGCAGCACCTGTCATCAATGTCGTCAAAAGACAACAGACACAAAGACTAATTGCCGTAATCCTGAGTGTATTGGAGTCAGGGGTCAGTTTTGTGGCCCTTGTCTGCGGAACCGTTATGGAGAGGAAGTTCATGAGGCACTTTTGGACCCGGTATGTACACACTTTCAGTGCTCTATTAAAAAGCAAGCATGACATTTGAGGCTTCCCTGGTTCAGGCTGTCTCAGACACCACTTTTTCACTAACCTGATTTTAGTCCTTTTGTGATGAGTGATAGGTAAAGGTTTTTTCCTTCTCCTCTCTGTACTCTAGGAGTGGCAGTGCCCCCCTTGCCGGGGCATTTGTAACTGCAGCTTCTGCAGGACCAAAAATGGGCGTTGTGCTACAGGAGTGCTTGTCTACCTGGCTAAATACCATGGCTTTGACAATGTCCATGCTTATCTGTCCAGGTAATGTTTTGATTTTATGACTTTTATTAGGCATTTTACCCATATAATCACTACTGGCCAAAATAATGGATCAGATTAAAAATTACAAAAATAAAGCTTTTAATAGTCGTGTCAACAAATATAATTGGTTTGTAAATAAGTGCATTCCTAAAATCACTGCTTGTTGCTGCAGGCAATTTATAACATTTGTTTGAAGTTAAAATAAAAATTAAAATCTTTAGCGAACACCGATTTAGGTACATTTTTCCAAATATATATATTCTGGCTGGTGTGTGTGTGTGTGTGTGTGTGTGTGTGTGTGTGTGTGTGTGTGTGTGTGTGTGTGTGTGTGTGTGTGTG
>JAQMYF010000012.1:32722722-32735363 GCA_030014195.1 Neosilurus mollespiculum | reverse complement strand
GATATTCTGTCTCTCCATGTTAGAATACATCTACCATTAAAAGTATGGAATGATCATGTCTTTATTAGTGGGCAAACATATATATATATATATATATTAGGGATGGGACTCAATTTTGAAAAAATATCGAATTAATTAGAGGCTTTTTAATTAATTAATCTCAAGTAATTGCGTTTTAATCGCATAACGATATTTACCCCAAAAAGCAAGGTTTTTTAATTTAAATGGATTTTAGTGGACGACTGAATCAAATAATAGACACAGGCATGCATATTGTAAACTCAAGCTCTTTCAATATCTGGAAAAATGCATTTATTTGCTTGCTTTTCAGTGTCATATAGCTGTTGAATATTGCTTGAAACAGTCTTTCTGCACGGCAGTTGAAAAGTAGCACATTTTCTAACCCCTTATCTTCTACAGTCCAGAGAAATCCATTTTGCAAGTGAATTAGTGAGTTTGTCCGATGTTGACTTACTAATTTTGGTCCTGAAGCCAGTCGTTTGATCGAGTTTGGGCCGCCGACACCTCTTTTTCGTACTTGGACAGGGACTGCTAGCGCTAACAGCTCTGGCGGTTTCTGTGCTCGCTGCAGCATGCTTTACATTTAGATGGTACTGTAGGGTTGAAGTGTAGATCAAATGTACAGTAGATGTTACAGCTGAATTAACACAACGTCAGTAATCTCTCTCTCTCTCTCTCTCTCTCTCTCACAGTCTGGAGCTCCAGCAGGTCCGTACCAAAGCGGAGGATCATCTACTAATCCGTTTCTGTAAAACTCAGCACTACAACGCCCACACACGCCCACCCACACACACCCACACGCACACACACACACACACACACTATATTCACTGCACTGACACTTCTAGAGAAAGGGGCGTGTGCTGTGTTTAGCTCCTCCTCGTCCTCACAAAGTGACAGATGTCTGTTCATGATCGACAGTGAAATCTAGGGAAAGTGGACGAGGGTGGATTTGGTGTTTGGAACAGAAGAGATACAGCAGACGGTCTTCCTACAGTCCTCGCTCAGCTCTCGTCACGCTCCACACCCGCACTTCATCATATTTATGGCTTTCAGTCGGTAATTAATAATAATGTCTTAGGATTAGCAGTTCAGTGCTTATTGCTATTTATAATCCTTTTGGGGGAAAAAACATTATTTATGATTAAAAAATCAGGCAGTGTTGAATCAGCGCTGATTTAAAGCAACATTAGTACTGATGTGTTTCATGAGACTAAAACATAAAAATGAAAGCAGTCCACGTTGGTTTTAAACACAGTTCAGGGTTTCCATCAGAACTCCGATGCTAACGAAACTGATTTGTGTGGGCTTTTTTATGGCTGCATGAAACGCATTTAACCATGAACATGGACAAAGTGTGAAATCGCAGGTGGAAAAAAACCCACATCAATGATCACTTCCTCAGATTCAGAAGAGGGTGTGGTCTAAAGTCAAAGATGGAGCTTGTGCATTTGATGTGATTCACCTGATAAACTTATTAACTGTGTGTTAATACACACTCACTGAGCAGTTTATTATTAACACTACACTAATACCAGATCAGATCTCACATCTGGGGTTCTTCCTGGCATGGAATCCACACAGTGTAATAAACATTCCTGTGAGGTTCTGCTCCATGCTTATTTCAATCATGCAGATGTTTCAGGAGCACTTTCATGCTGCGACTCTCACATCCTAGCACATTCCTAAAGTCTTTGACTGGAGAATGATCCCGTTCCTGGGAAGGCCACAGAAGAACACTGAACTCATCTTCGTGTTCATGAAACCAGTGAGGGACACTTTGGCTTTGGGACAAGATGCACTATGAGACTGGAAGTAGATGTTAGAGTGAAAATGGGAAATTGTGGTCAGGAAGAGATAAACATGATCATCAACAATATGCAAAATAGTCTGTAGCATTTGTTGATTGATATTAATGATCCAAAGTATTCCCCACAGCATCACTCTGCCCCCACCATCCTAGACTGTTCATATAAGGCAGGTTAGTCCATAGAGTCATGCTTCTGGAGGCAAATTCTGACCCTCCATCCAAATGTTTCAGTAGAAGCCAAGATTCAGAGCAGACTTTCTCTGGTGAAGTTTATACTCTTGGCTAACAGAAGTGGAACCTGACATCATTGAAGTCACTCTGGGTATGAGTGTCTGAATGTTATCTGTTGTAGCTGCACCTTGAGATTTGACATGATGTGCATCCTGAGATCCTTTTCTGCTCACCATGGCTGTCACCACTGCTAGGTCTGTGCCAGCCACTGATCTCTCTCATCTTGTACGAGGTGTATTTCTCTCCAATTTGCTGCTCACTGGATGTTTTTTTTTTTGTACCATTCAGATTGAAGTTTAGAGACTGTTATGAGTGAAACATCATCATGAAAACAACAGTACGAAAAAATTAAACTAATCACTTCTTTCATTCTGATGAATTGAACATTAATCTGTGATTTTACACACTGCACTGCTGACACCTGCTGGTCTAATTAGGTAATTGCATGCTTTGGGAAGCTTATTAGTGTTCTTAATAAAGTGTTCAGTGAGTGTGAACAATAACAAAACAAACAAATAAAGCCTCACAGCTCCAGTGGGAAAATAGGACTGTGTGGATTTTATCTGTGGCCGAAGTTCTGTTTCTGAGCGGTGTTTAATCCGCTGGTCGGTGAAGAAGGTTTATATTTAATAGAAGCTCAGCACAAAGCAGGTGGAGAGAAAAAGAAAGCACAGAGACAGGGAGTTGGAGCTGCAGGAGCTTCCTGTGTTACCTGTATTCACAAACAGCTTCCTTCTGTCATGTGTATATAAATATAAATACATGTATAATTATTATATTAAAGATTTTTAACTACCCTAATGTGTTGTGGACTTTTTTCAATAAAAAATAATGAAGGTTCCCCCCCACATTTTTACTTTGATATGTAATTTTATTACGCAGAAATTTAAATACACACCCCCCTTCCCCCCCCTCTCCCCACACCTGTCCTGAGGCATCACAAGCCTGATAATCTCCTAAATTAAACCAGTAGAGACAGGAATCTGCAGTACCTTGAGTCTGGAAATCTGCTCTCAAAAAAGCACGTTGTACAATTTCCGGTTTGGCCGTTTTTCTCTCCGGACTGTAATCGTGCATAAAAGAGCTGCACTGCAAGCAAATGTTACTTGAAATGTGTGGCTTCATGTTCTTTCTTTTTCTTGGCAGATTGAAGAAGGAGCTGCAGGAGAGTGAGGGAAAGTGCTGAACCTGCTTTAACCTGATTTAAGTCCGTTGCCTGTGATCATCTCTTGGTTCTGTTTTTAGAATTTGCTTTAGGATACGATACACTTTATGCGAGTTTGTGCCTTATGGATAGACAGCTGTTGTTGAGAGGTTCATTTACATTGTTTTAAATGTAATGTTGCTCGGAGTTTAGTGACATTGCTGTCTTAAAGATTTTACTGCAGTTTTACTTCTAAGCTTTATCGCTTCACCTTTGACCTTGTAACTGTAAAGTATGGTAGGTTTTTGCGAAACTGCTGCTTATGACTTTTAAAGGTTAAAGGGAGAAATAGACCAGTGGTTTCCTTCATTTCAAATATTAGACATGGAACAATTTGTCCAACCAATAAAAGCTTTTTTTTTTTGTTATTCTTTTTGCTCATATGTCTCTCTTTTTTTTTTTTTTCATTCTTTCACTCCTCCGTTGGACTGTTTAAACAATAATGGAAGTTTTGATCTTTGTTCCACGTTCCCTACAAGCACCGCCTCATCTCCCCACTCGTCCGGCTCGTACAGAACGCACTGATGTACTGCGTCGTCTTCTCTGGTCCTTCATTAGACAGCTACCACTAATGGTGTGGAAATAATTAGCAGACTCTTAATGGGAAATTCTTATACCTGTAAATCATTTTTCCAGCACATTGCCTCTCTTTCTGTAACCTTATTATTTATGTGACTGAGAATGTGCTGATGGTGTGAACACTTTAAACCATGTAGTTTTCTAGAACTGAATTTTCTTAGCAGGCGTGTTTATTCACACTGGAGCCTTGGACGGGCTTTGAGGACCTCCATGCGGCTGAGCTTTATTCAGTCATCCCACATCAGACTTTTGAAATAATACCCAGTGAGGTGCCCCCCCCCCCAGTATAACTGCTCGGGTTCTGTAGGATACTAATGCTTCAAAAAACTATTTTAATTTGCATAATAAAGATGCACTTGAAAAATACTGGCATTAAATACCAAACGATCATCCACTTTAGGGCGATGAATATTTAGGGAAATAATTGTTTACGACGCTCGAGCATTGAGACGATCTGGCAATCAGGCTATGAAATACAATATTTATTCATTAGAGCGGACTTAATGAGGCCTCGCGGCGCTAATTAAGAAAAGCAGCGTAGCGCTAAATGAGGCTCGCGGAGTGGCGGCGGGTCCACACGGTCTTACCTGCATGAGGAGGAGGAAGGAGGAGGTCCGAGTCTACTGCTCTCCGCAGCCCCTCCCGTCACTCCGGGCGGTTAAAGTAGGATTTAATGGCGCCATAAAGTATTACACAAGTTCTGAAGAATGTCTTCAGAGTCCTGGGCTTCATCTAAATGATATAACAAATCAGTCCAAAATCTGGACCCACTGGTCTGAATAATAATAAAAATAATAGTAAATACCCGTGTATGAGCCCAATAAAAGTAAAAATAAAAGTAAATACCCATACATGAGCCCTATAAAAAAATAATAGTAAATACCCATGTATGAGCCCTATAAAAAAATAATAGTAAATACCCATGTATGAGCCCAATAATAATAAAAATAATAGTAAATACCCATGCATGAGCCCAATAAAAAAATAATAGTAAATACCCATGTATGAGCCCTATAAAAAAATAATAGTAAATACCCATGTATGAGCCCAATCATAATAAAAATAATAGTAAATACCCATGTATGAGCCCAATCATAATAAAAATAATAGTAAATACCCATCTATGAGCCCAATCATAATAAAAATAATAGTAAATACCCATCTATGAGCCTAATCATTCATTCATCTTCTGAGCCGCTTAATCGTAATCTCATTTGACTCTGGGCGAGGGTGGGGTCCACCCTGCTTTTCACAGCAAAGGTTTTTTTTTTATATGCCTCTCATCACATACAGTGAGAGACATGACTGGCCTTCGATAACCCAGATAGCTGCATGTAGGAGCCTGATAATAATAGTGAATGCCCATATAAGACTAATGATGATAGTAAATGCCCATGTATGAGCACATTTCCTAATCAGAGTCTGTGTGTGTGTTCACATTTGTTTCCCCCAAAGATTTAGTTTTCCTTTCAAGTTTAGAAGAAGCAACCAAGTAATGCTCAGCATCTTTGTGCTTTATGAAAAACCTCCTGTGTAAAAGATCTTTATGGAGTCTTTTAAGGTGCCGAAATGCTTCCACTGATTTTGAGTAACAGCCATAATACAACTTACTGTCTTGTCAATGGTATTTGAAAACTTCTCAAGAAGAAAAGAAGTGCAAGTGCACTCAGCACCAAAGGATTGCCTGTGTGGGCATGTGAGCACGAACACAACAACAAAATCGAGCTCATGGCTTTATGACATTTGCATAAGTATGGAGCGCCACTAATACTGTTCAGATTTGGTTTGCTACCATTGATTTTTAGTGACAGCATAATTCTATGTTATTTCATAGATATTTTAAAATAATAGGAAGTAGAAAATTAAAAAATATGAAAACATTGGTTGATGTTTCCAAACAGGTTGGTGTTGTACTAGTGTAAATTAGAGTTTCTCAGCCCTCGTTCTGGAGGAAACTGCACATTTTTCTGTTCTCTCTGCTACTGATACACCAGAATCAACTAAAGGTAATTGATAACCTGTCTTGAACTGAAGTGTGTGTGGGTGGGGTGGGGGGTGTTATAACAGGGAAAACATTACAGTGTACGTCTTCTATACTGAGATGAAAGGCAAGGCCTACCTGGACAGAATTGCCGTAGTTTTGTTGAAAAAAAAAATGAACAAACAAAAAACACTAATCACAAAAAACACTACGGCTGTGCTGGGTCCACATCACATGGTAAACATAGTCCTTGACAGTTGTTGCCACGTGCCTCAGTAGGGAAGTACATAATATTTTTTTGTAGCATATTGCCATTCTGTTTATTGCAGTATTAAGGTAGTATTTTGGCATACCAATAATCTGACAAGTTTCATATACTCTAATCTTTGTTCCGCTCGGTTTGGGCCTCTTGCCTAACTGATGATGTTAATCTCCACTTTCCCATTTAATAGCCTGTGGTAACTCTGTAATGTTGGTAATAGTCCTGTATTGAAATGCCATTTTTTATTATTTCTGTTTGTTCAGACATCATCTATGCACTGGTTTTTAAAGACTGGTTTAGAACCTCATTTCCTTCTAATTTCCTTCCAAGTAATGTGTCTGGTGTGAAGTGGATAGGTCTATGTACAGGTGTGAAGGGGCACAAATCGGTTCCGAATGCACATTGGAATCTGAGCAGTCTGTCCACATCTGGAGATGGTCATATCACCAGATTCTTTTAGCAGTGTGTAAACTCGTGTGGCCTTGGTCACACTAAAGGATCTACTACTCAACTGATGTCATATAACCAGCTGCCAGGTACAGCAAGCATAAACACTGTGATCCAAAAACAGTCAGCATGAATGATCAATTTCACTTCTTTCTTAAACTTTGCAAACTGAACACAGAGTCTAAACAATAACCTAGATGTTCTCATAGAGAAGTGGATTGGTGTGAGGGGCAGTTAATCCAAGTCTATATAGTCCACTTGTACGTGTTTAGTTTATCTCTCCACGCCCGTTTATTCCTGCATGGAAGGTGGTGGCGACGATTGTGAGAACTCTAGAAACTGCCGCGCATGCGCTACAACATAAATCAAGTTGCCCATGGAATTCTGGGAGGGCCGCCGAGCCCCACCAAACTGTCAACAGCTCAACCTATAATCGTGCCGCGCATGCGCTACCACATGAATCGAGTCATGCGGGAAAGCACAATTAGTGTTGCTGTTCCACTCGCTGCGCTTGCTTCACAGCAAAAAGCGCAACATGCTAGTGTTTATTAAATAAAATAGGCTGTATTTACCTCACCTAAATGTAGGCCCATGTCTCCATTTAGATGTTGCATCTTTCATTTATTTAACTATTTTCTGCAATCTTTCTGGCATTGGCTGCAGTAAGCTTCTAGTGCCATCACTAATAATAATAATAGTTATAAAATAAAAATAAAAATACAAACAACAATTATTATACAGCTAATGGTTAGAGAAGTGGCTTTGGGACGATTCCAGAACCAGCAGGAAAAATGTGTGGCGGTGGGGGAGTGAGCTGCACCTTCCCTGCCTCCACATTCATGGTTGAAATGCCCTTGAGCAAGGCACCTAACCCCCAACTGCTCTCCAGACGCCCCAATGTGTGTGGCAGCCCACTGGTCCGAGTGTGTGCTCACTGTTTATGCGTGTGTGTGCGCGCTCACTTTGGATGGGTTAAATGTAGAGGCAATAATTTCCCTTGCAAATATATATATATATATATATTTATATACATGCACGTTAGTCTAATTGGCTGTTCCAAATTGACACTAGGTGTGAATGTGAATGGTCGTGTGTTTTGGCCCTGCAATAGATTGGCAAACTGTTCAGGGTGACCCCACCTTCACCCAGAGTCAACTGAGCCTTCCCATGATGCTAGTATTATTAAGTGGTTTGGCAAATGCAATAATAATAATAATTCTTTCATTCATTTATATTCTGAACCGCTTAATCCTAATTAGGGTCGCGGGGAGGCTGGCACCCATCTCAGCTGACTCTGGGCAAGGGCAGAAACACGCTGACAGATATGTAGCCTACTTTTTTCGAAAGTCAGCAATGGTTCTTTTACATGTCTCACCATAGACATTGAGACATGGCTGGCATTTGATAACCCAGTCAGCTTCACTGGGGGGGGAGAGATCAACCCTTTGATAGTGGGGCTTGAACCCCCGACCTTGGGATCAGTAATCCAGTACCCTACCACCGGGCCACCACTGCCCCATAATGATGATAATAATAATAATAATAATAATAATAATAATAATAATAATTATTATTATTATTATTATTATTATTATTATTATTATTATTATTATTATTATTATTGTTGTTGTTGTTGTTGTTGTTGTTGTTGTTGTTGTTGTTGTTATTATTATTATAATGCTTGGTCATATGACCAAAGACTCGTCATCTCCAAGAATATAAATTTGCAGGCTATTAACTTGGTTTGGCAACATATTTTATAGGCCACCCTCTATTTGATGTTATTAATGAATGTATCTATTTAGCCTTTTTCCTATATTTTACAATTGCATGAGATATTAAAAGGTACTCGTGTACTGACTTTGCTTTCACTCACCGGTGTTTTGTTGATACCTATCACCGATTTAGGTTTAAGGCTATTTTAGGGATAACTTTAATTCAAATCAGTTTTATTTGTATAGCGCTTTTTTTTTTTTTTTTTTTTACAACTGACACTGTCGCAAAGCAGCTTTACATATTTTCCACATTTGGAAATGGTTTCCATGTTTATGTGCATATAGAGCGGAGAAGTGAGAAATGATCACACGTGGTCACTTGAGACCCATGTTGAGACCCAGTAAATACAATAAAAATGAACTGATGGGCTTCAAGTTGTCCTTGTACACATTACCATCAGGTGTGGAAGGGCCTCAACAACCTGATCCTTTTTTATTTTCTCAATTTCCGGCTTGAGAAAATGAATGCAATCCTGTTTTGTTTCTGAGGAGGGAGCTCTAATACAGGCATCCCTGGTTCTAGTGAGCGTAAATGCACCTGAATGTGAGTGAGGTATGGTACATGGCACAGCCATTTAAAGATCTGATTGTCTAAATTGATGGACACTAGACAGGTGTATCAGGGATGCCAACAACGTCCCAACAATACACTATTAAAATAACAGTTATTCACATATAGCCTATAATGCAAATCCCATTAAAATCTTTACTCTAGATTACAACCTTTGATTAGGTTCAGGAGAGTGTGGCAAGCATGGTAGTTTGGCAGCATTAACATATTTCTTCCTGGGTGTGTATGTAACCCAAGTCTAAGTGAACACTGTAATCTTAACATCGTTGACTATATCCTAGGAATTTGTTGGCTGATGTATAATGGTTTGCAATTACAAAATGAGATACAGAGCTTAAACATTTTATTTTAGAACCCTGAACATTGTGTATAGAATTAAAAGTGATAATCTTTTAAAGGAAGACTTTAATTCCAGTGTGGTCACTGTGTTTAAGCACACCGAATTGAAGACTTTCTTTAAATGTTTTGACACATAATCAATGTCATACATTCCTTGGTCAGGTCTTTGAGAGAGTTTACTACTTGTGACATAATCCTTCTAGGATTAGTTAGTGTTCTGTAATTTCTCTGAAGCTACTCCAGGATACATTAGGCTTCCTTCAGTCTTTGGAACCTTATTTAGATGGAAACTGCGTTTCTTGGAAATCATGCTGGCATGTTGCTCAGTTCATTTATCCTTCAGTCTTAAGAAGCCAGCTCTAGGGGTTGAGATGTAAACCTTCCATTCTGTGAGATTGTGCTGTTGCTATGCGTCACTGTGGGGATTTTATATATAGGACACTATGATCCATGTTTTGTGTGAGAAACACTATAAATGCTGTGTTACGCCTTATCTGCACACAGCTTTTGTTCATATGCTTCAGTACACACAGGGTCATTTTGTAACTCCTGGTTCAATACTTATAAATATCCTTTAATTTTTAACATGTTCTGCTTCAATTCTTCTTCTTTTGTGGTTGTCATATTTCAGCTTCTTTTTTTGTGTCTATATCTTTATTGTTCTATTTTGTATTAAATTTTTCAGTTTACATTTCTCTGATTATTATTTTTATTTTGTTTTCACCACTTTATTTTGTGTAACTTAAAAATACTCTCTGAAATATTTATTTATAATATTGCAAAATTTTCATGCATTATTTTCACCAGATGTAGTCACCTGAACCCCCCCTCTAACACCCCACCCCACCCCAAAAGCTACATGCAGTGTGCAGTCCATTTAATTCCGATTGAGAAGAGGTCATTGCACTCTGGACCACAGAACAAAGGGCATATGATAAACCTTGCTCAGTCTGACCAGAGTGTGCCGGGTCAGGAGGTACTCTAATTGTAGCCCATCCAGGTAGCAGGCTATAATGTGTACATTTAATCTGCCTGTAAGAGTGTACTGGGGGAATGAAGTGATTTTATTGAGACCATAGATTATGAGGTGAGTGTGTGAGAGTCTCTCAGCTGTGATGTGCTGGCTCTCATAAGCTTCATTAGTTTTTACTTCGTTAATTTGCTCGCTCATAACCACACTGAGCCCACTAAGAGAATTGTGGTTTAAGTCATATAACAAAATTGTATTCAGATTTTACACAGAAATACTAATATGCAAACAGGCAAACAAATTAGGTCCAATCAGAATGTTTGAAACAGATAGCTGCGTCTTACTAATATGTCCATAAATTAAATTATGATTACAATTTTGTTTATTGGTGTAATGCTATATATTATAGTATTATGACTCCTTTTTTTTTGTTTTACCCCATTATATTTGCTATTTATTTGTGAAACATGAGAGACAATTTTTTATAGAGCGGTTTGTTATTCCCCAAGGACAACTTAGCTCAACATGCAAATAGCTGGACAAAAATACCTGCAGATCCTGAATTAGGAGTTTCTGTCATGAATCACAAGCCATAGGAGATGTGTTATGTTGATATTGCTATCCTAATAACCTGCTGAAAGGAAACTGAATCAGATGCAGTGTATACTGGTTGCTGTTCCAGCTCAATACACTACAAGTTGGTTTCCCTAATAAGCTCTTGTCCTTCTAACATTATAACAGTGGGTTATAACAAACACCTGTACAAATATTGGCACAGTGGCCACTAAAGGACCATCCTGCTTATGTAAAGCAAGATAAGGCAAGTCTTATTCACTTTTTAATCAACTAATTTTCCTTTCTTTATACATACATTTCATTCACTGTAGAGGGGCAACATGCTTCTCTTTGCAACACAGTACACTAAGTATTATGTATAACTACCCATTGCAGACTCCAACTGACTTTAGCTGCTCTTAGTTCGAAGAATAAGAAGATATCTCTTACCTGGTAGAGGCTCTTGAAATAGATGTCAGCATTTACAGAGCCACCTCCTCTTCCATGGACCATTTGTTTAATGCCATACTCTAACCTTGCAATGTCAATCAGTCATGAAAGTATGTGTGCATGAAGACATTTGTGGCGGTTTGTGTGAACGTTTAACATGGGCTTTTGATCTAGTCACCTTCATATACAACGTGTGTGGCTGATACGACATCTGTTCATGCAAACATCCTGGCTTATGCTCAATTAATTCTGACATGTTCTATTCTGGATTATCCAGACTGTAGTGGTAATTTGACCTCTGTGATATACACCTTTCTTGTGCAGTCCTTGTCCAGGGTATAATTTAACTAAGCATAACATCGAGCATAAGAGAGAAAAAACTGAGTGTTTTCTTTTTTTAAAATGTAATTCTCCTCTCTTGTTTAGATTAGTGCTATAAATTTCTGTATATTTTATGTATACAACTGTGTACTGTAGCAATAAATTAAATTGTACATTGTGTTAAGTCTGTATATTGAAGTCTAAAAATATTGTTAATTATATAATAAGATATGCAAAAAATATATAATGTAATAAAACATTCCCCAATTAGATACTAGTACATACATAACTAATAATTTCATATTTTCATATATGATAGTAATTAAATAGTGTGCTTTAAAATCGATGATTAAATCAATAGCTGGGACATGAATCTTTATATGAAGGTTTGTGATTTATACAAATATTTAGAATATTTTGTAGACTTATAAAGCCCTTGTTATCCATAATCTCTGCATTCAAGTTCAATTGCATCACCATTTAACATACCAGTTAATTGACATGGAATCATGAACACAGTGAACTGAATCAATTCCACATTGCATTCCCCCAAATCCCAAAAGTAATGTATTGTTTAAAAACCCTAAAATATCCCAAAGCTAAGATAATTTAAATAATACATTAAATTTTGTCCCGGGAAAAAAATGTAATTGGCAAATAGGAAATTGAACCCTGGAGCTTAGTTCCTTAACCAAACATGCTGTGGTTGGTTAGGTTCTGTCACAGAGGAGACGCCTGACGCACAGATTAATTTTCTCTCTCTGTGGAGTCGGAGGCAAGAAAACAATTAGGTGTCTAAAATGCGTTTCACCGTGTGCCACTTGATACAGCTTTGCTCATAAAAGGGGCAATTGTCTCCAAAGAGGTCAGAGACAGCAATGACTTCAATGTCTCCGAAAGATGCTGTTGTCATTCGCACCATTCGGTAACATTTCAATTAGGAGTGACAGAGTGGTAATAAACATAATGGTGTAAGAGTTCCATTGTTGTTCTTTCTGCTGTCACAGCCTTACAGACGTAGTAACTGCCTGGAGGCCAAAGGTGGTGAATATGTGTGTGTGTGTGTGTGTGTGTGTGTGTGTGTGTGTGTGTGTGTATATATATATATATATATATATATATATG
>JAQMYF010000012.1:32693508-32715779 GCA_030014195.1 Neosilurus mollespiculum | reverse complement strand
CCAACCCCCCCCCCCCCCCAAAAAAAAAAAAAAAAAAAAAAAAAAAAAACGAAATAAAAAAAACCCCAGACAAACAACTTACAGATAAGATAGGATATTTTTTTCATAAAAAAAAGAAGAATAAATAAAAATCATCAGACCCATAGAGACTGGGCACTAGAGCACCAGCCATTTCCTTCTCAGCAAGACCAGCTACATTACACCAGCTCATTTTAATCTCACCATTTCAAACTTTAATCAGACTTTAACTGTGGCAATATGAAAGTGTCTTAAACAAAAGCGCCTATTCTCCACAATAACACTTATAAAGGTCCTTTGTGTGGCTCTTTCCCCCTGTGAACAATAGCAAATTATATCAGGGTAAGAAATCTTTTATAATGAATCACACATTTGCTGATTGCAAATAATTGCGTTAGGCGTGTAATATTGGCGGGGTCGTGGAGGTGACTGAGCCATGAGTAATACGAGGATTTGATCTGTGGCCCTCGCTGATGAGGTCTATTCACAGCACTGCTGACCTGTACCCCTCCCCGAGAGCCCCCCCACTCCACCCGTACACCCCCCTACCCAGCACGCTACACTGCACTATGATCACTAGCGTGTTGGTTAAAGTTTGAAGCAAGGTGCAGTAAGAAGACAGGCCTTTCTGTTCCTTATACATCCCCTCTTCTCCTTTGGCTATTACGTTATAATCTATGTCAGTAAAACAAGCTGCAAAATGATGTTAAGGAAGTACTGTGAGGGTGCGAAATGCTCAGGAGTGCATAGCCCAAACACTGGAATAAAAATCCATCCATGGCTTTTTGCACAAATTATAATGCTATAGATTACAACAGATACTTAATGTGAGAGGATTAAAAAAGTGCTTTTTGGATGTTGTTTAATATATGACTGGAAAAATTCAGCAATAATTACTTGGGAAACTATTTTCCTTTTTTCCTTATTTTGAATTCCTTCCTTATTTTGAATTCCTTTGTTATTTTGAAAAAAAACAGTGTATATTTTAATAATAATAATAAAAAATCCCAGAAGTCAAAAGCTTCCAAAATAAGAAAACTTCACACATCCAGTGAATCAGAAAGTAGTTTTATTTATCATTACCGCAAGCCTTATTTTATTAGCATGAAAAGTGGGATATAAAATTTGATATAAAAAGTTACACACTGGTTAGTTTACATTTATTTGCTCATATGAGTAAAGTAAAACTTTTTTTTTCTCCTTACCAGTTATATTTACTAGGCCCTGGAAACACACACCCACCCACACACAAACACACACACGGTAAGGTAGATTGGGAATAAGTAATTTATTAAATTTAACAAAGTCTAAACAATAGACAGAGTCAGTACAGACTTATCCCCGGTGTTTTGCTCTCCTCCCTTATTCAGTCACAAAATGGCATTAGTAAATGGACAACGCTTATTTACAGCCTGCCAAATGACAAAGAGTGTGAACAAAGAATTCACTGCACATTGTTTGAATTTTGAAAGGAAATATCAGGGGAAATAATCAAAAACACAAACACCTATATTTCAAATGAATTAGTCTGTAATTGCTTCAGGATATGAAAGTCTCCTGTGTACTGAAGCAATTGTCTCTTAGATGTATGACAAATATATTGTTGGAAAATACACCAAAATATAGCAGAATAAATACCTTGATTCCCCCAAGTCTCAGTCTCTCTCTCTCTCTCTCTCTCTCTCTCTCTCTCACAAACACACCAAATACCAAATATAAGAAGGTGAGGTGGATACAGATTCTGAGACAGAATGTCAGTGATATCTACAGAGCCAAATGTTTTAGTATATAGTATACTGGAACATAAAAACAAACAAGATTGTTATTTTCTTCTTTTTCATTTTTATTTTTATTTCATTTTTTAAACCATTTTTAATTGATTTAAATATTCTCCCCAGTTTGCACGGTGGATAACAATTATAGCTGAAGGTGAGGTGGATGTCGTTGAATAGTCCCGGACAGTTAAATTCAGAAACATCCACTGAACCTGGGGCAAATAACTATTTTAGTATATACTACATGACTTTTATAGTTTATTTTTACATATTTTAAGAATGAAGTGGCAGATGAACTCTGTAAATAACTCTGTGTAACACGTGTCTTTATACTCTCTACATCACTACAAAGAAAAGCAAACTAAAACAAGATTTTTTTATGAAGTGGTTTTTATTTTTTTTATATTTAAAGCATGACAGTGATGAAGCCTGCTGCTTCAAGTGACTGTTACAAACCCTGAGTGTTTGTCATTTTAATTCAAGCCTTATCCACTTGGGATATTGCTTATTAGCCCTCAAATAGTGGACAAATCAGATTGTGTGCATGTATTATATTTAGTATTAATGTAAAATATTCTGTCGTTTCTGTTTGGTGGAAAGCCATCATATAGTTTGTCGTATCCTTCTATGAGCTGACTTTTCCATCATTGACATTGGTTATGTTGACTAAGTTAAATATTTTAAATGAATAATAAAATAATTAAAGAATTCAGCTTTTGTATGATATGGACAATTATTTAAATCTTGGAGTATGTTTTCAGTCTTGGCAGTTATCTGATCTGATATATCTGATATATCCCCATAATCTGAATAATTCTCCATATCCTTTTTTGTCTCATTCAATAATTATCTGAGATAGCGAGCCAATCAGATTGCACCATTCCAGTGTAATTTATACTAAATGAATTTATTCATGCACAAATATTATAACTCTGGATACTTCTTTGAACTTTTAAAGTATGCCAGTGAACATTTATTAGAGGTTTTGATGCACTCCACAAACAGCTGACATATATCCAGTGCATTTAATAAAACCTACTCAGAAGTGACTAAGGACAATAACAATGCAAAGAAGCAATACAGTAGAAATTACACAGTGTGCATCTTGTTCTGTTTGTAAAAATTAATGTTTTACGCAACAGTAATAGTATCACACACAGTATTGTTCCCTAACAAGTTCATTTCACCCCCGGGGACTCTAAGTCTTATAATGGTCTAAAGATTAATATATCAAAGAAGGTACATAAAAGTATATTAGAGTTTTCTTTTAATGCATTCCAGCATTGTTGAATTCTTGAATCTGGCTGGGTGTGCAATTTTCGTCAATGGACTCTGACTGTGCACTGCATACTCATTGTGCAAATCCCCTTTAAATCTACAGATACAGATTTTGTCTGATTTAACAGGATTTATATTTTAGTAAATACAAATCATGTTTACAAAATTAATTTCTCTTGATTACTTAAATATGAACATTACTTGTCACATAAAATATAAATAGAAAACAAATCAATATAAGGCTGTATGAAAAGTTTTTAAAATACTCTCACAGAGATTATTTTCTATGGACTTTTAATGATTTTTCTATGGTCAAAGAGCATTTTCATTTTAAACCCTTATTTATACCCTTATTATTTCATCCTATTTATTGTATATCCATACATAATTAACAGTGCAATAACAATCAATATTAAATTCAGTGAAAAACATGACCTCCTGATCTCTCAGTCACTGGGAGTCAACTAGTAAGGAAAATGAAAATGTAATTACTGCTTCTCTGGCCATTGATTCCAACAAACCGATTGACAATTAATCTAAGAAACCAATCAACAGTCATTCAGACAAAAAAGAAAAAATGGCCTATTGGGGAAGGAAAAAAGTAAATAAATGCAAGTAAAGTGATTAAATAGCAGAGAAAGACTATCACGTTCATCAGGTTACACTTAAACCATAAACTTGAAGAGATTAATGATTCACCATCTTTACACAATTGCATGCAATCAGCTTTTAAATATGAGGATATTTTTGTCTTACAATGGGATATAATTAGGTTATAGTTAGGCCACATTTTGGAATAATGTTTAGAGGGCATGGGAAAAAGGACAATGATCATAAGTGAAGTGGACTAGAAATTTCATCTCATTAGAATCTGGGTTAAAATTCCTGTTCATGTTGCATTTTCAACACTACTTTCCTAACAGTAAATAGTTCACTGTACTAAAACATTAACCTTGAGCCTATAAGTGTCTGCCTTTTCAGTCTTGTGCAAGACATTTTTGCATCAATCTCTTGTCTCCTTGCGTGAGTAACATCTCAGACAAGTCTATTACCCGTTTAGAACCAGAATGTCTACACAGTTGCTTTAAGTGCGAAGAAGAGAGAACTAAAAAGCTCATGAAAAGACTGTTAGAGAGCGCCAGGCTCCAGCTATGAAAACACCCAACAGCATCGGAGCAATCTTCACACAGAACCCTTTCCACAAACCGATTATCAGCTTGAAATGCAATTTTATGCATTAATACTGAACATACTGCCTCCCCCTTCTTCTCAAAACCCTTTTAGAGCACAAAGCACCCTGGCATATGATTACCAGCAAACTAAACAATTCTCTTTCCTCCCTGCCAGCAATTCTACAGTCCCTGTGTGCCCCTGCCCTTCCCTCAGTCCTGTCATGGCCGACATGATGGAGGTGCCCACAGGCCTCCAGGAGCTAAATCGTCGCCAGCAGATGATGTTCTTTGATTTTTAACCATTACAGAGTTTTCACAGAGCTGCAGTCAATTTATTTTATTTATTCTAATGAGGAGCATTAACGGTGGCATGGTGAGCAGAGGCCCAGGCTCGTCGCCTCGTTAATCACACTTTGCAGACACTCGCAAATCAAGGTCTAACAGCAAGCACTGAATCAAGCCCAATGGAGCGTACACTCCTTCACAATTTATGATCTTTCAAATTGCATCTTTTCAACCATTAAATTGTAAGATACCATAAATTTTTATCTCTTCTCCTTCAGTTCGGGTATTGATTCCGCGGTGTGAAAAATAGAAAAGTAGTAAATTTGGGGCTGTTATTGAGAATTTAAGTCTTGTCTGCTGAAAGGAAACCCAGTGGTAGAGTGAAAGCTGTTAATTTGCCATAGAGTACAAATACCAGGAGTGATAAAATTTGAAGGCTCCACAGGGAGTAAAATCTGGCCTGGGTGAACGGCAGTCCTCTACAACCTTGAGTCCAGTTTAACACTCAGTGTGTGTGTTTAAAAGAACACTTAAAACCACCATCACTCTACTTTGTGCAGGAGGTGTATCTGAATTTCTGAATTACTGCCTGGTGTATAGCAGGAGTGCAGAGATGGAATTAAGAGGAGGCAGTGCAGTACCCCACCCAATGGATAGACAGAAACTAGAAAATAAATTGCCATGGTGTAAACATGTCTAAGCTACAGTAGAATACAAACAATGTAATAGTAATTAATATTATGTTGACATTTGTGTTTAGAACATAAACCTGTGTCTCATGTATTTTTTCATCTGCATGTAATAAATAAGCAATAAAAATAAACAGAAATAAATAATAGCTTGAAACACATGTAGGAGCTCATCAGTGTTTCTACCTTCAAAGATTATTACTTGTGTCCTAAATGCCAAAGCTAGCAATAATTAATGAAATAAGTACTATGTTGGGTCAATTTTAATTTAACATACTTCCTATGGCTCGTCTTGTAGTGACTGTGGCTGAGTCTAAAAATTCAAGTTGAAGACCAAATGAGAACATGTAGCAATCCAGCAGTGCGTGTTGAAGATTGACATGAAGAAGGAAAAAAGAGAAAACTGAGAATTCTTCAAACTTTGACTCTGCAAACTTTTACTAACTCCTAACTCTTGAGATTCACTTTTAAAATGAAGGAAATGGAAAGGCCATTGAATTTAACCTGAAGAAGGTTAAAAACATGCTACTTACCTGCACCATACTGTTCCTAGGGAATTGGGATAATTGTTTCAGATTACATCTCCATAGCTGGGAGCAGTAAGGAACACACTTGTCAAACAATATGGTCAGATTAGCTATTTCTGATTGGGTGCGTGGAGGAGCAATCTCACTCATTACACACCTAAGAAAAGAAACAAAAGTGTGGTTTAAAGTGACTCAATTACGCACATAAAAAGCGGAGTGACAAAGCCAGCCATTGGACTCCAAGTGGCGGATTAACCCCTTCACTCCTCTCAAACTCACACTTACACTACCACAACTAAGCTAACACTACTGCAGGGGGCCTGCCAGTAAATCAAGCCTTAGCGAAAAGCAGTATGTGGTAAAATAAAATAAAACTACTTTTCTGGACAGGAAAGATTGTCCATTAAATTCTAACACACATTACCAGATATGCCATTGTACATGCAGTGAGTATGAACTCCTTTGCATTCAGTGCCCTGAAATTACTAAAACACACAGAATCAACATGCTTGGTTTTGCTTAAAGGTCGACTTTGCAGGAAATGGCTTACCGCGGTTACTGTCTCCAGGGACGACTACCAAATATTAATTATGGGGTTTCAAAACTAGTCAAATACCAATCAAGTAAACAAATGGGGACTTATTAAAAGTAAATGGGGACTTATTCCATTTGAGATTTATTTCCTTTTCTTCTCCTCCTCCTCTTCTTCTACCTCTTCCTTTCTGGCTTCTTTTCTAGCTGATTACAACCAAAAAGAGTTATTCACTTCTTAATTTATTTATTCTGATTTTTTTTACTCAAATTAATTTGAGGTTTTCTTTAGAAAATGGGTCATTGTTTACATGAAATGATCTCTCTCTTTGTTTACCAAGAAAATGGAAAGATCTTTTAAACATCAAACATACCCTCACATTCCTATCAACTCTTGAATTATATTACTGATCATTTGAAAGTCCATCATATATCACGCAAGGACATATGGCAAGCTGAATTACATTTCAATCATTCAGACAGGTATGCTTGCCTTTAGCTTAAAGTGCAAACCAATCTTCCTGTATATCAAAGCCAGGAAACACATACCTGAATATTAGGCTGGTATTAACCTGTCAGTGCTTCTCAGACGTCATTATGTTTAACAGGGGACATTGTAGAAGGTACGTTATTACTGCAGAAGACATAGTGAAATAGATTCTAAAAAAATGTGCTGTGAAATAAATTTTGAGGACAAGTTCAGATAAAGGAGAGTGAGAGAGATAAAAGCAAGTGATAAAAAAAGCTACTGAACCACTTAAAGCCTGCCTCTGATGAGTGTCCTGCACAGCTTATAGCCAACCACCTCTACACATTATATGCATTTTCTAGCCTCAAAATATAGCTTACTTGTGTGTCTACACTTTCTTTACAACATTACTTACAGTTGATATAAAAAGAATAAAAAAAAATAATATTTCCAGCTGTGTTTTTACAGTGCAACTTATAACAGCCAAATGAAATATATAATAGGAACAGTTCAGGAAAAAACTAACAAATAAATAAAATGCTATCACTGAAATGGGTAAAGGATCATCCCCCTGTGTCAGTGCTTTGCACAACCACTTTCACTTTGATTCCAGCCATGAGTTTGTTGGGATACTTCTCTCTCAACTTTACAGTATTTGCCCATTCTTCATTAATGAGCTGTTCAAGGACAATCAAACTGGATGGTGACCACTGCTGTTTTTTTTTTTTTTGGATTTTGATATACTGTAACAATCCCGCAAGACAAGTTTTGGCTTTTCATTTAACCCATCAACAGTGAGCACACACACATAAACAATGATCTCACACACACACACACACACACACACACACACACACACACACACACACACACACACACTCAGATTAGTGGGCTGCCACACATTGCAGCACCTGGTGAGCAGTTAAGGGATAGTGCCTTGCTCAAGGGCACTTCAGCCATAAACGTGGAGGAAGGGAATGTGCTGCTCACTTTTCCCGCTGCAACCACAAATTTTTCCTTCTGGTTTCGGAATCAAACCAGCACCCTTTAGGTCCCAAACCTGCTTCTCTAATCATGGCTTAGGCCACAGCTGCCTCCATATTCAAGTCTTTTCACAGATTTTCAGTAAAGTTTAAGTCTGAGCTCTGACTCGGCCATGCAAAGACATTTACCTTTTTTCCCTTCAGCCACTGTGTGGTAAACTTTAGGCCATTATGTTGGAAGGTGAACCTCTTCCCACTAACAACATTCTGGCAAAGGACAGCAGGTTTTTTCAAGAATTTAATGGTAATTTGACCCAGTCCCTGCTGCAAACACTCCCCACAACAGCTTTTACCCCCATGCTTTACTGATGGTATGGTGTTTTGTGGATGGTAAGCTGTATTGGCTTTCTGTTTGGTGTTGTGGCTTCGGTCTCATCTTTTTTTTTTTCTCTGAACCATCAAAGTGTATTTTGACAAAGCTCACTCAAGACTTGGCTTTTTTTTTTCTTGCAACTCTTCCATGTAGGCCACACTTGTGTAACATTTGTGGTATTATTCTCACTTGCACACAATATCCACTCCATAGGTCTCTTAGTAGCCTGTCTGACTAGTTTCCTCATTCTTCCATCCAGTCTGGAGGTATGGCCTGATTTGAGAAGGGTCCTAGTAGTACTAAACACTTTCCACTTCTTGATTATAGATTTTATTGTACTCCAAGCTAATGATAAAGCCCTTGAAACTTTTTAGCATCCATCCTCTGACTTGTGTCCACAGCTTTATCCCTCAGATCTTTTGACAGAGCCCTGCTGCCCATAGATGATAGTTTGCTTTTAGTTATACCTCGAAGAATTGGAATGCTCTAGGAGTATTTTTTAAGGAAGGGTGATCAATGTTTCTGTTTTATTTTCAATTTTATTTATTTATTTCACTTGGCTGTTGTAAGCTGCACTGAGTAAATACAGCTAGAAAATATTTTTGTGTGTGTCATTGTTTCAGGCCGCAAAGCAGCAAAATGTGAATGTTTTGAAGTAGGTGATTCTTTTCTATACCCACTGCATATACAATGAGATATGTAGTGAATGTTATTAGATTATTTGCACTATTCCTATACTCACAGGCTCTGAAAACGAAATGAATAAATTAGCCATATGTTTTCACAGGATGCAGCCTCTAGAGAGGGCACTAAAAACCGGCCTGGCATGGCAGGCATTGTCCATGAGCCATACATACACACCTGGCATACTGGGCATGAGCCTGCATAACTCTGCATGTGTGCCAGTTGTGGATGTGTGTGTGTGTGTGTGGGTGTGTGGGCACATGGGTAACGCACAAGCTGTCCCCTGGGAGGGATGCTGGAATCTGCAGGCTGAATAATACATAAGCAAAACAAACCATAATAAAAAGGCATAAAAGTTCACAAACATTGGATTAAGCAGACAATTACAACCCATCTGGCTTGTTAAACTCAATCTGCTAGACTCACATTCTGCTTTTTTTTTTTTTTTTGTATCAACTTACTGAAGCAAAACATTTCTACATCTGGGGTACAATTATGAGCTCAGTTGAGTGTCCATGTATTTCTGGCCCATTAGTGGAAGAGTAAGGCACTGAACAAATACATAGTTAAACTATTTTGCTGTAGAGAAGTTTAGTAAATAACAATAGCTTAGTACACTCAACTTGGGAATTAGTGCCATTGACAACTAGAAAGAAATTCATTCATTCACATTCAGTATCTGATGTCATGGCCGTGTTGGATCCAGAGCTTATTTGGGGAACACAGGGTGCAAAGTTAGCATAAACCCTACATGGTACAGATACACACATTTATGGACAATTTATCATAGCCAATACACCAACCAGCATGTTTTTGGGAAGAAACCAGAGAACAAGGAGGAAAACACAGGAACATATAACAGATGTACAGAACTCTACACAGACAGTAACCTGTGCTTAGGATCAAACTGAGGACCCCAGAGCACATGCAGTACCACTGAGCTTCCCCGTAAAAAATAGAAGGCAATTTTATAAAATTAACATCATGCAGTTAATATTTTTTCACTCAAAATGACTCGCTCACTTGCTGAATCACTTAATCCTGTCGGGTCATGGGGAGGCTGAAGCCTATCTCACCAGACACTGGGCAATGACGAGGTACACCCTGAACAGCTTGCCAGACCATTGCAGGACATACACACATTCACACTCACATCCACACCTATGGGCAATCTGAAACAATCAATTACTTTAATGTAAATTGTCTTTGAACTCTGGGAAGAAACTGGACTACCCAAAGAAAACGTTTGAAGCTTGGGGAAAACATGCAAACTTCACTCAAAAATGCCTGAACCTGGGACTCGAACTCAGGACTTTCTTGCTGTGAGGTGGACGTGCTGACCACTATGCCACCATTCCACCCGTTAAAATGAGTGGAGAAACTATTTACACAAAAAGTTATTCTGGTAACAAAAAGTATTTTCTTCATCTAAAATGAGATTTTTTTAAAAAAATTATTATATGTGTATGCATTTTCCATACCATCCCAACTAGTGATTTGGGGTTGCATACAATGTGGCTAATAAATAATGAGAATGGGTGGTTAAGTAAGGTGGTTTACATTGACTAATAGTAAAACAAACATCTGGTGAAGGTTTGAAGCATCCGACATGTTCAGTTCAGTGTTTCGCTAAATGATAAAAAAAAAATCAAACAATGCATCAATTTATGATTTTTGGTGAAACTGGACAAAACAGCTTTCAAACCTTTTTGCATGTTATCTAAGGTTTATGGGGGAAATGTATCTCAAGGGCACAAAAGGTTTTGTGAAGTCCATGGGGTATATTGAAGATCATGAACATTGTGGACATCCATGCACATCAAGAACTGACCCAAATGGAAATAAACAAATAAATAAATAACTTGTTCAAAATGATTGAAGACTTAATATCAGGATGATTGCTGAAATGGTCTGCAAGGAGAATTTTGCATGAAAAAAATATGAATATGGCAAAAGTTTGTGCAAAGGTTCTCTCAGAGACCCAAAATAAAACTGCAAATTCAGACCAAACTAAAGCGAATCCACGTGTTTTGAAAATCATGATCACATGCGAAAAGATTTGGATCTTCCTGTACAATCCTGAAACAAAGACTAGTCACTACAAAGATCTGGGTCTGAAAAGATCGGGGTCTCCAAGGAGGAATCAAGCCTGCACACAACGGAACTCTTAAGTCTGCTTCAGAAGCGAAGAAGATAACAGTACAGCTTCTGAGACAACCAATGGAAGAAGACCTATCACACAACTTTGAACAGTGAAAGACCAGAATGCAACTGTGTTCAGATACAAAAGGGGATATACTGATGGGAACAGTCATCCAGATGTAAAATTTCTTCATTAAGACTGAACTGCAGCATCACTCCTATTTAACAGCCACACCTCGAATATACATATTCACATATATGCAAAGGTGATGTGCCTAAACAAAACCTGTGCTGTGAAAATGTGCTGTTTGAATAATTTATATAAAAATCATTACACATAAGACTTTTGTGAAGAAAATAAGTACACCCTTGGCTTCAGAAGCAAGGATTGCTCTCTTCAGCAAAAAGAACATCTTGTATAATTGTTACAGTCCGGCCCAGTCCAGTCCACAGTTCAGATGTTTTTTTAAGTTCATGGAGACAACTTTTTGCACCAAACACTCTGCCCTGGAGCTGAATTTGCTGGGGTAGTCATTCATTCATTCATTCATTTGTTTGTTTATTATCTGTAACGCTTTTCCTGTTTAGAATTGCTGGGAATCTAGAGCCATTCCCAGCTGACTCTGGTTGAAAGCAGGGTACACCCTGAACAGTTCATCAGTCCACTGTACAGCCAACACAGAAAAACAACCATTCGCACTTACCTGCACACTTAGCGGCATTCTGGAATAGCCAAATAACCTAATGTGCATGTCTTCGAACTGTGGGAGGAAACAGGAGCGCCCAGGGGGGAACCCATAAAAGCACATGCAGTGAATACAAATTCCCTTGTCAACAAAGAGGCTCAAACCCAGGACCTTCTTACTGTTCGAGGGTGCTATCCACCAGACCCCCGTGTGTCCCTGGGGCAAAAGTCCTGGCAATTCGGTGGTGGCAATTTGAAAACTACGTCACTTATAGATTTTTGTTTTCTTATATGACTCATTTTAACTACTTTATTTATTTTTTAAATGCCTTGCAGACTAATAGTCATGATGATATCACACACTTTAATAACAACAAGAACACCAGAGAATAAATACGATGGGTTCCAAAAGTTTGAGCACAAACTTCTAATTCATTCATTTGGAATGTATTTGTAAAGATCGATGACATCAGGAATTCTGATAAGTACTATAATAAACTAATCCAAATCTGGGGTGCCACTGTCAAGTAGTTAAAATTTAGCCAGAACTTAATCTTTTATCTAGACAATGATTTCACACTACATTTTTCAATGGACATCTTACCCACTGGAATTTGATCCTTGTTAAAAACCTGCCAATTGAAGTTAATGGTGAACAGTGAACAATCCATAACTCAGGAATAAAAGGGACTTTGGATGTTGTGCATTATGAAGTATCTGAGATTGCTCTAGTGGTGCGTCTCACATGATATTAAAGGAAGAGGCTCAGCACTGCTATTCTTCTCAGTGACTTCACCATAAATTAATTGTGGGATGTCAACACTAGTTGCATTACTTAAGGAAACAAGATGGGAGCTCATACTATTTTGAATTAAATTTAATTAAACTAAATAATTTCTCATTATGCAAAACTGAAAAAGGCACGGACTGAAATATACAGAGTCCAAGAAAGAAAAGAGGCTTTTAAAAAGTTCAATCATTAATATAATCTGTCCATGAAAAATAGACATATTGAATAGACAAGTGACCTGAACTGAGGTACAATTCCACCATCTTACAAAGAAAAAGAATGAAATCTGATGTTTAATTCATGACTGCCTTGGACATATCATGTACATAACTGGAAAGACTAGAAGGGAGGAAAAAATCTGAATATAAAGGCAGGCTTTGGGAAATCTGTTCAGGTAGATGGAAAAATTGAACCTGTCATGAATACAAAGACCCAGCCATGATCACACAGATCTTTATCTTTTCATAAAGCAGAGACAGGAAGAGAATGCAAGGCATGTAAGTGGTGAACATGCAGCAGTTAAAATAATGTGTGAGGATGAGAGAGAGAGTGAGAGAGAGAGTGTGTGTGAGAGAGAGTGTGAGAGAGAAAGAGAGAGAGACAGAGAGAGACAGCTGAGATACGGAAAGTTGGGTACAGCTGTAATAGGCTGAGTAATTGTGTGATGACAGTTTCAGTGCGCAGTGATTTTCAGGTTATTGTGATCATCTCTGACAAGTGATTCACTTGCAGTGAGAAACAGCCTTATTTTACAGTGGTGCTCAATCCTTATTACATAGATACAGCAGTGTTACTTTTCACATGGACTCTCTCTCTCTCTCTCTCTCTCTCTCTCTCTCTCTCACACACACACACACACACACACACACACACACACACACGGCTCAATTGGTGCAATGAATTATGGTGTAAACGCTGTTTTCCACAGCTTTGAATTATGAATAAGCATAAAAATGGAAAAAGCATAAGATGCTGACATGATGCCCGCATTTTGGTCAAAAACATTTTATTACTTTTTTAAAATATGAAATACCTTGTTTATCACAAATTGGTCCTAAGACATAGTGGAATGGTGGTTTTCCTAACATATTGATGTCTTTAATGCTGGGACATGAAATTTCCCTTTTGTTGAGGAATGTGTGTAGAGAGAAGGCTAGTACGTCTGGTCTGACCCCAGAGAAGAGCTACTGTCTCACAAACTGCTGAAAACGTTAATGATGGCCATCAAAGATGTCAGAACACACAGTGCATTGCAGCTATCTGTATATGGGGCTCCCTAGCTACAGACCAGTCAAGTGGTGTGGCTGATCGGTGAATAATTAGGGGGCTGTTAAGGCTACTGGTGTTACTAACTGTGAATGTCACAGACAGCCCAGAAGCACAGGTTATATGCAGATTTTAGAGAATGACATGTACAAGCCATGAAAAATTAGGTTGATGCATTGACATCCATTTTTGGGGAACCACTTACTCCTCCTACGGTCCCAGTGAGTCTGGAGCCCATCTCAGTCGAAACTGGGTGAAGGCGGGGTACACCCTGAATAGTTTGCCAGACCATTACAGGACCAACACACACACACAACCATTTACACTCTCACCTAGGGGCTATTTGGGAAAGACAATTAATCTTACACGCATGTGTGGGAGAAAACCAGAGTACTCGGAGAAAACCCACATGAGAACGGTGAGAACATGCGAACTCCACACAGAAACTCCCATCCCGGGACTTGAACCCTCTTGCTGTGAGGCAGACATGCTAAGCACAATGCCCTTGTGTCACTTAGATGCGCTGCCATATGTTCTAGAGAATGGAGCTTTCGTTTTACATGTTTGAATATATGTCTCCTTTCATTTGTCTTTTTGAGGATGGAAGTTGAACCAAAGTAAATCAGAAACATACTTAGTAGGAAAAAAAATTACAACAGTCTCTGTGTCTCTTACACACACACACACACACACACACACACACACACACACACACACACACACACACACACACACACACACACACACATTCACATCTAGCAGACCTTCCTACTGCCATGCTTATGGAAGGAAACTGGAAGAACATTATGTAGGCATAGACACAATACATGAATCCCCTCCACAGAGAGTAACCAGGTCACAAACTGTGGGGAAACTAATAATGAAGAATACTTTTAGCAGTAAAAAATAATATAGCATTATGCACAATACTACTTTTGCTGTTTTATGCCTTTCTAATAAAAAAAAGAAAGAAAAAAATAAGCAATAACATTGTGAATCAGTGGATATGATAAATCTTTTCAACAGTGGGAATAAAATGCACTGGATGTATTTATGTGCTTATTGTATTATAACACCACCGTTACTCTTTTTCCGATTGTATCCTTATTTTTGGGAGCCTCTGAATTCATGTAGGGTGGGCTAAAAAGTTCATAGGCTGAAAAATTCATAGTTATCCAGCTCACCATCAGGATGAAAGATTCTTTACTAAGGGGGTCCAAGCGCTGCAACGCCGAGGGAGAAGTGAGTAGACCGTAGGGCAGACTGTTGAAAAATAGACCACATTTGCTTTCGACCACTGCACCATGGTCAGCCTATGAACTTTTAAGCCCACCCAACTTAATTTACCTTATTTGATTTAGGAAACGGTTCATCATAGATCTCATATTATTTCAGAATTTTTCAAATAGATGCATACGTACATATGACATTGCAGAAATTGCCTTTTTACTTTTTTCTGTCTGATTGTTTTTGCTCTCTGTTGCTTTCTGTAAAATAATTCAAATCATAAATGCAGTAACATACTGGATAACCTGCTTTTTCATGAAAACGCTCACTCATTATCCAAACTGTTCAATCCTATTACGGTCGCAGGAGGATGGAGCCTATCTCAGCTGACCCTGGGTGAAGGTGAGGTTCACACTGACTAGCTCGCCAGACCATTGCAGAGCAATACACACACCCACATGACCATTCATACTCACACCTAGGGGAAATTTGAAACAGCCAATTAGCCTAATGTGCATGTCTTTGAACTGTGGGAGGAAGCCAGTATACCCGGAGAAAACCCTCGCAAGCACGGGGAGAACATGCAAGCTCCACACAAACGCTCTCGTCGAGCCTGGGATTTTAAGCCAGGACCTTCTTGCTGTGAGGCAGATGTGCTAACCACCTGTGCTGTGTGATCTGTGTATTAAAACAATTATGAAATTATTGTTGCCAAATGTTACGATCCAAAATATGTCCTACTAACAAATAGATTGCAACAAATAATAAAAAAGTGTCATTATTTTGGTGCATTAAATCACTGGAACACTACATACTAACTCACAATTAAATAAGCAGGAAAGACATTCCTGTTTCAACTCTTTGATTCTCACTATATTCTAAAACAATTGTGCATTAAATAAACCCTCCTAGTCAGTGTTCTCACCTACTGCCTCGTCAGAGAGGTGATTTGTATGAGAGCGAGCTTGTTCTGGGCTCTTGTGCCTCTCAAGCATAGAGCACATTTCCCTCACATGTTAACAAACATGTAATTTCCATAAACAAACTGCTGAAATTGACAGCTTGATTTGGGCTCGTCTGCCAAAAAAAACAAAAAAAAAAAACAAAAACCAAGAGGCAGAAGGGGCTGAGAGAGAGCATAGTGTGCATGACTGGGATTACCAGTCACTCTACTGACAACACTAAGATTTATAAGTGTACAAAGTATGCTCACTTCCTTGTGGGGTGTATGAATCCCATGGTTTTAGAAGGATTATAGCCATTACATGTGGATTTCAGCTCATCAAAAGCAAGATCCAGTATTCAGGGTAAATACACCATCCATTTGAATACTCTCTGGGGACGCTGGTAGATGTAATGGCCTGTTTAATTGCATTTTGGTAATTATTGACATATTTAAATGTAAATATAATTCACATGATTCATATCAGCCGAGACTAACAGACACACTATAATGCAATTCTTATCTTCAAAATAGATATATTATATACAGTAGTGGTTCTTTTTTTACTGTAATGTGCCTATCACCTACACCTTAACCCCATGTTCAGGTTCATAGGCGAAATTTTGAATTCATTTAAATTCTCTGCAGCAATGCAATCGCTTTATGATAATTATTATACAGAGAGTGCAGTTTTGTTCAGTAACTTTTAAAAAACTGCTTCAGAAATGCACAAAGTCTCATCAAATAAGCCAAAACACCAAAGCAAATATAGCCACCAGTCACACTCTGTGTTACTGAACAAAATCCTTTATATGCTTTCCTGGAATCACACCGAATGACACAATGGTGAAAATGAGGGAGAAAGGACCAAATCTGATCAAAATTCATATAGCCGTTATTGAGCACTGTCTGACGAGGTTCTAATAAATATTTATGTTGACGGAAGGATTTGCAAGTGAATGAAAAAGCATGGGGATTAGACATCGCTCTCCATAAAGAGGCAGGCCTGAGTAGTGTCGGCCTTTTGCGGGGCTTGTGCTTATCTGATCCTACTGTGAGAGGGAGAACCACACACACTACAGCCTTATCTACACCAGGCCTCTCTGAGAGGTTATAATTTCTCGCTTCGCTGGACCCTGAGCAGGGCTTGTTAGTGCTACAAAGCAGAGAAAGAGAGAGAGAGAGATAGAGAGAGAGAGAGAGAGCAGAAAGCAGAAAGCAGCACTCATCCCTCTGGCTAAACACATTTCCGTTTTTGATAATGGTCAGCTTGTAAGGTAACGGTCCTCTTGCAACAAGTCCTTTTGCACACACTTTTCACATAATCATTGAGCTAGATGCTCAGAAAGTGCTCAGGAGGCAGCTAAAGAGGCTAAAGAAAATAATCCTTGGCTTGAGGTGGCAACACAAGAAGGGGTATAATAACAAATTATGCTGGATAGTTCACACAGAGGGATCTCCTGTTCTGTGGATTAACATATCCACTACTGTCTATTTGTTTTATTTAACTGGGCTGCAGTTGAATTGTGTCATCACTAAATTGGAAATTTTTTTGGATGAAAAAATCTACCAATGTACCTTGTACAGTGGGAATAAATGTAAACGAACATGTATTTGGTATTTGGATTGGCACTTTTTATTCCCACTGTACAAGAAGAGGATGACTATAAAACAAAATTTACCAAATTTGAGGAGATAACTACTGTATGCTGAGTGACAGACAGGAATCCTTCTTTGTACTAACTAGTAACAGTTAGACTTTTTGTGTTTTCCATAATTCAGTAGATCTATACCTACAGGGTCCTAATATTTTAACAGATAATCTGTGATAGATTCAAAGACAGGTTGGATTGTTTTCTAATGAGATCTTGAGATGTTCTGTAAGAATTTGGTGGTCTCTAAAGGTGACCTTAAGGTAATAGGCTGTGGAATACTGGTGATTTGAAGGAGTTAATGGATATCTGTAATGATCCTTTCTTGGGAAGAAAGAAACCTTTACTATGTAGTTTAGTGGGTTCCTAAGATAGCGTTAAGAACCCAGAAACCAGAAAAAATGGCAACTATCCCATTATGATACATGCACAGAAATGCTCTCACTCACTCGCTAAGCTGGTTAATCCTACTATTAGTGTTTCAGGAAGGCTGGAGCCTATCTCAGATGACACTGGGCAAAGGTGGGGCACACCCTGAACAGCTCACCAGACCACTGCAGGGCAACACACATTGATTCACACTCACACCTAGAGGCAATTTGAAACAGCCAATTAGCCTAATGTACATGTCTTTGGACTGTGGGAAGAAACCAGAGTACCTGGATAAAACTTACAAAAACACAGGGAGAACATACAAACTCCCCACAGAAATACACTCACCAAGCCAGTGACTCAAACCCAGGACTTTCTTGCTGTGAGGCAAACATGCTATCCACAATGCCACCGTGCTGCCATGTACAGAAACAATAATACTTAAATGTCTCTTTCTCATTTGCTGGGGTGATACCCTTAAAGCTACCCATTCCCTAGTGAATAGCCTATGTGTTTTATCTCCCATTATCCGTTAATTTCAAGGGACTACAAAAGTGTTCCTGCAAAACCACCCCAGCTCACTGGCATAATCTCTTTGATTTGCCTGTTTTACATCTTGTTTTGGTTCTGTGTTGGTATCAGTAACAGCAATTCCATGTGACTATAGGAACGATCTTGCCAAATCTGTAAATTGGCAGTACAACACAGAAAGTGGAAAAGTCAAACATTAAGTGTTCCGAAATGGAAAAAGGTGTTTGGAGTAAACGTACTGATTTTTCACTGCTCGCATTGTCTGTGTTTTTGCTTACGGCCACCATTTTTGTTCAGAAGATAATTCCAATGGTTAAAACTATCTAGGTAAAAGAATTAATTCATTCATTAGCC
Organism: Neosilurus mollespiculum; assembly: GCA_030014195.1. Taxonomy (NCBI): domain Eukaryota; kingdom Metazoa; phylum Chordata; class Actinopteri; order Siluriformes; family Plotosidae; genus Neosilurus; species Neosilurus mollespiculum. The sequence continues at coordinate 32,697,033 of JAQMYF010000012.1, read as the reverse complement.
ATAACATTACTGAAAGTACTGTGGTACAACCTGCTGAACAGTGTAATATTTGAAATGTCTCAGAACACAGTGCATGGCATCTTGCTGTGAATATGGCTACAGAGCCACAGAGAGGTCATAGTGCCCGTGCTTAGCCATGTCCACCGCTAAAAGCACCTACAGTAAGAAAGTTACAGATCTGGTCCATGGAGCAGAAGTGAAGAAAATGTCCTTATCTGATGAACTGCATTCACCTTTACATCATCTGGATGGCCAGGTGCATGTGCATTAAGAAACCAAGATATACGACTGGACAAAGGTAAGTTGGCAAAGGCAATGTGACACTCAGGGCAATGTTCTATTCGGCAACTGTGTGTCCTGGCATTCATATAGATGCTACTCTTAAATATACCACCTACCTAAAGACTATTGCAGATCAAGAACATCCCTTCATCGCAACAATATTCCCTAATGGAAGTGGCCTTGCCACTGCCATACCGCAAATAATGTTTGAGGAACAAATGAAAGAGTTCAAGGCGTTGACTTGACCATGACCCAGATCTCAGTCCAGTCAAGCATCTGTGGGATGTGCTGCACAAAGAGATCTGATCCATGGAGGCCCTATTTCGCAACTCATAGGCCTTTAATGATCTGATGCAAACGTATTGGTGCCAGATATCACAGCGCACCTTCTGAGGTCTTGTAGAGTTCACACCTCAATGGAGCTGTTTTTGGCAGGTGGTTTTAGCAGTATGGATGATCAATGTACTAAAGCATTTTTAAAGGGTTCCACCCCAGCCCCAAGGAAAGGTACAGTTTATTGCCCTAATTTTCTGTAAAAGTACAACAATTCACTGAACTGCACATTGAAAGGATACTGGAGTGAGTGGACTCTTACGAACCATACTGTTGCAATAATGGGGAAGGGAATCCAAGACTCACTCAATTTCAGTCAATAAATAATCATATACAGTGAAGTTTTTTTGTAGGCTGTAGTATATTTAAATTTCTACTGTAATCATAAAGACACTGATCCTCATATGGAACAAGTTTTCAACAAACTCAATAACACATAAATACAGCCATTTAAAAGTAGCCGTGTTCCTGTTTGAGCATGATTCCTCTCAAGGTTTGTTCCTTGTTGTGATGTCTTTAGGTGTTCGCTCATTAGGGATCTAAACCCTCAACGGTTTTAAGACAATGACAAAAGTGCTATGGACATAAAATGAACCTGAATTGAATTGAAATTGAATTCCCATTAGAGAAAACAATATTCCTGGCAATTTTTCCTAATAGAAGAAAGTACAGGTCAAAGGTCACACCAAAGGTCACACCACAATCATCAGGGAGTGGACAGAAAGCCCGCTTTTAAACCAGAGGTCATTCAGAAGAACAAGTGTCACTCGTCCTGACAGAAAGACTACACACGTAAGCAAAGCAGAGCAAATGTAAAAGGAACAGTTTGGACTCTGGTCTCGTTAGTGAAGGGACAAGTGAACAAGTGCTAGCATGTGTGAGGCTAGTAATAGGAAGGTGAGAGCAAGAGAGAGGGGGAGAAGGAGGGAGAGAGAGGGAGAGAGAGAGAGAGAGAGAGAGAGAGAGAGAGAGAGAGACTGTCTGAGTCTGAAACATTTCCCCCCGACCGCGAGTAAATAGCGAGAGGGCCGCTTCATCAGGCGAGCGGAGGTTTGCGCTGACAGCGTGCGCATTGTTTTTGCTGCGTGCCGCACGCTGCGAAATTCTATTTTCAGTTTTACTTGCTGCAGTAATTATATGCATTGTTGGTGAGGATAAAGAAAATAAAAGTGCATGAATGTGTCCCCCCCGGTCAATTGGATTCTGTCAGTTCGAGCCGAATTGGGTACACACACATGTGAGCGCCTTGCCAGCTCGTAATGACGACGCTGTTTGTGTGGAACAATTTTGCTCTAAACAGCTCATCAGCGACCGAGAGAGACTGTCAGCGCGCGCGCCGACTGACACGTCTTCCGTGTCTCCGCCTGTTATTAGCGCGTCTCTTAAGACAAGCTCAATTATCTGACACTGCCCGTAATTTTCCTTCCTTTTCCAGCACAATGTAAAGTTCCTCTCCTTTATTTCCCAAGCCGCTCATTTGGACGGCAAAAACAAGGAGAGAGACAAGAGTGGGTGGAGGAGACAATTTGACGAGAAAATCTGAAGGGGGTTTTTTGGTGGGGTGGGGAAGAAGGGGTGGACGGGACAACATGAGTCAAAAACTAATTTGATGCTTACTTTACAAGAATAAATAGTTTCAGCAGATACTTTGTCAAATATATGTGCCAGATATTTGTATGATAACTTGATAGATGTCTGTCAGCTAAAACAAAGAGGAACATGCTGGATCATTGGTCCTGGTGGGTTAAAAAAAATATCCGAATGAAAAACAAGTTAAAAAAAAATAATCAACGACAGCAAAATAATGCAAGGCCAAAGACACAATTTTAGTATCCATCTTGGCCTAATTAACCTAAGACACTGATTATAACAGGAATTTAAATAAATAAAACTCAGCCCTTAACTTTCTGCATTACTAATCCCTCTTACTGACTAAAACACACCCAATTAGATGAGGAGAGAGAGAGCTTCCTTCAGCTTCAGTCTGATGGTATTTATTTCACCATGGCGATACCTGCTAATGCTGCTCCGCATGACCATGAGTTGCCATGAGAACGGGCAGGAAGTGGTAATGATGGCAGTTCTAACGCAGTGTAAGTGCAGTAACGTGTATCAGGAGCAATCGCCCTGAACACATCACCTCTCCCACGGGAAGCCATGCTAATGCGCTATGTCACATGCGCTAATGTGTTACCTATCGTCTGCTGAGCAGCGACCTACTGTCAAAACTGAAATTTCCCTCATTTACAGACAAGACTAATGTGAAAGACAAGGTTACAGGGATGGCAGTGTGCCTTTGTGGGAAACATGCTTGACAAAATAGATTCAGTGCTCGATTTCAAGGAGTGTGCCTATGTGCGAGGAGTGACAATTGCGTGTATGTGACAGGCTTTCAAAAGAAAAGCGTTCCTTCATGTAAAACACCCATTCTTCCAGCCACTTACTCACTGGCCTTTGCAGCAATCTGGGAGCTCGGGTGTAGACTGCAGCAGGGGTCACTCCTGTAAAGAGGCTTAGCCTGTAATCATAGCTAGTCAGAGAAAATAGTGAAACACAACTTAAAAAAAAAAAGAAAAACAAAACAAAAAAACGATGCATTACAAGAAGTTTCCTCTCCCTTTATGAAGGATTTTGTGTTTTCTCACCACGGACTCAAGTGACCTTGGAAGTCAGATGAATGTGTGTGTTAGATGCCTGCAGACAGCCACTGTTTGACCACTGAGTGCACAGGGTGTCTCATCAACACACACAAGCAGGGCACAAATGGGATGGAGATTGCGACGGCCTTCAGGGCAATGCACTCTCAGAAATGTGGAAAGAGAGAGAGAGAGAGAGAGGGGGAGAGAGAGAGAGAGAGAGAGAGAGCGAGAGAGAGAGAGAGAGAGAGAGAGAGAGAGACAGACACACAGA
>JAQMYF010000012.1:32674977-32689247 GCA_030014195.1 Neosilurus mollespiculum | reverse complement strand
TAAATATATATATATATATATATATATATATATATATATATATATATATATTTATATGTGAAAGATTTGATAAGAAAGAAACCCCAGGCCTAAATAATTAACAGGAACAAACCTCTTCAGTAATGTTCCATCAGATTTCATATTCCACCGTCTTTTTTAAGTAAGCAACACACTACTTGAAAACAGCAAATAAAACAGTTGGGAGATTTACAGAAACCTATATACCTGTTGAGGATGTTTTCCACCATTTCCCCCGGCCTACCTCACTTTTTATCTGGCCAGTCCAGCAGAAACTCTGCCCTGTACTCCTCCATCCACACCGATGCAATTCCACTTTATCAGTATGGCCGTGTGGTCAGGGCTCCAAGCAGGGCCTAAATCGATCTCCTCGCTCCGTGAGCGCTGCCTTTATTGAGGTATACAGCATTCTGCCTCTCATCCCTCTATCAGAAAAGAAAAAGCGAGCAATGTACAACACACAAGGCAAAAAAGAACTCACAACACAAAACTCACCTATCTGAGCGTGGATGCAAGAGTCTTATCAGTCAGAAAGCAGGTGAAGGCCACGTGAGCTGAAGAATATTCAGCACAGTTGATTCTTGACTCCGTTCAAGAGAGTGTAGTTAGCAGAAACTCAAAGATTTTGCAGTAATGGTTGTGCTCATGCAGTGGAAAGGTAAGGCCATGATTCATGAACCCTGAATCTCCCTTTTCCTCATTTTTGCCCGTCCCTGCTACTATCACCCCCACTCCCCCCTCACCCCCCACCCCATTCCTGCAGGCCTGCACAGCGCTATTACAATATTCAGATTACCGTGCACTGGAAATTAATTGGACTAATTAACATACAAGTAAATGATGATACCGTTAACACATTTCATTAACTCAAACTGTCATTCCATGTTCGTTGTGCACTCCATATTGCATTACAATGAATTGAATTCATTAAATTATGCAAATGAAAGGTGTCAGGGAATGGACGTGTCCTTTGCTCAGTGTTCATAAACCTGCTTTTCTCTGGATCTCATCTATGGCAAATTGACTTTAAAACAGGAACATGTGCTTCTCACTTTGATGGGACAGAAAAAAGATTTATGTAGGCATACTTTTACTCAAGCAAACCTTTACATGAGGAAAAAAAGTGGACCATTTGTGTTGCTTTCTTTATACTGGAGCGGCTGGAGTCCTTTTTGTTTCTGTGGAAAGGCTATATATACAGAACACACGATCCACTAAGCAATAGAATATCAGTGATGACTTCAGACACTTTGAATTATGAGCAGCTGCAAAACGAAAACTTTATCAAGAATGAAGACAGACATTGAACCCCTGAGAGAGGAAAAAAAAGTATTTCCAGGGAAATCATCAGTAATATTAGATTAATTATTCATTAAAATAACTCATCAAAAGGGTCAAATAAATTAATTTAGTTCTGAGTAAGATATAATCCAGAAATATAATATAACATGTATAAGATGAAGTAATTTGGAATGTAGTTTCAATATAGGAATATGATCTTCCACTAATATTCTTTCTTAAGCACACTCTTCTCCATGTCAGTAATATTCTCACCCTTTAAAAAAGATTAGATCAGCAGCTCAGGTTACTGGCAGGTACGGTGTGGTCAAAGGGTCGATGGGCCTCCTCCTCCACTGCAGCTGAGGATGTAGTGACATCTGCTGGACTACACCCAGGCGTTTACACCCCCGTACACCACCACCACCACCAGCCACCCACACAATGGGTTGAATCGAGTCCTGATCAAACTAATTCTACAGCACACAGGAACAGCATAGCATCATTCGGGAGATTGCAAGGCTAAAGGAAACAGCTACATGAGAATCTTGTCTGTCTACACAAGATCCTATTGCGTCTATGATGATGAGTGCTTTCCATGTTCATTAATAAAACCTGCTAAGAAAATACACTATTACAACTATAAATTCAGACAAAAGAGAAAACAGGATAGCTGACAACCAGAGACTTCTTTTTAGTCATTTTAGTGTGAAATAAAAAGCTGCCCTCAAAAGTGGGCATTGTACAATAGTTTGAAGCTTTTTCAGAAAAAAAGACCAAATAACAATACAAGAGACGTTACAATGCTATTTATAGTGAACAAAATTATATTTGACCTCACAAACTAGGGCAACATATTAAAAATGCAAATAGTAGGAAGGAAATAGAAAAAAAAATATACAGAAAACAATATAGTGTTTCATCAATTACAATTAACTAATAACATTATCTGTTTCAGCAAGATTGGGTTGGGTAGTTTAGCATGGATCATCATTAGGATGTTTCAATTTCTCATCCTTAATAGCTCCTAAAACAGACTGGCAACTGAACTCATAATTCATGTCTGGATTACATGGAATAACCCATCATATGAAAGTGCAAAACAATCCTGGAGATAAAGAGGGAAATATTCCTACACCATCGCTTGAAGAACAAACTATATACTGAGGGCAAGAAATCTGTCCTTCAGCAGACTGTGAAGTATATATAAAGAGTTAGAATCTCTTCATATTATTTATATATATATATATATATATATATATATATATAAAAAGACGCATTATCAAACTGTGAGTATATACCAGTAATAAACGAGTGTATTTGACATGAAAATGGATATTCTTTTCCTCGCCGTGTAAGATCTCAATTCAGAAGTACCCCAGCCTCCTCTTAAAATGGCCCTACAAAGTCATTCAAAATACTGCGGAACCCACCAGACCCACCGTGAACCTAAAAATCTCGATACAGGTTGAAATTTTGTGTTTGTTGTACAGAACTGGACATTTTTTTTTGCTGTTACATGATATTTTGAAGACTCAGTCCTTGTCTCTTGAACAGTTTAAAAGTGATTTGACTGAATTTGGTCCAAACAACTTTAACACTGGTGGTACAGCAGCCCTGAAATCGAGTATTCATTATTCCCAATGGATTACCGTGTGGTACAGCATCAACACACGCACAAACCCAACCCAGAGAGATAAAACTCCAGGCACATCCAGACAAATCCCATCCTCGTCAGGTGACATTGACATATCACCAATTTCTAGACCCACTTATCTGCCCATTACATATAAAATGATCCGGATAATGATTCAGTTTAGATAGTTCAGTCTTAGAAAAATGACATACTGGAATTATTATACATATTTTATAAATTCAAAAGAAAAAAAAATGCTCATTTAAGAGATGTAGACACCACAAAACCAGTTTACTATGCAAAGCCTCATATAAATATTGTCTTGCTCAAAAAGACTTAACAAATGCATAACATCTGATCAACTGTAAGAGGTTGAAGAAGAAAAAAAAGTTTAATTACACTGATTGTTTTTCATTTTTATAGTTTTCTTCACAAAGCTTCAGTTTAAAGAGAACGAGCTTCGCAGAGCTTTGATTGGACTAAACAAAATAAAAGGACCAGATTGAAAAAAAAATATATATATGCATGTTTTCAGAGAAAAACGTCAAAAACACATACATTAAAGACACATTTGGAAATGAAGAACTTCATAACGCCCAGCACCAGAGTGGCACACTTCATTCTAATGTCCTACCCTGAACATCCTCCCTTATAGTGCGGCCAACTAACGCCACAACATACCCTAAACTAGCCACAACCTTAGATTACCAGAACTCCCATTGACCAGACCTAGCTTCCTTTATAAAGGTTATTCCCATTCAAACAAATACAAGTAATAACGGTTGCTTTAAAGCTTATCAGCAACTCTACTTTTGTATACAACATGAGTATGATACAAAATAAGGCATTTCAGTGTTTTTTTATTTTTATGGAAACCACGTTCGACGATTTTCTTCTGTTCCATTCTTGCCATAAAAAATTGCAGACAAACATAAATCGATATTCTATATTTGTAAAATATACTTTTATATATGTGCATTTACGTAAATGGGTATATTTACGTAAATGAGAATAATCTGTATGGGTATAAAAAGCAGAATAAATCTGACGAGGAGGAGTCTTGTGGTCAAACTGATATCCAGGAGGAAGAGATAGGAGAAGATAATAATGACAATATGCCCAAAGCAACGTAGCCATGGCAGTCTCATAAAAAGTTTACTTAAATCCTTGTGAAGCAGTTACTTTCCTGACAGTTAAGAAAGTCCTTTCCATTAGATGCTCAGCTCCTGTGCGTAAGTATCACTCTGTAGCTTCACTGGGTGCAACGGTGACTAGCTGCAGCGGGATCTCGGCTGTAGTGAGCAGCTCCTGCGAGTTGGACGTGTTAACTGTAGCGTTAACGGTAGCAAGGCCCTGCACAGCACCTGGCTGTATGTTGGTGAGGATGAGTGTGGTAGCTCCTGAGGTGATAATGCTGTCAGAGGAGGCAGAGGTCTCCACACTTGCCACCACTGTACCACCACTGCCCTTCTTCTGATGCGTCTTTATGTGCTTAGCCAGATGGTCGCTTCGCATGAAGCGCTTTGAGCACTCAGGACACACAAACTTCTTCTCACCTGCCACAGAAGCAAAGCATATAATTTACACAAATAATGTAAAACAGCAATTACCATACAGTATAAACGCCAAACAATCCGAACACTTACAGAGGTAAAATGATGAGATTAAAATTTCATATTCCAATACAACATCAATATCATTTCAGATCCTGATAACAATACAGATCCCAATATGGCACATTTTCTAGATGCTTTAAATACAACTCCATAAGTATTTTGACACAAGGCTGTCACTGACTCCAAACGATTTGCCTCCAAGTAAATAAAAAAGTTGCTTATACAGTATTCCTAATTATGTTAATATGTCCAATTATTTTTAGGCCCGTGAAAACGGAGGCTGATGAGTAAAAGTGGCTGTAATTCCTAAAAGGTAAAACTCCTTAAAGTACAGCAGATAGTCTACATTTCTCTCTTCACACTTAGATTGCGTCATATCAAATTCACTGCAGTGGTGTACAAAGGAAACCGGCTCAATACTTCTGACGCTGTCCAAATACTTATGGACATAAGTGCATGTAATAAAAAATTTAAAACTTGTTGTAAAATGAAATTTATTTGGAATTATGAAAATCAGAAAAGAGTTAAATAATCAGTATAAACCTGGGAGAAGTGCACCACTGATTAGGGTTGTTGATAGTAACAGTGGTAAAAACCATGAGCATTAGTCATTAAGCATAAAAAAATCTAAAGCTTGTTAGCCAAAAACAAATAATAATTTAAAAAAAAAATAAAATAGTGTTTTGATCCAAAATATTAATACTGATAAAAATTGCTAATTTCTCACATGCACCACTGTGTTAATGATATTCATTTCATAAACAACGTGTTTACCTTTAATCCACTGGGGAGACAGGGGATGGTGAGCTCTAATTCCCCAACTGCTTACCAAGGTGCAGCATGGCTGCCCACCGCTGTGTGTGTGTTGCATTGGATGTGTTTGGATGTAGAGCCTAATATCCCCTTACAGGATAAATAAAAGGTATCTAATATAAAATAAAAACAAAGCAGCTAATAACCAGGTTAGTGCTAAGGCAGGCTTTGCAGTGCTTATCCATCCACTATATATCAGGATCATGGGAGAAGCTGGAGAGGTGAGATATTCTCTGGGCAGATTAGCGGCGCCTAGCAGACCGTCTTTCAGAAGATCAGCGGCACCCGCATCCCAAATAAACCATCCAAACCACGGAAAATATTGCTGTAGAGTGTGATTTGCAACTCAACAAAATAAACGATAGCACACAATATGAAACGCTGTGCATTTTTCTATCAGTAAATGATGCATACTTCATATCTCACAGCCCTAATTATATCAATACATGGAACCATATATATATATATATATATGAGGCATAGATCAGCTTTTTATATTTTCATAGATGTTACATGCTAATCCTGTAACATCATGTAATCAAAAGATGTAAATTGAAAGTTATAATTTTTGGATTTTAGAATATTAAAAGTAAACAAATCATATTAAAAAAAAAAACGTAAAAATGTTTTTCAATAAATTTGAGCAACACTTGTCTTGAATCATCAAGACAATCATTTCCATAATGTTTTGTAACTGGGAAATTGATGGAATGCTAGACTAGCTGTATACCATGTCGTGTCATGTTTTCATACCATGTCTTGTCAGGTTTAATTTTATCTTATCCAGCAAAGAAACATTTCTGGATTTGACCTGCTTGTGACACGTGTGGGGAAAAAAAGTGATTTGTGTTTCCAAACTTCAGCATGGGTGTTAAGTAGAGAATTGCAAAATTACTTCAGTGGGACATGTGTTGGCTGTGACTAGCAGCTAAAGTGGTGCCTCCAAGTTTGGGAGCCCCTTAGAACTTTCAATGTTTCTTCATAAATATGACCTAAAACACAGTCAGATTTTCTCACAAGCCAAAAAGGGGATGAACTAGAAGGAAACTGGAAAATGTTTTTGGGATGGATGAAATCAAAATAGAATATCTTGATTTTAATGAGAGGTATGTTTTGCCCTGTTTTGCTGCATCTGGGCCAGGATGACTTGTCATCAATGGAACAATGAATTCTGATTTATAGCAGCGAATAGTGAAGGAAAATGTCAGGATATCTGTCTGTGTACTGAATCTCAACAGAAAGTGAGTCATGCAGCAAGACAATGACTCTAAAATAAATAAATAAATGAATAAATAAAGGTAAAGCTTGAAATGACCAAGTCAAAGTTCTTGTACTGATCTGATCCAATGGGGCAAAACACAGCATTGGTGCTGGTTTTAATTTTTTTCCATGTTATGCTCTTAATACAGAGATTTAGTTTGCCATAAAAATATATTCTGAAGTTTTTCCTATGTGGAGAATGACAATCTTACTTGCCTGAAGTTGCTAATGTCAGTCGTTTTGCGGATATGGTTTTATATGTTCCGCTAAGGTGGCAGTTTTTCAGTGTTATACTGTCTCACTTGAAAAAAAATTTATTCATATTTAATCAACAGTACTGATGCTGAAACAGCTGTAATATTATAGAGACACAAACTGTAATAAATGTTGAGTGAAATTGAAGAAATCCATTCAAAAGTACGGATTGTCAAAGTACTGTAGTGTCCGTAACCATGTCAATATTCATGGTACAATATCTTAAAAATTACACATCTCAGAATGGTATACTTTTTTCTGTATGTGTTATTGTGTGAAATCTGAATAAGCCTAGTTTCATCTGAATGAAACTTAAGATCCTTGAAAAATTTGAAATAGCAAAAGTTACGGACACTACATTAAATTCAATGATTAAACAGATTGTGTTTCTCTTCATCTCAATAATACTGAGTGATTCTCTACAGTTGGTTTAAGCTTGGATGATATAATGTTGCACTCATTAGGCTGCAGAAACAAAGCATTCTATCTAAAAATTTATTTTTTCACCTAAGTGAGACACTTTACAGCACAAATACTGTGTTTTAGCCAAATCAAAATGTTGTGAAAGGACCTGAAACATGCAATTCTTTTGAGGAAGCCCACCAGCATCCCAGAGTTGAAGCTATTGTGAGGAATGGACTACAATTCCTAAAAGTCGATGTGCGGGAATAATTAAAGTTAATAGAGAAGTTTAGATAAAGTTACTGCTGCACAAAGAGGTTTAATTTTTTTCTCAATTAAAAAAAAAAATAAAAAATCAAGTATACTTTGGTATCATTTGACTAATTAGGTTATGCTTATCGACTTTTATGTTTTAGGTCCTAATTATGAAGAAATATAAAATATTCTAAAGGGCTCCCAAACTTTAAAGCACCATGTTCGGTCACATTTTCTGCAGTAATAGAAGGAAGAAGAAATCTTAAAGCTGGTCAGTATACCAAGCCCTCTGTGTAGACAGTTCAAAATTTGATATTAAAGTGTTTTCGACTGCAATGTAAACAAAATAAATAGACACAAACAAAATGGTCCAACTTCAAATTATTATACCAAACTAAACTGCCCAAACCACTTAGCTATATGAATATTTTACTAAATCCTAGGCAGTGGGTTGTTCAGTCGCATTACTGATAAAAAGGTTACGTACCTGCAGTGTCGTGAGCTGCAGCGGTCTCATGTATTACTGATGTGCAAATTCAGATTGTGTTTTTTCACGCAGGAAAGAAGGAAAAAAATGTATTCTGTTGTCCAGTTTTCTCCCTAAACGATGGAGTGACCTACTGTGGCGAATGTTTTCATAATCACGACAGAAAATCAAAACACAGCCTCCAACAGGAAGGCAGCGGGACCATCTCAAGATCACCACATAAAAAAAATAATATCAGTTACCCAAAATTTAACATAGTGTGACTGTCAACCTTACAGTCCCTATCTAAGCATGGACATTAATTATATCGGGCATGTTATACTAACACAGATGATATTACATGGAGATAATTATTGATATTGTTTTATCTTCCAGCCCTTGGTTGAAGTACAGGAATAGAAATCTCTGTGGCTTGAACATAGTTACCTTTATTTCAAGACCGTGAGTGTATTAGTCTCACCAGGCTTTAGCAAACTGGGCTGTTAGACATACACAGTGAGTGGGAGCCGAATTACTGTTTTACTTAATGTACATCCTTTTTTTTTTTTTTTTTTTTTTTAAGAAATCATAATTTTTTTTTAAATATTCAAATTCTTGAAATGTTCTTACCACAAAATACTTTTCAGGGGAGCCAGTTAGCACGGAACTAGCTGGTTAAACGAAGGCTTTCTCATTTTAGTAGTCCAATAAAATCCATGATTGGTAAAATTCTTTCTATCAAATACTTTATTTCTGTTGCTTTTTGAGGAATGGGTCTAGACTAAAGAAAACAATTCGCTAGCGGAAGAAGCTAGCAGCACTTCCAGTTTGCACAATCCGGGTACAATGTGTTGTCCTCCAGTCACTGGTGTTTGGCCATACTGAAAACTAAAAGCCTGTTCTTTACAAACAGCTGATAAAATCATGTTTGGTGGTGTTGAGTGGTGGTGGGAGAGTCTAATTCTTGAAAATAAAAAAACACGTTTTACCATTATATACTATCCCAAATGTTGTTCCTTTTCTAGGAAAAATATGCCAGTTTGCTTTTAGCTTACAATGGGTCACGAATACTTTGTTTTGAGACGTTTCAGGTCACAGGATATGAGCTGATATCCTAGCGACCTAGGATAGAATAAAACTAATTATTATCTTACACTTTTACATATTCTTTCTGTGCTTGCATGGGTTTCCTCTGGGTACTCTGGCTTCCTCCCACAATCAAATGACATGCACATTAGGATAACTGGCTATTCCAAATTGGCTCTAGGCATGAGAGTGAGTGGTTGCGTGCGTTGTTCCTGCAATGGACTGGCAAGCTGTTGAGGCTTAAGCTCGACCCTAGTAGGATTAAGCAGTTTGTAAAATGAACGAATAATCTGTAATAAATCTAGTTAGACTATTTTGTGTTAATGTTTATTCATTTAGCTTTTATCTACACTGATAAATAACTGAGCTAGGACAGTATGATCCAGCAGCTGACCCAGCCAGCTGTTACATGAATTTTCCTGATGCAGATGAGTAGTAGGTTCGGCATTGATAACGTAATCAGACAAAACCAGAGCAACCACCATATCTATCTGTGCTACACTGTACAGCAAGATAGGCCTCTTATAACAAATAAGTCCTAGAAGCTGTTCACAATTCTTACACTCTGCAAAAAGCCAGTAAGGAAGAAGAGAAATACAAAAAAAAACATGGGTACCTGTATGTGTTCTCCGATGTCGCTGCAGCTCATCGCTGCGTGTGAATCTCTTTCCACAGAACATCCAGGTGCAGACGAAAGGCCTCTCTCCTGAGTGCCAGCGTAGGTGAGCTCGCAGGTGAGACGTCTTCCCGTACACCTTCCCACAGCCTGCTATGTGACATATATGCTGCTTCTTCTTCCCCATGTTGGCACCCCTGCAGCACAAAGCATGCACACAGTATTATAAAGAAAGAAGTGCCATGTACAAGTTACACATTCCTCAACATATGATAAGATGATATGGCTGGTCCTTAGGTTTGTCAAACTGACAAAAAATAAAGCTACAATGTTCCAACCAGGGACTTAATAAACTGAGAATACCAGCACTGGTGACCTCGATTAGTGAGCTCACTGGAAATATCAAAAATGAACAAGAAAACTGGATGCAAGACTAAACAATTACAGTTTTAATGAAATTGACTTTAAATTGCTCGTATCCATGTTAAGTGCTGTAATCAGTGGGTTATCAACAATCAACAGAAATCAGACGCTATCAAAATAAATGGACAAATCCACAATTGAGCTTTTAATCACTTAATCGCTGTTAAAAGCAAATCTTGAGCTGATGTAACTGCATGTTTTTGAGGAACAACCCACTGCAATAGGCAAAATCATTAACGGTTATAGCCCTTTTAGTTAAAAGCCCTGAAATGGACCAAGGATGAAAGTTACAGTAATAACTGTAACTGAGCATTTCAAATGTGTGTATTTCCTATATTGGACTGCAAACTGTAAGTAAGGTTGTATTAAATTGTAAGTTAGACCCTGAAGGAAGTGGTATTTCGCATGAAAGATGTGACAGCCAGATACTAACCAATAAAAGAAGTTTATAAGCATGCAATAACAAGATTAGGTTATATTTAATGCACCAACTACACCATCAATTTAGCCATGTCTAAAGATAATAATATAGTTAGTATGCATTACCTTCCTCCTCCATCTTTGCAGTTGGGGCAGGTGCAGGCGACCCTACGCAGCCGTTTGCCCTCCTGGCCCAGACCCTCCATCTCGTCTTCTACTAAGCGCACACGTAGGTGAGACAGGTCATTAGTATTCAGAGTGGAGTCACCAGCAAGAGACCACTCTTCTGAGTCTGGCTCCTCCTTTATCCGAATATCTAATCAGAGAAAGAAAAACCTTTTTTCTGCTACTATGAAACTAGCAATTCCACGGATAGTCAAATTGGGTCATCTACTTCAGTTGTCCACATTTCATTCCACCGTTAAATAAAGGAGCACGCATAAAAAAACCCACACACAATTCAGCCATAACATTAAAATCCCTGACAGGTGAAGTGAATAGCACTGATTTTCTCCTTACAATATCAAGGGATAGGATGCATCAATCAGAAAGTAAACAGTTTTGAAGTTTATGCATTTAAAGTTTAAAAAAAAAAAAAAAAAAAAAAACAACAGGGCAGGCATAAGGATCTGAGTGACTTGGAAAAGGGCCACGTTATGTTGGTTAGATGGCTGGATCAGAGCACCTCCAAAACCACAGGTCTTGTGAGGCTTTCCTGGTATGCAGGGTCAGTTCCTACCAAAAGTGGTCCAAGGACAAACAACTAGTGACCGGGTGACAGGATCATCCATGGATCAATGCTGAAAGTGGGAAGAGAATGCTAGCCTGTCTGGTCTGACCCTATAGAAGAGCTAATGCAGCACAAACTGTTAAGAAGGTTCATGCTGGATAGAATACAAGGTGTCAGAGCACACAGTGGATTACAGCTTGCTGTGGATGTTGCAGTATAGCCATGGAGAGGTCAGAGTAACCATGCTGACCCCTGTCCACCAATGAAGAAGCAACAATGGGTACATTAGCATCAGAACTAGACCATGGCACAATGGAAGAAGGTGGCTGGGTCTGATCAATCATGTTTTCTTTTACATAATGTGGATGGTCAGGTACATGTGTTGTCTATCTGCAGAAGATATAGCACCAGGATGCACTATGGGGAAAAAAAGCAAACTGGAAAAGGCAGTGTGATGCTCTGGGGAACAGTCTCTTGGAAAATTTCAGGCCCTGGCTTTCATGTGGATGACAGTTTGACATGTGCCACCTACCTAAATAGTGTTACAGGCCAAGCACACCACTCAATAGTAAGAGTGTTCGATAATGGTGGTGACCTCTTCCAGCAGGATAATGCACCCAGTCATACTGCAAAAAATGTTCAGGAATGGTTTGAGAAACATGACAGAGTTCAAGCTGTTGACTTGGCCTTGGCCCAGACCTTAATCCTATCAAGCTCCAGCGGGGTGTGCTGGACAACAAGTCCGATTCATGGAAGCCCCATTTCATAACTTACAGGACTTAAAGGATCTGTTGCTAATGTTTTGGTGCTAGATACTACAGCACACCTTCCAAAGTCATGAGGAGTCCATGACCTGACAAGTCAGAGATGTTTTAGTGGCACAAAAATGGACCTACACAAAGTTGGGCAGGTGGTTTTGATGGCATGGCTGATCGGTGTATAGAGTGCATATACTTATATTATATATATATATATATTTATTTATATTTTGTCAATAGTCTACCCACATATAATTTTTAGCCAAGACACAAAAGACTATTCCTTTGTATAACCTCACAGGGTTACAATTTTAGACAAGTGTGTTGCGTAATGACATCCTGATATTTATGGTGCAGCAACAGCATTACCTCCTGGGCTATCTGTGTCATCAGTCTGGAGCTGCAGCCCGGCATGATCCACTGAATTTACTGTGACCGTCTGTAGGTTGGGAATCTGCCCAGAGCTAATGCTAACTGGCGTAGTACTTAGTGTAGCTCCCTGTCCTATAGAGAGGGTCTGCACTGGGGCTAACGTGATCTGTTGGGCAGGGGTCGTCTGGAGCTGCAGGTTCTGGAGGTTCTGAATGCCCTGAACCTGGAAAAGTAATGCAAAGGGATCATCAAGTTTTCAATCATTTTCCATGTTAAAATTAGAAACATCTAATAAAATTTTAAGTAACAGATATGAAAGATATATGTTTTTTGAATAACACCTGAAACTACCAAGATAAAATTCTTTAACAATTTATTAGGGTAATGCCAGTACCGATACCTAACTCTAACCAGTATTGAATGCCTCCAATGCCGGCAAAAAAAGGCCGGATGGGTATCAGGGTCATTCTCTTAAACTCATACCATAAAGTGTGACATTCACAATCCCCAAGTTTCAGTGAAGTCCTGCTTATTTCCCTCTATATCAACCATAAATTCATGAACCATCGTTACAAAGACAGTGAGGGAACTACTTCATGCTGCACTTTTATTAGTAACAAACAGGAATAAATCTGTATGTAACATCAAACTCATTATTGATTACGGTTTGACTATGTGAGAAGTAAATACATTTCAGGAGGTCACTCAATTGTACGGAGAACGTCGTAACATGGAACCTCACCCACCACAGGAAAAATCGGTTCCGTATGTAACTTGCGTGAACATCGCTGGTTATATGCGGAACCATAAACTGTGCGATTCTCAGTCTAAAAAGTAAGGAAGTCATTTCTACTTTGGATATAAATTTTAATGCAAGATCTTTATTGCGAGCCCTACTATTTGCACTTTGAGCTGATACTTCGGTGACAGCATGGCAAGTAACTAAAAAATGACCCAATTTCCATCTACATACTGCAACCAATTTTGGAGAAAAAAAATTTATATATTTTTTTCTTTCGCTGGATGTAACTGAATTATTATAGTCCATGGGGTATGGTTTGAAAAGGGACTGCTCTTTTAATTCTTTATAGTTTTTGAAAAATATTAGATCAAAATGTGAATAATTAACTTTAACCCAGTTTCAAAGAATGACCCATCAGAGAACACCCACGTCTATGTGCCGATCCAATGTCACATGATAAAACAGTGGTTTTAGACAAATTAAGGCGTTTTTTTCCCCCCCTCAATCTTGATAATTAGCTCTTCTACTGCACTGGAGAAAATGTTACAGAAGATGCTATTGCATAAGTTTTACTTTAGTAAGTTAAAGTTTATAGTAATTTTAAAGGGTCATACGTAAATTAGTCTATATCATAGTCTAAATTATGACTGTGCTTCTTATACATACATATACACACACATACAGTAGTGTGCAATGAAGATTATTCACCACCACTTTTGTCTAAAAGGGCTCCTAATAAAAGAAGTAAAAATTTACTTCTCTATAATTTTTGGATGAAAATGTATTGATCAATACTATTGTAGGCAATGAGTCTTTCCGACAAGTATATTTAGGTAAAAGTACAGCTAATAAACAAAAACACTGAAAATAACAATTTTTCAGAAAAATTGAAAGGTGTTTTTATTTTAGTTTTTGACTTTTGCATAGCATGAACTTCAAACCATATGGAATGGTTTAGCGAGTGAGGAAATTCAAAATATGCGAATACTATACATGAAAGGTTAAATGCTGTAATCAAAGTAAAGGGTGGGCACACTGAATATTGATTTTTTTTTTCTCAAAAAAGAGACTGTTATTTTTGTTATTACTATATATTGTTGTTTGTTTACTTATTCTCATCAATA
>JAQMYF010000012.1:32660300-32674520 GCA_030014195.1 Neosilurus mollespiculum | reverse complement strand
AAATGGTTACACAGATTCAGAAAATATTACAGAAAATAATAGATATTTTTAATTCATGGGTATTGGTATCAGCAGGTACTGAAAGGTCATGCATTGGTATGGGTACCGGAAAGGAAAATGGTATCATCATTGCAACATCCACAATTTCTTAGAGTAAACTTGTTGAGAGAATTGTTTCTAGCCTTCAGTATTTTTTAAATTAAAACCAGTAATACAAAATTAAAATACAAGATCTAACACTTGGCATGTTTGATCTTGAAAAAGTAGGCTGACCTGTTTTAGATATCTAGTAAGACTTAAATAACATTTCAACCATTCTCT
This sequence comes from Neosilurus mollespiculum, assembly GCA_030014195.1. Classification (NCBI taxonomy): domain Eukaryota; kingdom Metazoa; phylum Chordata; class Actinopteri; order Siluriformes; family Plotosidae; genus Neosilurus; species Neosilurus mollespiculum. The sequence continues at coordinate 32,674,199 of JAQMYF010000012.1, read as the reverse complement.
TTTCACAATACATGGTCACACACCTATTCGAAGCTCCTACCTGAAAGGTCTGCCATTGTATCTGGCCTGATGGTGTGACGGTCTGTGCCTGAATGAGGAAAGTCCCTGGGTTGATGAGCTGGACGTTCTGGAGAGGCTGCTGACCATGGGCGTTTATCTGTTGCTGGCCCAGCTGCCCGTCACTGCTCTGAAGTGGCACCTGCTGCAGCTGGATCACTTGCTGCCCTGTGGATGTTTGCACCTGGCTCTGAGCAAGGAATCCTTCAGTCTGCTCAGATGTGCCCTGGGTGAGCACTCCTGTGCCATCGATTGTGCTGGCGGGCAACTGCGAGGACGATGATGATGAGGAAGATGTGGTAGGCACAAACATCTCTGCTGCTGTATTAGTGTTGTTGACCACTAGTGTTTGCTGTGATAGCTGCTCTCCTGTTTTTTCTGAGCCATCTGCATTTTCCACCGTCTGATTGGTCATGATTAGCTGTCCATCAGCGGTCAGCCCTGTGGCTATTGTCTGTGCCCCGGAGAGCCCTAGTGAGTCCAGATCTACACTGTTAATGGGCACAAAGGTAATATTTCCCGGCAAACCCACCGGCACATTAGCAACCACCTGCCCCTGACTGTTAAAGGCTGAACTTCCCAGAGTGACGCCGTGGATCTGCTGCACTTGGCCAGTCTGGGCCATGAGGCTCGGGCTGTTGCTGAGAATCCCAGCCGAGGCGGTGCAAGCTACACTGATGGCCTGAGAGCCATCAGGGAGAATCTGGATCTGCCCTGAGGCATCCTGAGCCAGTGAGGCACCCTCTACTGCTGAAGTTGAGAATCCCAGCTGCCCATCGGTTGTCTGGATCTGAGGGATAACCTGGTACTGGATGTTAGGCACTGCATTGGTGGAGGAGTCAGTCCCTGATGTTAGCAAAATGGGCTGGCTCTGGATGCCCTGAAGGGGAAGAACATATTGCCCATTGGAGGTGACTATGCCGCCACTGGGCAGCTGGACAATACTCGAGTCATCCTTGACTCCGTCCCATCTTTCTGATGAGCTTGTTAGCTGCACTGATCCTGAATCTGCAGCCTGAGGAAAAAGATCAGTGAAAGTCAATGCTCCAATTATAGGTTTTATTATTATTAATAATAATTTTGATAGATATTAAATGATTTGGGAAATACATTCTTTTTAAGGAGCATGAAGAGATTTTTTTAAAAGAAAACAATCAATGTTACAAACTTAATACCAACACAACACATATTCTACACTAGCAAGCGACAGTTTGTCTCTTACAAGATATGTGTGTGTGTGTGTGTGTGTGTGTGTGTGTGTGTGTGTGGTGACTGCTACTACTGATTAGAACAGCAAGACACAATCAAAATTTTCATCATGGCAATACTAAGCTTTCAATTATTTCTTTTATCTGTTCTTTTACTGGGGACAAACTGCACATCTTTGCAAAAAAAAAAACAAAAAACAGGAATTTGGTACACAAGTTTTAATCTATTTTGGGTTTTCTGAAATCAGAGATTTACAGAGTCAAAAATATAGCCAGATCCTCTTAATTTCCTGTTAGTGATCATGACTGACTACAGCTAGCAGCTTCTCTGGTCCAACATAAAACAGAATTGGTTTTACAACAGTAATTGTATTAACCAGCACACAGTACCATAGAAAAGTCACAACGCAGATCCGAGAAAAAAAATCTTCACAAGTTAGTAATTTCTGCACACAAACAACTGTACACAGGTATAAGCTGGTGGCAGGTCTAGCCACTTTACCCAGGTCTGCAAGAAGAGAAAATTCCAAAACGCCACCTTCAGCTACGAGGAAATTAGTTCAGATGATCAGGAACAAACAAAACACAGGCCTGCCATGAAATGGAAGCTACTGGAACATCAGTGTCACTGTTTAGAGTCAATCGACATTGCCATGGACAGAGAGGCTGCTATTCAAAAAATAGCCTCTGCTTCAAAAACACCTTCAAGTTTGACTGAAGGTTACAACTGATCACACGAAAAAGGAAAAAGCCTTCTGGAGAAAGTGTGAACACAATGACCAGAGGTACATTCGGAGGAGTTAAAGGTGAGGCCCCAAGGACATAAATGTTAAGCATGGTGGTGCTGGCATCATGCCCCAGGGCTGTTACGCTGCTAGTACAACTGGTGCATTGCACAAAAGTGGGTGGAATAATGAAGCAAGAGGACCTCAAACCTATGGATAAGATACAGCCTATGTTTAAAAGTCAGGGTTATGCCAGTAAAACCAAGGAATTTCATTGAACTTTGTCAAGAAGAACGGATGGTTTTCAAAAGCTTTTAGTCAAGGTAAAACTTATTTAGGGGGATTAAACCAAATATTAGGAGAGTAGTAGGTATGTTTTTGATCCTGTATGTATAATTGTGTCGATTAAAAAATATAGCATTAAATATAATTAAAACTTGTGCAACAACGGCTGTTTTTTCTATTGAAGTCATAGACTGTACAATAGTTCTGCCTCAGAAAATGAACAGCTCAGAGAAATCACTGAAGGAATAACGCTGTCATGACACTGATGTTCGTGATGAAACTTCTCACCATGACTGTAACTCATCAGAAGCCACAACCATCTCTATTCACAAGTTACGTTTTTCTTCAGAACATATCGCACACGTTTAACGAGAGGCCAACAAGTATAGGATAAGATGAAACTGTGATCAAGACCATAGTTAACAAAGCTAAAACTGACTAAGGGACTGAGGAGAGCTCAGATCAGTGGCACATTGACTTCTGTCCAAACCCCCCCCCCCCTCCCCTCCCCTTTTTTATTTTACCCGTCATACCTTGCGTGGATTTAGGAAATCATAGCTCTGTACATAGTGATGTGTGGATTACTAGCAAGAGGATCATATCAGTCATAGCTCAGGCAGGCTGGTAAAGACGGCTTGTGATTTTATTTTTCTTTTTATTTTGGTGCAGAATTTATGAAATGTTTGCAGTAAAAACAAACGTGCATATAAATCATTCGGTGCAAATAAACATGGTGTTTTTCGTGTTCACACGGTGATTTTGTGGCAAATCTAAAACACTCCATGGAAAACCACAGAGTGACTTCAGTTCAGCTGATTAACTAAAAAACTAAAGAGAATTAGCAAGAAGGTCATGTGGCACGTTCTCCTCATTTTAACATTACATTTTCCAACCAGGTCACGCCGAGCGTGACGCGTTTTGTCTTTGCCCCCAGGACAGACGGGGTTAGATGAAAGGCGGGCAGAATGAGGGGTCGGGAGGCGGTGTGTGAGGGACTTACCCCGGCAGCGGCAGCCCCGTTCTCCCCCCGGGAGGAGGGCGAGCCGAGCTCGCTGCAGGTGGCCGCCAGCAGAGCGAGCGGCGACGGCGGACTGGCCTACCCACAATGGGCGGGTTCAAACAGAAGAAAAGGGGGTGGCCGTTAGTCCGAAGCCACACAGGAAGTACCACTTTTTTTAAACAACAAATTTAAAAACGTGTGAACTTCACAAAAGCACCATGCGTCCAGCTACGGCTACAAAAATCCCTACCAGAGGAAGGAGAGAGACGAAACGGAAAAGAGTACCTGATCTCCTCTGCTACCATCTTGCTGCAGAAACTCGCTTTGACTGCTGTCCACGTCTAAGGCAGCCATTTCCTCTTGTCTCCCCGGCTGTTTGGGCGCTGGACACAGACACGGTGCGCGGACACGAAGCAAAACAACTCGGTCGGACGTGCTGCCAGCTCAACTCTCCGACCACAGCAAAGAATACTTCGACAAACCGAGCCGAAACCGAGCTGCTATCTGCACACAAATCGGAAAATCCAGAAGTGGCTAAGCTAACTGGCTAATGTTAACAGTTAGCACAACTGCAAAGAGATTAGCAAACCAAACCTACACACTTAGCCAGCATTAGCATTAGCTTAGCTAAGACAGGGCTGCGGAGTGCGTCTAATGGAAATGTATTGAGTCGTACATACCAGTCATTACTTGAATTACTTTAATAGGAAAAAATCTCGATTTAATTACACGCCAAGCATGATTATATTATTCGGAGGCGGGCTGCGATCGCTGGATCGAGTCTATTTTTTTCTATTTTGATTGACGGTGCGGGAAACACAAAAGGTGGAGCTTCCGATGTTGACTGTGAAAACTTGCGTCACGAGCAGGATGTCCCGCCTTTCCTCTCTCGCCCTATTTGCTGCCTTAGTTCAGACCCTGGGTTCCGATTGGTCGTGCGACTTATCAATCCGTTTGAATCGCGCAACTTCCTGTTCCGACTAGCTTTTGGACATGGCTGTCTCCTGGATGGAAAACGTTAACCAATGTTAACGAAGTAAAATGGCTGCTTATGTTTTTATTTATTTATTTACAACCAATCTTTAAACACTTGGAAAGGATGACTGAATTATAGGTTCACAAAAGCTCTGATATATTTACTATCTCTCCCACGGTATACATCACTGAATCCTGACAAGCTAATGTTGTGAAGCAGGGTGGCGTAGTGGTTAGCACGTCCTCCTGCACTGCAGGAAGGTTCTGGGTTCGAGTCCCGGGCTCGGCGGGGGTGACTGCATGCGTGGGGTTTCTCTGGGCACTCTGGTTTCCTTCCACAGTCTAAAGACATGTGCGTGAGTTTATTGGCTGTTTCAGATTGCCCATAGTGGGGTTTGTGTGTGTTTTGGTCTGGAAAGCTGTTCTCTGGTTTCCCACAACCCAGTTAGCTTGGTGGGTGGTTTTAGTTTTTTTGTTTTTGCTTGGCTCTGATGCGCAGTTTTTAACATGGAACATTCACAGTAAAGAACAAAGTGCTTTATGTTTTCAGTGAGGCAGAAAACATACATTTTCAGAACAGTACACTCACTTTCCGAACAACATGATCCTATTAGGGTCGTGGGGAGGCTATCTCGGCTGTCTCTGGGCAAGGGCGGGAACAGCTCAACAGACCATCGCAAGGCAAACACACAGACATTCACCACCAGGGGAAAATTTGGAACAGCCGATTAGCCTAAAGTGCATGTTTTTGGACTGCGTGGGGAAACACGGGAGAAACACCGTCGCCGAGTCTGGGACTCAAACCCAGGACCGTCTTGCTGTGAGGCAGACGTGCTAACCATTACGCCACCGTGCTGCCCCAGTACAGACGACAGCAATTTTGTATCATCTGTGCATTTAACGAATTGTCAAAAATGTTACGCCCAAAATGAACTAATGCAAAGGAGAAGGGGTTACAGATGCAGGATGGGTTTCTTTAAAGATACATATTTATTTTTATTTATTCATCATTCATTCATTTTCTGAACCGCTTAATCCTAATTAGGGTCGCGGGGAGGCTGGCGCCCATCTCAGCCAACTCTGGGCGAGGGCGGTGTACACCCTGGACAGCTCACCAGGCCATCACAGGGCCAACAGTCACACAACCAATCGCTATTTTTATTATTATTATTATTTATTTATTTTTAAATACTCAATTGTTTCCTTCCTCTTATACCAGAGAAATTTGATTATTATTTTTGGGAGATTAAATAAAACTTGTTTCTTATTTTATAGAAGATATACTCATTCCCTCATCTTTTTTTTCTCTCTTTCTGTCTAGAAAATGTTAATACAAAAATACTACTTCCTGAGAAATCCCTGTGCGCTTCCCACTGTGTAAATCCCACTGTACTTTCTAAAAAAATTGTAGATTTATGTCTAACAATTATAAAGCACTGAGACTGGAGACGTCTTAAGTAAACACCTCACAAAACACCTCTTGGTCTCTAATTTATACAAGCTGAAATCTGAATTCCCCATGCAAGTTCTCGTGTAAGTTTTTAATTTCGAAACAACTGAAACTTGCAACTGCGGCTACTGTCAGAACTGTGCTGTTATTAAGTAAAATACTGATCTGAAGTAGTTGCTTGGAAACACATGTATTATCTTGTCTGTGCTTGCCAAGCTGCCAGTGTGGATTGTTTCTCTGTAGATACAGGGGTTTGAAAGGTTGTGAACCCTTTAGAATTTTCTTTATTTCTGTATAAATATGACCAAAACATAAACAAATGTCCACAACTAAAAGTAGATAAAGAGAACACAAACAAGAGAGACAAAAAATTATACTTGCTCATTTTATTAAGGAAAATTATCCAATATTACATATCTGCGAGTGGTGTAAGTATGTGAACCTTTGCTTTCTGACTCCCTTGTGCAATAATTACTGCAGTTAATGTTTCCAGTAAGTGTTGATAAGTCAGTCAATTCGATTACATCATCTTGAAGGAACTTAAACACATTCCTCTGCAGAGAAAAGCTTCACATTTGGAATGTTATCCAAGGGATTTTTTCCCTATAGATAAATAAATAAAAGTGCTCTTTTGGTCTTGTAGAGTTGTATTAGTAATGGTAAGGAATTATTAGAAACATTTAGCTGTGTTATGGACAACTGCTAGCTGGTGTTATATTTTCATGTTCTTCTGACATAAAAAAATAAAAAATCATCACGTTATAATGATGTAATATCACATTATAACATGAAAATTTTCAGGTTATAACAATGTTATTTTTACATGTACATTTATCACTTAACAATAAATGTTTAATGTTAGAACATATTTATCGTGGTAGAATGTGAAATTTTTCACGTGATAACAATATATTTTCATGTTATTCTGACCTATAAAATCATCATGTTATAACAAAAAAACTTTTATTTTTTATTACAATATGGTATGTCAAAATAACATGAAAACATCATTATAACTAAATATTATATTGTTGCAATACCCTGCCTTAAAACTAATAACACTTTGCCAAGCTTTTTGTTTACTGTGTAGAATTTGAATAGTTTTTTTGTTGCATATGTCCATTCATTCATTCATTTGCCAAACTGCTTAAACCAACTACTGTTGCAGGGAGCCTGAAGCCTATCTCAGCCGGCTGGGTTAAGGCGGGGTACACCACTGAGCAGCTTGCCAGTCCATCACCAACACACAGAACCATTTACACTAACACCTATTAGTTAATTTGAGACAGCCAATTAGCCTATTTTGCATATCTTTGGAGTGTGGGAGGAAACCAGTGTACCCAGTGGAAACCCACACAAGCACAGGGAAAACCTGCAAACTCCACACAGAAACACCCTCGCCAAGCCCAGGACTCGATACACTTGAATAGAGTGATCTTGATAATGGAAGGGTGGATGGATCACTACCTGCAACCTCTTTTATATCCTCTGAACCACATGTCACACACTGCCTTCCTATAACTGGGTGTGCAGACCAATTTTATTTACCTTAAACATTTTGGCATATGTTTTTTTTTTTTCTTGTGTTTTTAACCAGTTATAGAATGCATGCCATTTCCTTTTCAGCTTCATGATTTATTAAAAAAATAAAAATGTAACATACTGGAGGTACTTTTTGTTGTACCAGCTCCTCAGAGCATTTTATATATCTTGAATAACCTTTTATCGTTTTTGATGGAGACACACTTATTTTTGCCTCTATAGAAAACTATGTCTGCTGAATATTGTAAAATTTAAATGAAAAATACATTCTACTTCACCCAGAGTTGGCTGAGATAGGCTCCAGCCTCCCTGTGACCCTAGAAGGATTAAGCAGTTCAGCGAATGAATGAATGTTTGCCACAAATACCTTGAGACCTATACAGAGTTAGTTACTATGCAGAAAGATCATGTGGAGCATAGCTGTACATAGATTGTCACAGTAAAACGAGAAGTGTTTTTTTTTTTTTTTTTTACTAAACATGCACTTTTGTCGATGGCAAAGAGTCAGAAGATCTTTATCACATGCTTAAAATATAATATATAACATCATGGAGAGCAAGGCAGGCTGTAGGCTCAGTCAATACATAGGAAATCAAGTAGAATATGCCAATAAAAAGACTTTATTCATAGCATAAAGTGTAATTTGTCCTAATGTTTATAGTGATCGTAGCTATTTTATATGTTTTTTATTTTATATTTTTTATTGCTCTATTTAGATTCTAGTTCAGTGAATGTTTGTGGGACCTGAAAAAGAAAAGGAGGGAATATGTGATAGGATGTTGCCCACAGAGGTGCTATTGCTCCTATAAATGCTAAAACATTAGTAAGAGTGCATTGAGATAACAGCTCAGAAAGGTTCAGTGCGCTCCTTCTCTGAGACTGTTCCTGCATCATTTCCACTGTGTCAGCTCCTCCCTTGGAGTGGCCAGAGTGCAGCATTTTTCCTCAACCTTCAATTCAAACTTGAACCATTACAGCAAGACTACAAAGGCACTTTCGCTGCACTCAGGGGCTCGCGCCAGTGAATGGTGGATATTTCCAATCACTCTGCTGTCAGTCGGAGTGTCAGGTAAACACAGGCTGGCAGACGGAGCCTTTAGAGTGCTTCACAGCTGTGTCTCGCTCACCTTAGCTTTGCTCAGCAATCTTCTACACAAAGACCCCATGCTCAAATGGAAAAGCAAAATGCAACTGTGCTCATCTTATATATTTAGGTAAATACAAAAACTTAATTACCATGATCTTGCTTCTGTATGTGAGGGCATGTATTCAAAACCGATGGACTAATTTGATGACCAAACTCATCTGCAATCATCAGACAATCAGAGCAGAAACATGGAACATGAGATTGTATTGGTGTTATTGACTGATTCAGCCCCACTATATCCAGCTGAAAATGACATGAGACAGCCTGCAGATAGTGAAGGAAGGACAAGAGAAATAATTGCTTTAGGTGGTGGGCTTATAATAGTTTCTCTAATGAGTCAACATTGCACTCACGTAAACTAATAAAGAATACCTGTTTTATAGCCACCAATTTTAAAGAATTTATATCAGACATCAATTTCAGGAGAGTCCAATCTTATCTGCAAGGGGCCGGTATGGCTGCAGGTTGTTTTTCCAGCCAAACAGAACACACCTGATTCTGCCTGTTGATCTTGGCCTTACTTTAACTGATTAGAATGAACGATTGGACATCCCTGATTTACATGTTTTGGATTGTGCAGAAAATAAGTCATTGTCAGGTGCTTCATGAAGTGGAAAGGTATTGCATGCTCAAACCGTGGTGAAAATAGCAGGGTCTGTTGGCCGAAGTAACTGTGAGTGATCTATGAAAGTGTCGCATTACCATATTGACAGAAACACTAGCTGGGCCTGGTGTGTGATGGTGTGGACCACATGGAGATATCTGCTCTGGCTGGAGATTCCTGTAGATCTGGGGAAATGGAGCCTCACTGGGAGGTTTCCAAACAGAAGGCTACTGCAGGGAAGGATGTGGGCAGAATATAAATATATCTCAATGTCATGTCAATGAAAAGACCATAATGAGGATGCAATTGAAGTACAGAGACCGCCAAAGGTGAGTCTCTCTCTCTCTCTCTCTCTCTCTCTAACACACACACACACACACACACACACAAACACACACACACACACACACACACACACACACACACACACACACACACACACACACACACTATCTATTTCTCTATCTATATTCATGAAACATTGCCCAAAGTTATTATTATTGATTTTTATTTTGTTTATTATGAAAGCAGATTTTAGAAGAAAAATCAGCAGCTATCATATGCTATTAGTATACACTACATGTTAATGTTCTCTGGTCCTCTCAGGATTAAAAAACATTATCCTGAATGGATAATGCTTGAATCCAAATGAAGGACACTCATTGTGACGATCACTTGGAGCAGGCAGCGTCATCATTACCACATTTTGACATGGAAAAATAAACAATATAAATCTTATTTTCGTTTGTTTTTCTTGTGTTTCTGCATAGTATATACTGAAACTTGAATGAGATAAAGACATACCGTTATGGAGCACAGATTTCTTACATTTCCGCATTGTGTCATAATAAACACAGAATGAGTTTAAAAAGACACCAGTAGCGACACAGCACTTATGCTGTTCATGCAGCATGAAGATTTCACTTGACCTGCTTCTATAATGAGTAATGCATGTAAAAAATCTTGATTTAGTTTGTTTTTTTATGTTCCCATGTTGTATATACTACAACAGTCGTTCGCTTTAGGCTTGTTGGATGGCACTGAATTGAATAGTCCCCTGTTCCATCTTGTTGACTATTCACAGCATCTACCTCGTCCTTGAGCCATAATTGTTAATTAGCCATCACAGACTATGGGTGAATATTTGCATTTAAAAGACTGGATTGTTCAGAAAAAATGTAAAAAATTAGTTTTCTCCTTCACCTGCTACTTTAAACTATCCTTTTTTTTTTGTCTTTATATACATCACATTCATTTTTAATTTGTTTATTTCATCTTTTAAAAGTCCATGCAATAATGTCACTGTTTATTTCCACCCACTACAACTTTTAATATAAAAACGTTTTTGCAAGTATGTCAGAATCAGGATTTCGTGAGTTTCGCACTTTTCTGTGTCTTGATGTTGTGCCATTATGGTTTGTTTCTGGGTCTAATGGCACCGTTTGACCGATGATTCTGCTATTGCCTTTGTAACAGAGACACAGTGCAAACCAGCAACTAATCAGCCTTTAATATTCTCTGATTCTTCATTTTAGATTTCTGGCTATAAATAAATATATATGTATTTACAAAAAGAAAAAAAAAAGAAAAAAGTAAAAAAATCTGATGAAAACAAGATGAAGTTTGAACTTCAAAGACATTAAAAGAGTCTCAGAGGTTCCTCTCCTGTGACTTCCATGTGGGTCTAATTTGGTAAATACTCTCTTATTTATGGCTCCAGGTCTAAATTCTGTGCATTGCCTTTCCTTATGGATATTTTTGTGCTCTTAGGTTTGACGAGGTTTTGTCTCATTAAGTAAATCTACATAGTTTTGAATATATTCCAGAATGTACAGCTCAAACAAGCCAGAGAACAGAAAACATAATCAGTCTCAGTCCATTAAAGTCTGATGAACAGCCCTCGCTAATGGCTTTAAGGATTAGCCAATACCAGAGAGAAAGAGAAGCTTAAAGCCCTACCAATCCTCCAAGGAACCTTCTGCAGGGAAAACCACAAGGTTACTTTTAGCTAATAAACAAACAACAATTTAGTTTGGTATGCAAATATACCCAATGCCCCCTTTTTGTTGTATGTGAGTGTTCACAATGTTTATGTATTCTTTGTATCTTACATGTTTACATATCCCAAAGCATTTCAAACCATACAATAGAGTTAGTCTGACCAGAGAATATTAAACCACCCACTATGTGAAACCACTACCCACATTTAATTCTACAATACACAACATTTGCTGGTCTGTTGAAATCATTGGCTGGCGTGTACCGTGCGTGTTGGCAGCCATGGAAAGGACACATTCTCTATGCATGGACGTCTAGACTTCCTGTGGAGTAAATATAGATATCTCTCAAAATGACCTACAATCAAAACATGCAAATCACTACAATTTCTAATATTCTATCAGCTCTCACATTTTATCATTCATATTTTCCAGCCTATCACATTCTGAAGTACTGCAGCAGGAATGAAAAAGTCATTTCATTTCCAATACAGTAGAGAGCAATTTCAGCAGTGAACACTACACTAGACAGATTCAACACAGATTTTTTCCCTTGTAAATACGAGTAAAGATGACAATTTTTATTCAATTTCTAGTCAGAGTGAGAGGAGTGATTTGCTGTGTCTTGGAGAGAAGTGTTATGAGAAGAGGAGTGATCACCTCTCTATTCAAACTCCTGCCGAGAACTCAATCTTGCCGTATAGTCATTGCTATGCCAGCACACACACGCATGCATGCACATGCACTCACGCACACTCACGCACACACACACACACACACACACACACACACACACACACACACACACAATAATCTTATTCATTTATCTTGATATTAATGCAGCTAGTTAACCTTATCCTACACTAAATATAACTATAACCACAATAACTGTTTTAAATAGTTATTTATTATCATGTTGGTAATAATAATAAAAAAGGCATTTGGCTGGTCCCCACAAGGGCAGAACTGTCATATATTCCTATCCTTGTGGGACCAACAAGACCTCATAAAAATACACTACAACTTGTAACAGAGACATGGGGAGGCATTACATTGGTCTGGTGGAATTTTAAGCATCGTACATTTGATGTGTGCTGTCAATCAATCACTGTGTACAGTCTATCCATCTATCTATCTACCATGTATCTATCCATCTATTTGTATTTATTTATTTATTTATTTATTTATGTATTTATTATTATTATTATTATCATTATTATTATTATTATTATTATTATTATTTTATATGACCATAATTAGATTGAAGATCAGACAAGGAGTGCAGCAGAAAGTTTAGAAATAGTTTAAATTGTTCTGAAATAAATTGTTGTTCTATGAAAATAGCAATGGAAACTTCTTGTTAGTGTACTTGTACATAAAAAGGTTAATCTCAGTCTGATTTCCCAAAACATACTTCTCCTATAAATATATATAATTAGGACAGCGTACACTGCTGAAACCAGCGTCCCCTTCATAGTTGCTATCCTCCCTGTTCCTCTGTCAGCCTGGTCTTTTAATTCTTTAATCAGAGAACAGCAGGTCCCCATATCACAGTCCCCACACAGCAGCCAGTCAATACAGACATCCCCAAATACACCATGCCTGCTTCTAGCCAATGTTTTATTGAGTGTGGACATCTGGGCTACTGTAAAACATGTATTATCTAAGCGGGGAGGAGAGCAGTGGCCCGCTTTGTCCCTGCTGTCAGCTGTGGCAGAGTCTCAACGTTTGATGGAGATTAATGAAGTATCAGGAGAGTAATGCGCTTCTTCAAGCGCTCTTACAATCTGGAGTAGAGGGCCATCCCAGTCTTAAATAGCAAAGCTGTCAGTGGTGAGAGGACCTTTTGCTTTTGGCACAGAGGAGTACAGTGCTCTCAGAAAAAAAACAGATACAGATAATGCAGCAGCAGGCAGGTACAGAAGGGATGGACACATTCTGGCAGGTAGCTATCAAAATCTCCTGACTCATTTGTGCAAAACTAGTTCCCCTGGTGCACAGTTTTGGAAGGGGGAATTCATCTGTTTGCAGTTTTTGGCCTTATTCATGTTTGCCCACTAAAGAACAACATTTAAGATTATAATAAAGCAAACTAAAGAGATAATTAGTCAACACACTAAATCACACCAGACAATCATGCAAACTATTATCTTTGTAATTAGTAAAGTAAATCTACAAGAGCTTTAACACACTCCCACACACATGCACACACAGGAGGAAAACATGACAATGTTTTATTCATAGGCCATCCAGCATCCCACTGGGTGACTTTACTCCTTCATCTGTCAATTCCCATTCAAACTTACAACTACACAACCCTTAAAAAAACCCCTCTCTTTGATTTGAGACTATTCACACCTAAAGAAACAAAATAACTGCCTCTGTATACATTAGATCCGTTTGTTCCCCTTCCGGCCAAACTCAAAATAATTGACTTGAAGTGCAAATATGGATGAGTTTATGCATTCTGGTTCTGAACAGCACACAATTAATTAGAAGAATCGATGTTCCTTTTAAAGACTCAGGAGACCATTTAATCCAAGCTCAATACCGAGACTGGCTGGATAGGGAGCGAGACAGAAAAAAAATCAATGGCTATTTGTGAATCGTGAGTATGTATTAAAGACAGCCTCGTCTCACTGCTTCATTTGCACTTGAAAGCAGCCATCTGGAGCAGCAAGCTTGGCTTAAGCAGATATGATTACTAATAATGTGATATACCCGTACACTAGCCTATTCAAACACCCAATTCCCACTGCTGAAATTAAAAAGCGTTGGTTTCTGCCTTGGGAGAAGTCAGTCATAGAAACACACATACATACACACACACACACACACAAACACACACACACACACACACACACACACACACACACACACACACAGAGAGAGAGAGAGAGAGAGAGAGA
>JAQMYF010000012.1:32627245-32638622 GCA_030014195.1 Neosilurus mollespiculum | reverse complement strand
CGGTCCACCGACACACAGACACACTATAGACAGAACAGACACTATATATATATATATATATATATATATATATATATATATATATATATATATATGAACTTGCACACTAGCACATACATGTGCGCACACAAAATCACACACTTAGGAAAAGCAGCTACCAAGATGCTCGCTAAGTGGCATTAGCACTCTGGCATTCCGCTAGACTCACTCAGTGCAGTCATGTTTCCTTTTTTCTTAAAGGTCAACACACCTACTCAAGAGGCTCCAATTGACATTATAGAGTGCATTATAAATCTGCTTCTAAAAACTGATTCTTAAAATTTACACGAGGCAGCTGTTATTGCATCCATTCTTATTGAACATATTAAATCAAAAGAAAATGTCATTTCTGTAAAAAAAAAAAAAAAAAAAAAACAAGTTAAGCAAATGAGGTGAATAAATAGCTAAATAAATATATTAGTGTGGTTAAGAAAGGAATGGCTGTGGTGTAATTAACTGAAGAGCAGTGGCTTGTGGGAGCAGGTAATTTGTAAAAGGCCATGCAGTGGGACAAGAGCTCATGACAGAATGCACTAGATGCTATTCCCTATCACGCAATGCCAAACATGGCCTTAATCATTTTTTACAAGCAAAGATGTGCAGGGGCCACAAAGTTGTGGAGAGGGAGGGGAGGGGAGGGAGAGAGAGAGAGAGAGAGAGAGAGAGAGAAATAGTTAAAGACTACCTCTGAAATATCACTTGTCCTGCCAGGCTTTGATCTTCCACCGCAATTACACTAACATCCAAACGAGCATCCAGTCGCCACACCAACAGACTTCAAACATGCACATGTGCACATGCTCACACGCATGCGCTCTACTGTATTACCACACACACGCGCACACACACACACACACACACACACACTCACACACGAGTAGAGTGTCTCCACCAGAGGGAATGAAAACGAAAAGCAGCTGTGTTAGTTCTCTGATCCATGCATTAATGAATTTGAGTACATATAGTACATAAGTCTCTCTCTCTCTCTCTCTCTCTCTCTCTATCTCTGTATGTGTGTGTGTGTGTGTGTGTGTGTGTGTGTGTGTGTGTGTGTGTGTACGTCCTCATTGGAGTAAGGGGTCAGTGGGAAGTGTTGTGATAAACTGGTGCTTTAGGAAATGTAGCACAAGTGGCTGAGGTTTCTATGGCAAACCTCCCCCTATTCCTGCTGGCCCTCTTGATCTGGATCAACTTAAACTGAGATTAGGGAGCATCTTTAATAGAAAATAATTAAAAGAGTTAGACAGGCACAATATCCTCACAAAAAAAAAAGTTTTTTTTAAGACTGAGTAATCATAATAGTCTTGATATAAAATGTACATTCAGCAAATTAGCAATGCAGCAATAAAACATGTTTATAGTAAATCCTTTTATTTTGACTGAATTTAACAGATTTATTTTATGATATAATCTTCTATGTCAATTATTCACAATTCTCTACATAATAATAATAATAATAATAATAATAATAATAATAATAATAATAAAAAGAATAAAGTGACAAAAACGAGAAAATTGTGAGTTTTTCCAAAACTGATGTCTTCAGATTCTATTTAAGACAGTTTGATGACTACAAGCCTCTAACAAGTAATCGACAAATCAACTGGGGGGGTGGCACTCTCATCATTTTCTTACATGGTGCTAGATTCTGTCAGGCATCCAGAAGGACACATACAACAGTAAAGTTTTCTTTTGAATTTAAGCAGATATTAGAAAATATTTTCTCAGCCAACTTTGTGGAGAGTGCTGGAGATATCACACTGATGACAGCCTAAGAAAGCCTAACACGATTTGTGCTCAACACACAGGAAAAGTTTTTTTTTTATCACCTTTGCTCTCACAAATTTGAGTTGTATACTCAAAGCTATGTATAGTTTTAGACATGACAAAGAAAAAAAAAAAATACTTCCAGTAAATTCCAAATGTGCAGCTTTAGGCATGCATGACTCTCTGTGTGTCTGTCAATCCAGTTCACATTAAAGACTTGGATAATTTATCTTGTTTGCTCTGCAAGGTCTTTTGTTATGTCTTCACCTTTACTGTGTGTGAGAGAGAGAGAGAGGCTCATGTAGGGCTGGCGACGGCCAAATGGTAGTATGGCGTCTGTGAGGCAGACTGCATCCATTAGTGAGTCAAGAGCTGCATTTATTGTCCAATTAGAAGCAGGCAGATCTACCTGTAATCACCTGGTACAGGTGTGAGCCTCATTTTGCTGTTTCGGCCATGGGAAGCCACTCACTGACTGTCAGAGCTCAGTGCTTTGATCTCAGCATTGTTCCAGTAAGAGCGCCTTGGGCCACTCCGGCTCCGAGACGCACTCATGCACTCCAAACGCTAACGGAGGAGATTTATTGCCCGTCATACAACTCGAAGCACTCACACTCACAAATACGCACATGCACGCTACATGGTAGAGAAGTCTTTTCATCGGCGACTGATCATCTAGCAGTCATGAATCACCTGATTTATGTTGCGGTGGATGACAGAGACAAGAGAGGCTCTGAGGAGTGGCGTGAGGAGTCAGACGGAAATAACTTCCTTCGTTTGACATTGCTACCAGCCAGAAAAACAAGCTGCTTACTTGTAAGCACAAAGAGCATTGACGTTTAGTCACTTTACAGCTATAGAGGGTCCAAAGGTATGGGTTCAGTATTAGGAACTCATTTTACTGCAGAATTAAAAATATATATAATTAAGAATTTATGAAATTGATCAAATATTATTCAGTCATTTTTAGAGATTTAAAGCAAAAATACTTCATATTTTCAGTGCATTACATAGAGGAAAGGAAGAGCTGAATGAATATCAGAAGTTAAGCGGTGACTCCTTGTAATAATATGAGTAATGAGTGTCCATGCTGCTACCTGAAATCTAAATATTAAAATATTAAAAAGCTATACATTCATGAATTAAATATTGTTTCAGTAAAAATTTATTATCTTGTTCTATATGAATTATGATTAGAATTATATTAGGATTTGATAAAATCAATGAATATCAGGTCAGGTATCAGTGGACATTTGGAACATAGTGTTATGAACTCAGTAGTCTGTCACACAGCGTGTATACGTGTGTGTGTGTGGGTGTGTGTGTTGGTGACATCGGAATAAACTTGGCCATTTACACTAGAACGCCATAAACCTGGGAGACACTGTGGCGGCACATAATTCTGTATGAAGTCATTATTAAAGGAAGTAAAGTCGTTTCCTGCTGGTGATGAGACACAGATGAGCCAATCACAGGCTGGTATATTGTTATAAGCATCTGATAAACATCATGCCAGGGAAGAGAAACTCTGGGCAAATCCAGCCCTCAGCTGTGAACTGGAAGGGAAAATGTTATGTTTTATGTTTCAGGTTTAAGTACAGTGCAGTGCTTTTTAACGAGAGCTGTGATGTTGTAATACATGTAATATTTTCTGCAGAATGCCTCCAGTACCTGTGAAGAAAAAACACACACTAAGACACAGTGATATATTCATAATGGTTAAGTAATGTGCAAACAAAGAAAAAAAAGGATACAAGCAGAATCCTCTATCATAAGCCCTCAGGGCTGAGCACCTGTCACTGAGATACAGCATAAGAACTCAAAAAATATTTAACTTGTGAGGGGCTGCAATGAACACTTAAAAAAGGCATTTCCTTTGAATAATTGGCATTTGCCATGTGATTCGAGTTATTTTGTTGACGTCCAGTCTACAAATATTTATTTATTTATGGTCTTTGATATCATAAGAAAATTCTACATTTTAATGGGGAACAGCAAACTTGTGGCTATAGAACTCTAATGAAGCACAGAACATCAGGCAGAGATGGTTCAGCATGGTGAGTCATTCATACGGCAACTAAACAAGAGAAACATTATAAAGCGCATGCAGTCCAGCTCCAGGCCGTATTCTACTATAGTATAGTGACATTACGCTAATGAGAGCAGTAAGTAAATGCCTGTATATATCACTTTATTTATTTATTTTTGTAATGAAACTATTTATATACTTCCATAACTTCAGAAACATCCAAAGTAATTATTTAAAATAAATAACTTACAAACATAAAACATGACTTAATAACTAGATTATGTCATGTAATGAAGTGATATAATGATAGAATGTGAGTAGCAGTACTGTAATTTTATGAGGTGAGATAGTGGGCTCGAGTGGATTGTGTAAGCAAATCCATTATGTGTGTTAAACTACAAACATTTTAGATCTGTTCAAGACATAGAAAAGAGCTGCAGATTTTTCAAACCTTCAACCAACCCCCCCACCCCCCACCCCCCCAACCCACAGGGTCATGCTGGGAGAAAAATCGAGGCCAAGCCAAAAGAAAATGTTGTTTCAGCTCGGCAGGAGTGCCTGTAAACCCTTCAGATCAGTATCAACACAGATGTCTCAAAAATAATAAAGAAAATATCCCTAAAAGCACACTATGCACTTGAGCCGATGATTTGCAGAGCAGAAGCTTTGCTCCAAACTGGAGATTTTGCTTTAAGAACCAATGATTTGAGAGGACACAGGACCATGAATACATTTAAGTAAAGATTAAAGGCCTACCTTCATTCTCTTCTGCTGGGGACAGTGGCGAACATGTTCCTTTTCATCCGAAGGCCAGTGCTTGATGCTGCACATCATGTCCTGTTTGGGATTAGAGGTGAATGAAGAAGCAGCCATTAAAGAAGATGAAACAGAATATAAAAACAGCAGGATCCTGGGTAATTATTTCCTAAATGCACGGCATGCTGATGCAGTGCTGAACAATGCTGCTCACTTGGCCATGTACAGCGTAGTGGGGCCAGGAACAGGAAGACACACATGTGTGTATGTGTGCCTATATATATTTTGTGTGTATTGAATATTCATTCATTCATCCATTTTCCGAACTGCTTAATCCCACTAGGTTTGCTGACTCTTGCTGAAGGTGAGGTACACTCTGAAGAGCTGGCCAATCTGTCAGTCCATCAGAGGGCCACACAGATACACAACCATTCACACTCACAACTAGGGGCAATTTGGAACACCAAATTAGCCTAATGTGCATGCAAGCACATACATCATTGTGGTCACCGTGTATTGAATGTGTAGAACTATATTTCTTTCTTATTTTAATAAATGCTTAAGTATGCCTCATATTTAACCTAAGACTTAAGAGAGAGAGAAAGAAAGAGAGAGAAAGGGAGAAAAAGAGAAAGAAAGAGAGAGAGAGAGAGAGAGAGAGAGAGAGACTTAAGCACTCATTAAAAAATCTGAAAATTTATAGTTCTACACATCTAACACATGCACTAACTCTTTTTAAATGTTAACTTGGTTTGAATAAGAGGCTTTGAATAAAAGGATTAAGGAGGACTGGAAGTTATTGTTAAGGCTTCAGTTCCCCCCTGGTTCTCTGCAGTATACTGTCAGACAGACTATATACTACAGTAAGGTATTAATTAACAGTCCCGTAGAAGCAGGTCTCAGACCTGCCTAGTGCTGTTCAGAGCTGTTGTGGGTTAGAACCACAGGCGTATGTGAGCCGTGAAAGGCTCTGGAAGCAGGAATGGGTGGGAAATAGGGGAGGGAGCCAGTTATAAAAATTTGTGATAAAGAAATTGAGCCTATTATTGTTGATGCAGCTCCGCAGAAATTAGCGGAACACATTCTTTTTGTTCCTGTCAACTTAACCTCCCCCTTCGTGAAAAAAAGAAAAAAGAGAGCCCTCCTCCAGCCCCTGAAACAGCCCTCTCCCTCCTCCATCCTCCCCTTCTCCCCTCAGCCCTTCCCTGCACTTCACAATCCCTTGCTCCTTTTGAAATGAAGAGGAAAGGAAGGCTGCTGCTGCCTCAATTACACAAAGGCTCAGTGATCCCCGGCTGGCTGCATTCACTCTTCCCTCAGCCCTCTCTGCAGGAATTCTAAAAGACTTTTAGCCACGTGGGCCGAACATGGGCCACCCTCTCTCTCCTTCTCGCTCTCTCGTCCTCACTTCTGTCTCTCTCCCTTTCTCACTGCAAACTAGCTCCCTCTCAGTCTTTTCTATTGCTCTCTCTTGCTCTCTCTCCCTCTCAGAGAAATTAATCATGTGTGAAATGGAAACAGCAAACTGGCGGTGACACAGGCTGAACCCGTGCCAGGATGCGCTCATCAGCTAGCCGACACAGCACAGCACCGCTCCACTAGGCAGGTGTTAATAAAAGACACACCTCCTCACACATGCATACACTGATGAACAAACACACAAACCCACTCACGTGCAACCAGGAAGTTGGGGATTCTGAAGAGATTTACAATGTTTTATTGTTTGCAATGGACTGAGGCCTCACCTCTCAGTGGACAGCAGCTCTGAAACAAGCTTTTTGTGTGTGTGTGTGTGTGTGTGTGTGATATTCTTTATTTTATTTCTCTCTCCATGTTATCTCTAATGGGCTGGCATGACCAATACAAATACCCTCTAATTTGACTTTGAATACAGAAGCTTTGTCTGGTGCTGTAATTGGACGTATTATAATAAATAGCTGTGAATGCATTATCAGAACATTCAGGTCAGTAATTAACGAATCTGCTCACGCCTCATCGCACACAATCAGCTCTGACACCGGGCACATCACACTTTTCAATCAACTTAACAGAGGCTTTGGTTGATGTGAAACTGTATACACACATAGACCATGCACTAATGCATTAATTATAGACTTGCACATCTGTCCAGTAGGAAAAGTTGCTGAAATATGGCAAAAATAAGTTGCACACCCTGAGATCATCATTTATGAACACTCTCAAGATTAGTAACTATTGATGAATCCTCTTAACATTATTGAAAGCTGTGCAAAGTCTATAGAACAAGTAATGCATAGAGTTTGAAGATTATATAGAGGAAACAGTATGAAAGATGCTCTCTGTTGCAGGCTTTTTCATTTCTTCCTAGATGCCAGTCAGCTGAATGTACTAAATCTCTCTTTCACTCTTTAAGAAATTAATCACTCCTACTCCCCCTTTCCTCCTGAACTGCCTTTGATAGGCTCTTTTCTTCAGCATCTAAAAGAGGCCCTTCCATAGATTTCTATTGGCACCAAGCACATACAACATTCGGCAAGAAGTAATGTAGATCATTTTTATTCATTGCCTCAAATTGTCTGCAATTATGTGCGTCAGTGGCCACCTGCTTGTCCTGAATGGCGTCGGGTCTGGCGGAGTTTGTATGTGTGTGTGTGTGTGTGTGTGTGTGTGTGTGTGTGTGTGTGTGTGTGTGTGTGTGAGAGAGTGAGAGAGAGAGAGAGAGAGAGAGAGAGAGAGAGGGAGAGAGTGCTTATGTGTGTGCGTGTATGTGAGGAAGATTACACTAACAGGGGCCATGCAGGGCCCCCAGTCGCAGGTGAAATGGCCTTCTTGTTAGGATAATGAGCGGTCAGGGTTTGCGTGTGCCCGGCCTCAAATGGCGTGGCTGAAAAGCAGGATTAGCCCTCCCAGCCCCCACTTGCACACGCTTTGTGCCACCATCTACAAAAGGGGTCACAGCAGACGCTGCCCTCAACATGGCCAACACACGACCTGACACAGGCTGGGGATTTTATCTCCACATTTAAAGACCGTAGAGGCAAACCGGCTGAACACAAACAGACTAAGATTTAGGCACACAGCTGGAGAAGCTTGTACTGCTTCATTATATACACACACTGTCTGTGGTACTGTGACAGTGACACATACAAATGGGTACAATAAAAAACATCATGCTGTAGAGTTAGGTGAAGGAAGGAAGTAAGGAAGGAAGAATACAACAATTCAATACAAAAGCCACATGAGCTGATCTCTGCTGAACATTCTAAACATTTACTTTATTAATATCTACTGTAGGATTAAAGGTCAGCCACTGAACAGCCCTTTCCCACAATGCTGTGCTGTGTGCTGTGTGGGAGCTGCACTGAATGTATGTAGTGCTATGATTTGAGTATTACTTCAGATGAAAAGCTGCTGGTGGAAACACTTTCATTAGTGCAGCGTGGTGACCCGGGTTCAGCTTCTGATTAAGTATCTCTCTATTAATGAATTCTGCAGCAGGAAACCCCCTGACCCTCCGGTTCTTTCACTCGCTACAGAAACAGCGAGAAATGGGCCAGGGGGAGGAGGAGTGCAGGGGAAGATAAGGAGATGAGCAGAGAAGGAAATATGTATGATTGTCAGAGTAGAATGGTGGAAAAGAGCAAAATATTTTCAGAATGTTACACCTCTAGGTTTTAAAAATGTCCCATGCTTCCTGGGTGCTCTGAGAATGTTTTTATGTAATATTTCTAAAAATAAAAAAAATTTTTTAAAAATTCAGTACACTGGAAAAACTGGAAAAGTGGAAAATATCTTGAATAAGGTCAGAATTTTCTAGTTTTCCAATTATAAAAATATAATTCACCAAATATAAGGATAATTGGCAGAAATATTGGCAGATAATTCTGCTTCTTTTAAGATATAAAAGATTAAATTAAAATAAATAAATAAATAAATAAAAACTGAATGAAAAAAAGAAAATATGGAGCTTGTATTGAGTAAAAATGTCTAGTAATCCCTTTAATTATTCTCATATTTGGTGAATTACTGTCATAGGTGGAAAAGGTAGAAAAATCTGACCATACACAAGATACTGCAATTTCACTTACTAAGATGTCAATTCTTGAAGTATGGTGCTTAAGGAACTTTAAGACTAATGCTTCCTGAATGTTAGTCTATTGATCTGTATAAGTAGAATCTTTGAGAAGCAAATATTACTGCAGATCACCTCACAGCATTAATCTAGGTTCAGGTAATAGAATGTGAATTCAGATGTTAAAACCAGAAGAAGTCAGCTTTGTGTGTGATCACACCCTCCTGAATTTCCATCACAATTTATATTGTCTACTTCATCTGAACTATTTAAAGAGTCAGTTCTGCTTGCTAAGTAGCTGTTCTGCTAATAAGCTATCAATCTAATTAAATATCTCACCAACTACCCTCAAGAGTAAAGCTTTATTAGAGATTACAACTTCCGCCTCACAGCAGAGTTTATCTGGTTCTCTCCTACAGTCCGAAGACATGCACATTAGGCTAATCTGGTTCTCTAGACTGTCGCTGGATGAAAGTGTGAGTGGTTGTGTGTCTGTTTTGGCAATGCCATGATCTGGTGAGCTGTTCAGGGTATATGCTGCCTTCTCCCAGAGTCGGCTGGAATGGACTCCAACTTTCTCGGAACCCTAACAAAGGATAAAGCTGTTCAGAAAAGGAAATTCAATGAAGTTTCTTTCCCATGTCACCTCAGTTAGTTTTTCCTTTCCACTTTTGCATCTGATACGGTTTCAGAATAAACTTAAATTTAAAATGTCCTAACCAGATTTATGTAATACTGTTTTGTGACAATCTTCATTTTTTAAAGCACTAGACAATTAAAATTGATATGGATATAATCAGTCGTAAGGACATAATGTGCTGTTAATCCATTCACATCTTGTAAAACACAAAGACAATTAATCGTACTTCTTTTATCAGCTCTATCTGAATTTTGTGCAATAGATTTACTGAGTAAATGGCAAAGTGTCCTAATCAGGGAAGTGAATAGATAATGGAACACTTAAGATCTAATTCTCTAGTGCTATGAGCAAGCACTACATGTGTTTGCATGTGTAAATAGAAAGCAGCAAGGAAACAGCATCACCTATGTTACTGACTTTGTGAGAATCGAAGACCTTTTTTGAATTAATGAATAACGATAGTATTTTTTAGTGAGTCAGATCATTTAGTTAATGTGAGAAATAAGAACCGACACCATTTGTTACCAACTGATTCAGTGTTGTTGTTGTTTTTTTTTCTAAACCTGAAAATACTTTCAGTGATTGTTCTTTTTTTTTTTTTTTGGCTAAAATTGGATCATGAAATCAATGAACACAAACAGCTCAGATTTAGAAAATAGGTTTCTATCAAAGAATTCTGATTAAACTAAGCTGCAAGGGTGATAGCACTTCCTACATCTGTGAGAGCTCAGAAAGCCACTACAGAACACTACATCATTACTAATGTTGTAATGATGTAGATGAGAGGTCAAATTTAGCTGTTGTCCTCATGTAAATCATTTGGCCTAGAAATTTGCATTGCATGTACTGTAAACTAATCACACTATCAGTTCAACATGTCTGATGACTTGCTAATGTTAATTAATATTACCTAAGATTAATTATTCTACTATGCTTTACATAGCGGGAGAACAATGTGTAGAAAGAAAGTAATCGCACATTTCCTCCTAAAGACTGGGCTGAATCTCAAAGTAGTTAAGTTATTCGCCTGACACCTGCATTACAAAACACACTCAGACTTGTGAAATGTACAGAATTCAGTTCATCCATACCCACAATGGCAAATATTTCAGCTTTTACTCTCATTAAGCATTCAATATCACCTAAGTACATACATTTGTTAAACATACAACTAAGAACCGTTACTTCACAATTGCTGTGATATAATGCTTTGCAGTAAAACTAACACATTATATTTCCCTTACTGCAAATGTTTAGATGTATATTAACAATTCAGAGTTGAAAGACATGAACCAGTATGTATGGGATGTGCTTTTTCTTGCATCACATCTGTTCCTTACTTACCTTCTGGCAGTTCAAAAAACTTAAGGAGAACTTGCTATATATCAGTCATTCACCGCAGGAGTCATGATAATGTTCGCAAACAAGTTACAGCAATGTTTTATTGAGAAACTCTTGATGATTCATGCTATGGCTATATAACTACAGGCAACAGACAATCAGGGGAGAGTTGGCTTAAACATGTTGAACCTGAGCTCTTTCATAAAAATATAACACAAAACCCTTTAGAATGCAAAAAATACATATTGAAATGTACTGAGCGTTTGATTTCTCAACAGATTCAGTAATCAAAAACTTTCAGTATTCAAAAACTATGATTCAGGACTCAAAAAAATGTTTTAATCTTAATGTTAAGTACTTCACATGCAGGACAGCACACATAGTAACATGTAAACATAGTAACATGTGATCCGATCGGTCGGCTATCTCTAAATTAAAAAACATTTCCCAAGTGGATAACGCTTGTATCAAAACACTGGAAACTAAAAGTTTGCCATAGTCACTTGGAACAGGCGACATCATAATTATAATTCTTTAAAAATGGAAAAATACACCATACAAATCAAATTTAATTTGTTTTTCGATTGCACATAATATATAGTAAAAGAGTGAATAGTATAAAAACACACCACACCGGAGCACAGTGTTTTTATGTTATGCTAAGAATCAGAATGAATTTAAAAACATGCCATTAGCTACACAGAGCTTATGTTTGTGGAGCTCACCTGACCTAAAAATGAGAAATTTATATATA
>JAQMYF010000012.1:32599557-32618096 GCA_030014195.1 Neosilurus mollespiculum | reverse complement strand
ATAGAAGATAATACCGGTAAATAAAATGATGAGCGTTATGCTCCCCCAGTCCTGCTTTTATCCCCATCATGCCCCTCCGTCCTGCTTTACAATACTTTACTTACCAGGTTTTTTTCTCTTAACTTCCTCTTTTTCTGTCTTTCCTCTGCGGCGCTGCTGTAAATGGTGCTGGCGCGTGTGGATTCACAGAAAATGAGGGGAGGGTGCGAACAAAATATGGAGTTAGCTAGGTCTTATTTTTGGGGTAGGGCTTATTTTGTACCGTTCTGCAGAAGAAACGGTAGGTCTTATTATCGGGGAAACACGGTAGTTCTGGAGCCGCCGCTCACTGGAACAATTCACGACGGAGGCTGCGTGTGGACAAATGGTACGTGCTGTAAGTAAGGTTGGAATGCTTGAAAACACGTGATCTTAAAAATCTATTATTGAAAATTTGAATCGATTCATAATGCTAATACATAAGAATCACGATAGAGATGTGAATCGATTTTTTTCCGGCACCCCTTCTGTATATGTATGGAACCCTGTGTGGCTGATTTGATGAAGTATTTTCATTAAACATTTTAAATGTACTTTAAGTGTTTCTCTATTTGCTACAAATGCTAATTAGATTGAAAAAGTGCTTCTCTCAGATAAAAGAAAAGGTACTTAAAGGCAATCAGTCACAAAGTGTAAACAATTCTGTCAGTACACTTGATAAATTCAATGAATTTTCTAAGACTTTGGGGTTCCTTAACATGTCTGCATTGACAATATTTTAAATTAACATGTTTCCCTGTAGGGAAAATTTGAAAGATGCATGCCAGAGTACTTTACCATGCATGCAAGGAGGCCTAACCTGAGGTGGGTGGTGTTACATGGGGCACCATGTATGTACAGTGCACAATTTCTGTGGGACAAAGGGAATTCTCCAAACGTACTTCACTCCAGTAAATGTGTGCTGCAGACGACTGGGGCATGGTTTGATATGTTCAGTGCTCATGCAAGGTTAAGACGACCGAATTTCCTTTAATGGTAGCTTAATGGAAAATCTGGTTGGCAAACTAAACTTTTATTCCAGTTTTATTTGAAATAATACACAGTCTATTTGCCTGGCATCCTTTTCTATGAGAAATAGTAAAAACAAAAAATGATAAAGGGCCTTACTCAATGGTCATCCACTCAGGTATACTCTTTCATACTGTAGTACATGTACTGTACTGTACATATACACTTATATTGGTGTCACAGTCGTCCTCACCTATATTTGACACAGCTTGAGTCTCATTCTCATCGATTCTGTGTTTACAAGGCAGAAGGACTACAGCTCACCTACAATGTATTCCAAAAGGCTCAGAGGAAGCACAGATAAACGGCCTCATGTGCAGGCAGTTTAGAAGTTCATTAAAGAACTATATAAACGCGCCCAAGACACTAAATGTGCACGGAGCATTCACCTTATTTCAGGTCTTGTTCTCATGTGAGTATTAATCCTCTGTGCGCTATAGTGTTCCCTCATCTCTAGTTGTTTAGTCCTCTCGTGTTTGGCACTGTGCCTTCATAGGTTTCATTAGTTTTATTTTCTGGACATGACTGCCAATGGTTCCCCAATAAAGCTATATTCAGTTCTGCATCCTTGCCTCCACCTTTCTCTCCAGTCACATAGTGGCATCAGGAAAAGTTCTTTCTCCCAGCTTTAGCCCTGCAAGTTTGTATGGGGGTATGCCTTATGCCACACAGGTTATCTTCTGAGACCATTTTTTTGGGGGGGATGTGACCCCATTTGTGCTATGAAAGGTAATGAGGTATCCTGAGGAGGATGAGCTACCAGCTTCCATCTCAGAGAACCTTAGGGATTACAACAAAGGAGTCTCCAGCCCAGAACTTGCCCTTGGGGACATTGACCTAGCTATCGCCTGGATCCTTGCATGACATGTCCCCAAGAAGGTTCTGCAGGGCCTATCCTATGTTGCACCATGCCTGCGCAGACGTCTCCTCACCCCGGCACATTACTCATCTGCAGTTAATCGCCTCAATGCACAGCATCTTGGAGAGAACAGGTGCTGGTGGTTACATAGAAAGGAGGATGTCCAGAAGTTTGTGGCATCCTGTCAAGCTTGGGTTGCGTACACGGCAGCCTCCACTCCAGTGTTCTCCACTGAGGCTGCCCTGTCGGTCTTCACTCCAGTGTTCTCTTTTGAGGTCAACAGGGTGGCCTCAGTTCCAGTGTTCTCGACTCAGACTGACAGGTAGGCCTCCGCTCCAGTGTTCTGATCTGAGGCCAACAGGGAGCCTCCACTCCAGTGTTCTCGGGGCCAACACGCCAGCCTTAGCTCCGGTATTCTTGTTTGATTCCGACAGGGGAAGCCAACCTTTTAGAGAAAATGCCAGAGAGCATGCCTGAGCCCAAACCAAGATTCACACCAGTGTCCATGCCTAGTTGCATGCCTAGGTGCACACCTAGGTTCACACAAGGTGCCACACCTAAGTTCATACTTGAGTCCATGCTGAAGTCCAAGCCAGATTCCACTCCAGGGCTTACTCCAAGTTTCAGGCCAACACCCAGAGGACCCGGTCCACCCAGGAGGGAGGACTTTGGTGCCCTGGGAATAGCACCCTTATAGGGGTTCTGTCACAGTTCCCTTCTGTCTCCCTCCATATCCAGTGCAGTATTTGCTAAAACCTTTGTTTCTATGTTTTGGATTCCTGTGTTTGATCTGTTTTGCCTAATGGTTCCTGATTCCTGTTTTGCCTGCATTATTGCCTGTTTGTGTATGATCTATTCTTTCCTGTTTCATGACTGTGAGTTTGTTCTGCTTTTTGATTAAAAATTTCACTTGTGTCTGCCTTGTGTCTGACTATGAGCTTGACCTGTGATTATGGATATCTCTGCCTGGTTAGTTATTAAACTTTTTATACAAGATCTGCATGTTTGCATCTGTATTTTTACATTACTTTCAGCCAGACACTCGTGTAACAATTGGTTACCTCTGGGATTAATATAATGAGGGATTGGGATGGTAATCATGTGGGCCATTCCTTGCCCTCTGGTGGATACTCAAAAAGCACAGTGAACTGATGCAGTGCACAATACAAGAAGTATTCTTTAGCGGTGGAAAAGGTCATGTTGTCTGATGTGTCCAGATTTACCCTGTTCTAGAGCAGTAGGTGCATCCAGGAAAGTTGACCCTTAAAGTGGTCCAACAAGATGTGAATGTACAAAATCTTTTTTTCTTTGCAAGGCAGTGTACGAATTGGCACCAGCACCCAGATGGATATACGCAATTATTTTTTTAACTGAGTACTTAGAATGTAACATGTAGGACACAGCATGGGAAAACTCCTGAAGTTGAACCACTCACACTCAAGTGTTTCAAGTAAGCTTATTAATAAATTAAGTGACACTTTTCAGATCAAGTTTTTTAAACTTTAATAAATCTGAGTCATGCCCTTTTATCATATGTCTTACCAGACATCAGTTACAACATGTCAGGAACTTGTATTTCCTCAGGATATACAGAGATAGCTGACAAAGAGGACACGAAAGCAAAGGGAAAATGCTTTAACAACAGGACTGAAGAGACCTCTGTAAAGACTGCTCTTATGAGGCTACGGCGCCACGGCAAGCCACAAGTAAGACTGTAAAAGCAAGTAAGGGAGGTAGAGGGAGCTTTAGAAGTCAAGTCTATCTGGCACTTAACATTTTACTGCTGTGTATTAGTTACTGTATGTTTGGAAAGCCCATTAGCAGGTGTGTCTTTACTGTTTGACCCAACAAAGGCCTTTATGTTTAAAAGAGTCCGCCTGACTGGATCATTCTCACTGAAAACAGAACGGTTGGCAAGTGAGTGCAAGTACACACACCCACCTACACACCTCACATGTGTACACACATAGACTCTAATGCGTTTGTGTGTAACCGCAACCAAACACACAGTCACAAAGTGCTCTTAGGTATACACACTTTTTTTCTGTAGTGTAATGCGACAGACTGTGCAACAGAAATTGACATCAATTTGTCTATTTGATAAGTCGATAATTAAATGTACAAAGACCAGATCTGCTTGAACAGTTTATGGACTGCTTGGTTTCATTAATAATTAGTTTGTTTATACTATATGTCCTGCAAGTGGAGTGAGAAATTAATAATGATTAAATCTTTCACATTCAGTATATTAAAAAGCACTAAAAGATTAAATCAAAAGATTTTTGGGGGGGTGGGGATAAACAACAAATTTACGACTGATGCAGAAAATGTTCCTATCGTCTGTTTATGATGGCTAGAAGATCATGTGATCAACATCATTCACTCAAATTACAGTGTTCAGCAGCAGTCGACTTCCTTTGCAAGTATTCACACGTAAAAAAAGGAAGAGAACATCTATATCACTGGCATTCCTTGGCTCGCTTTTAAGAGGTTCTACACAAATACACGGCTGCAATTGCCTTGGTATTCACAGCCATAAAAGCGACTTTATGAGTCTGTCAGAAGAAGCAATTCAGCTGTGTCTTCAGAGCAGAAAAATAATCAGATAATGCACAACTATAGTGGACTGGCTTTGCTTGTGCTTTGGTTACAGAAAGTATTTGATATTGCAAACAAAATGAATCGATGCCATGCCACTTTGAAGCCTCATGATATAAAAAGAAAATTACTTCAGTTTAACTGTGTGTATATTGCGCAGAATAATGCTAATCAATAACAAATCCTAACTTTTATAACCACAGAATGCCTCCACTATAGCTGAGAGACATACCTTTATAAAATGTAATATCAAAATACTAATTATTCTACAAAGATTACCAAGGTCAATTAACATAATATTATCAAGAGGAAACAGTGGGAATTGGTTGTACATTAATAGAGAACATAACCTTTCAGACTAGCTTCAAGATTTATGCATGGAAAGAATCACTAGATCAAACCAGGCCTAGATTTCATTAGCTTTGAGAGACAATAATGGTTTTCATTCCTCTTTCATTCGAGCCCACTCTTTCTGTCATTTCTCCCAACCCCATGAGTCTGAGTGGAGTTTGATTGAAAGGAACCATCATATGCACATCACTGTTGCCCCACATCATTCAGAGAACAAACCGTTTTAGAACCTTAACTATAGCAGCAGCACTGATTGCTCAGGCACCGGCAATTTCCTAACCAACCACCACCTGAACAATGATGTGTTCAGCCCTCTTCTCTCCAGCCTTTCAGACGAGGAATCATTTCACAGTTTGGAACGAGATCTCCATAGCAACTCCTCTTTGAGGGGTTTAGAATCACCATCCAGTAATTCTATGATCATCAGCCACAGCCATTCCCAACCGTTCTTTTCAGAGCGGCCACAGAGGAGAAGAGTGAGGGGTGGGGGGTGGCTGAGGGGGAGGAAGTGCTGAAATTCTACAGTCTATTTCAGGCAATTCATGTACACAGTCTCCATTAGAATTCAAAATATTTCGACCTTCAATCAAGCAGCGTTATATGAAGCTGCTTCGATCTCCAGTCAAGACGAGAAAATGTTTTAGTCTAATCACCCAGGATGAGTGGAGCCAGACAGAGCCTACTCTATCGGAGGCGAATCAAAATGGTCTTTTTAAAAACACTGACTGTCTGAACACAAAGCACAAACACACAGCGTTGGATTCGGACCCCCTCCTCTGTCTCTGTCTGCCTGCAAATGGATCCTAAAATACAGTAGATTTGCTCAGTGGCTATAATCACATTTCACATTATGACTGCGGAGAGGGTAAATGCATCATTTGTACTGTAAATTGAACAGACTTTCTACGCGGTTGTACATCTGACTCACTGTCCAAGGCCTCTGTTTGCTCCCTAGCTAACAAAACTCTTATCCGTGTCTATATATGTGCAGTGCAGTGCACATACTTATAACAAAGCAGCATTTTGATTCTTACTTAACCTACATTTTCATTTAGTACTTTCCCCATAGCCTTAATATTGCACTCTGGCAGATTGTTTTGTGCTACTTAACACATTATGCAAGACATGATTCTCTCTGCAGTCTCTGGCACCTTGAAGTGCCAAACAGTGTTTCAGAATGAAGCCAAGTGACAATTCACTTAGGTAGTCAAGTTGATGAGCCCTCAATGAGACTAAAGTGAAAACAGGGATTACAGCTTGACAACACTTTACACGACAGAACAACGCAACGCACTTGTTAACCTTCACTGTAAACCACAGTAAACAGATGACCACAGTATTATCGCACGCTACAAGAACAAATCTACTGAAACTGATTATAAACATGACAGGGATATAAAAATACATTAATTATAAATTTTAGAACCACCTCGAACAGTTTAGTGATGCTACTCAGTGTAATTCAAGACACTGTGGTCATGCCTCCAACCAATAACAGCAAAGCATCTCTATACAGCACATGGCTGTTTCTTTAAATTTCCAGTCCCTGAGTAAACAGAGCAGGATTTGCCTGATTGTCTGACCATATTTCTGCAGCTTTATCAGGGATATGGTGCTGTAAAATAACAACATTGCTCTGTCAGGCTAAGCTATTTTGCAGTGACTATTCCACATGCTTCTTGCTCTGAATAGCCTCACACAGGTGCCGGTGTCACTAGCGATTAGTGAGTAGGAGGGTGTGGAGGAGCCAAGTATAACAGCAGTGGTTCAATTGATCAACCACATCCAGGCCATGGTAAAATATGCTGTGCTGGGGCATTTTGGCTGCAGCAGATATTGAGCAAGAATAACAAGTTGGAATGAAAAGGAATGAAAAGAAATTGTAAATGTGTACCAGACTGAGGCAGCTGGGAAAGAATGAGAGGGTTTAGACCACTCAGACCTACAGAGAGAGCAGAGGGAATGGGGCAGTTGTGATCCTCATCACTGGAAGAAAAACAAAGTGAGAGTGAGGACAACTCTGCAGTTTTCAGGAAACAGAAAAAAAAATCAACAAAATTGAAAAGAATATTGGGGGGTGGTGGAATAGAATAAAATAGAACAAATTAGTGACTAGAATATATCAAAACAGAATAGAATATCAGAAGAAGAGAAAATTAGGATATAATAGAATAGAATTGAATACAATAGAAAAACATGAAATACAATAAGAGTAAGTGATTTAACAGAAATACCTTCTTTGTCTGTATTGTGATGACACACCATCCACATTTACACACACACACACACACACACACACATTTTAGGGCATCTCTCTACACAGGAAACTTTCCCCTACTGCAAGTTCTCAGAACATGAAGCATGCTGAGGCATCAGCTTTCAGCATCCCCTCTAATAGTTTTTGGAAGCTTTCTCTGAATGTAAATCCACTATTTACATAGATTTTTCAGAGTCATTAAAAAGCCAAAAAGAAAAAGAAAATTAAATCTATAAGGCTCTCACAAGACTGTTGAGCAACCCAAGATTCTCGGACTTCAAACAGCTGAACGTGTAGCAGCAGATCTAGTTCTACTGCTGCCTGGCTTCAGTCAGACTGCTGATCTGCTGGTTGTCTGTGAAAACATGCTACACAGCCACCTAAAATAACTTGGAGTACTTTACAAAGACATACTTTTTACCAGACATCTTCAGTCTTTTCCTGTGTTAATATAAACAGCTTTATCATTGATTGATCAGCAGTTCTCTCTACTAGCAAAGAGATGCAGGCGACAAACACCCCTACACAGGACTATAAATTATACTGTGGTCTTAACATCATAAATACATCTAGAGTTCAAAATGAAAATCAATCAAGGAAAGAATTTTCTGGTTCATGACTCGCTGGTTTCACAAACCAATAAAAGCTAAACCCCATTGTGTCAGGAATTAATGCGCTGGCAAAATACACAATTCACATGAGCAGAATTGAGCTATAAGTTATCTCTCTGTTCCTTGTAACACGCTCTACACATTTTTTGAAAACATCTGAAGAGAGAAAAAGACTGCTCCCACTACCATGTAATCAGACAAAATAAAAGAAGTTCCCTGGATGTGGAAACATGTGCCATCTGACACCGGACAAAACATCTCTCTAATTATAAAACAAAGACTGAAATGGTTAATGGTTAAGTGGTGGAGCAACCACTTATTCTCAATGGAATGGAATCCACTTTATGAAAACAATGGCAGGTCAAGACAGAGAGCCTTAAATTCATGGGGAAGAACTTGAAGATTTATGTGCTGATATTCATGAGAAGTGTGTTTAATACAAAGATCCTGGTTTATTTAGTTATTCACTCTACTTACAGCATCATAATATAGACACAAGCGTGTTTTTTTACTTTTTGCCCACACATAGAACATTCACTATGAAAAAAATAAATAAATCAAGAACACCCCTCCTGTGCTTTGCTTTTTGGGTTTGGACCATCATTCAGCATGTCTACCTCTCCCAATTCTAGTGCATGTATATTACTCTGGGGAAAACAATCACTTCTTGCCTGAGCTCTGTGTTACAAACAACACCATAATAATGGTCTTCACCTGCAGTCATGGAAAAACATGGAACAAATACCCTTCTACAGACCTTACAACATATGGAAATGTCACAGAGGTAGGGAGCCTCATCAAAGTCTGAGAAGACTTCAGGAGCCACAAATGCCGTCTGTCACATGGAGCCAGGCATCCATTGGAAAATGGCTTCGGACCTGCCGAGACACCCTCATTACTGTGTCCAGCATTAATCCTGGGTAGAGAGGCCCAGAGAACAATAAGAATAAATGCTCTGTATTATAACCCTGGCTGCACTGCCTCACTTTCTGAGCATTGCACAGCCACTAATCAGAGCTCTTCTCATGTAATGGGAAAGTCAATAGCCGCATACAATCAGTAAACAAATTCTGCTATTTTTAAAAAGAGCCCTGGTCTCCATTTTAAAGCTGGCAATTTAAATTATTCTACCGTGTAACACCTTAATTGTGTAAGACAAAAAAGATGTCGAGAGTACAAAGGAGCTGGGAGTGGAGCAGGAGTTTCATGTAATTTCTGTGCTGCCATGCACAGATGACATGTGATAAGCATTCTGCTTTGCAAGGAGCTGTTTTGCTGATGCCAAATGACAGTTTGCAGTTAGTGGCCATAATAAGACACAGGCAAACTGTTTGTCTTTAACTTACTATGAATGTCACTGTCTTAATGAAGATAAAAGAAATGCAGTTAAGAGCATATCAAGCACATGCCATATATAATTGTGTTCTTAGATCACTTTATCGGCAGCTAAACAATCGCTTTCATTTTCCACATTCAAACTGAAACAGTTGCCTTTCAAAGATATTGATCTTTTCAGGTCATACTGCTGAGAATAGAATATGCCATTGTGTGCTTGCAGACATTCAAATTTATTTATTTATTTTTTTTAATCTGAGGTATATTAAATATTGAGTATTTTTGGAGAATAACAAAATAAGTGCTTATATATCTATATTATTAAATACTTATGAGGTGCATTAAGAATAGAATGAGGTGAATCAAATTTAATCTGTAATCAAATAAGGTCAACGACAAGACTCCAAGGTGTGATTCTCAACTGAGAAATCGTGTTGAGTTACACTGACCAAATGTGAAGCACCAGCACTGAAACCAGTGCTATGTTTTCCACCAAGTCAGGTAGGGCATGAGTATGAAACAGGTAATGTCTCATCCTGACGAGATCTAACAGATGCTCGTGACTCAACCTAAACAACAAACTATAGCGTGACTGAGATCCTTTACATGCTTCACACACCCTTTAACGTGAACTCAAACACACAAATTCTAATGTTGTGTGTGTGTCTGTCTGTGTGTGTGTGTGTGTGTGTGTGTGTGTGTGAATTCATGTTAAAGGTATATGATATCACACATACAGCCATGAAAAAAATTAAGAGACCACTTATAATGGGAATATCTATTAAAAGTGGTCTCTTAATTTTTTCCATGACTGTATATATCACACAAAACAAACACAACATGTCAGTTTAAAAGGAAAACTAGTTCCCTCAAGTTTTAACAAACACTACTGGTAGCTAAGGCTTATAATATAAATAATATAAGGAGGCCATGACAGGTGCTCAAGATAAAACAAAAAATGTCTCACAATCGTAATAGTCTGTGTCCAAACACAGTATTTAAAAACCTGAAAGATTCTCATGTTGTGTGTTTGAATAAACATTTAAAGGTCCAATCTACATGATAATATTTTCCTACCATGATAGGTTCCGGGTTGAAATCTTTTCTGAACTCCGAATCATCCAACAAACACTTGAAGACATTTTTCTCTTTTGGACCACTGGTCCAGTGACCACCAGTGAAGTTGTGTAAGTACTCATTGCTATGTATGTCATGTGTCTGCATATATCTGCCACTAGTCTGTGTTGTGTACGTTAGTTTAGGTATATTCAGTACTAATTATTAAGGTACATTTGACTTATAGACAGAGATCTCACGTGACATAGGAGCAAACGTACATATCACTGAACTAAAGACATAAGATAACAATGCTTAAACCTCATTAAATCTGAAAAAAAAAAACTTTTTGTTTTTACCAACGTGACCAATATATTTTTCATTTAAGAATATGATATACCACAGCTCCGTATTCGCTGCATGTCGGGAGCGCGCACCTCCACCGTGTAGATAATTTATCAGGGCCTCGGCAACTTGCACTGAAATGGATGCTTACAACATTTTAGACGAGTGCATTAATAATTTATTACTGGCGTGTGATGACATTAAAAAAGCCGCAGCGCAGTAAATTAATTTATATAAACCTGCATGACAAAGCTGCATTTCTTCTTTGAAACAGAATGTGCCAGAATTCCTCCCTTGTTTAAAGTTATGATGCAGCCATGTCGAATGTTTGTAAACAATAAAGATTCCCCACATTTCCAGACTCGTGATCTGGAGCACACAAATGACGAAATACATCATCACAGCAATCAAGCGTTTCATTAGAGCTGCGCATCGCGATGAGGCCACTGTGAGCCAAAGCTGACTCAAAATAATCAAGCGCGTGAACACTGCATGGATGGGTCTATTAGCTTTTGCAGTTCTTTTTTTTTAATCTTATGTACATGCAAAATGTACACTGCAGGTTGACAAACAGTGGACTATATGAAGTGATTGCTGGGTTTCATGATGTATTTATCTTGTGCGTTACAGGAGGATGAACAAGCAGGTGGGTGTGAAGTGATGCACTAAAGGACCTGTGGATAACAACGATTTAAGTTTGCACAGATTAGTTAATTATCCACAAATGCGCTTTTCCTCCTAAGGGTGGGGACACATCAATGTCAGCTCGCACAGATCCCCCCCCACCCACCACCACCACCACCACCCACCCCGCAAAAAAGCCCACCCCACCATCCCGCATCTTCACACAGGCAGCAAGCGGAACTAAAATGATCCAGATCAGGCGCGAGAACGGGACCTTTTGTAAGAGGCCACCTTTACGAATAGGTCCGGATTAATCATTTATCTTTAGCTGCTTAAAGCACTGATGGATGTGCACCGTCGCTCAGCCTCACCACAAAAGATGCACAACGTTTTGTTCTTGCCAAATAAATCACTCGCATTGTTTAAGGTACATTGATCAGTCTAATGACTTGTAATAGGCTTCTAATTGGCACAGAAATCTGCTCTCCAGGTAGACCAGCTGACGGTCTTCGTTTTTAAATTATAGACCAAAGAGTCTTTAGAAAAGTAGTATTTAAATATTTAGGTATAAAAATACCACATATAATAAAATCCATGTCATAATTTAAATTATAAACTAATTAATAGAAATGCATCAATTTAAAGCAAAATTAAATATGCTATGAAAATTCACAGAATTCAAAACGCACTCATTACTGTGAGATTTCTTAAAAAACTTTTTTCGTCACAGTGATTTTTTTTACTAATAGTCTCTCCTTAAATCACACAATATAGCCTTATTTATCTACACTGTGTTCTGACTGCTCCGTTTTTTAATAATTACATTCGTTCAGGATTAAACTTATTACAGATAAATAAAATAATCAAATTTAATATGGAGCACTAGAGATAAAGTTGCATATGTACATGAGAGAGAGAGAGAGAGAGAGTGAGAGAGAGAGAGAGAGAGAGAGAGAGAGAGAGATTTTCTTAACTGCAGTCAAATGGGTTTATTTTTAAACAGATATTTAATGGCGTTAATTGTTCACTTGTCAATTTACTGTAATTGCAGAAATGAAGTAATTTTCGAGGCTCCGTCATGCGAATTTGAATAAACTTTTTAGATTCCCCTCTCCATAGGAGGGATTTAAAGCGAACCGCTTTGGAGCAAATTGCGGCCGGGCTGCCTGGCACCGCTCAGCCTTTATAATGGAGCATTATTTGGCAATTTTGAATACTGTAATGCACAGCTTTCGGAGAAGCCATTTTCAAGAAAATTGCTTTAACTTTTAAAGGGATGATGATTCACTCTAAAGCAGGCCATTGTTAAATTATGCCATTACCCTTAAATGTTTTAACAAGTAAAAAAAAAAAAAAACATACAATAGTATGATCTTCATCTAAAAGACAAAAAAAACAATCATCATTGAGAGCTTAAACAAAACGTAAGAAAATTTTGACAATAGAAGTAATAAATTATCTTTGTGTTTTAAACGTGAAAATTCATGAGATGCGTGTGTAATAGGTTTCCTTCTGTTGTGTCACGATTGCCGATCATTCTAGATCATAACTCATTATAGATTTGAACGTTTCAATACCTAAAATGATGTAACGTGTCTGTGACAATGTGCGGCGAATTTCAAGCTGCATTCTGTAGGACAAGCGCGCGCTGCTTTTCCAAAGGCATTTAAACGGAGCGCTGCTGTGGGCGCACGCGTGCATTTACCCCCACAACTACACACACACACACACACACACACAAGACATGATCTTTCACACCTGTTGGGAGATTAGTAATTCCCCTCTGATTTCCTCCTCCAGGCTTTTCTTGAGGTGACTGCAAATTATAAAACGTACGATCACTGTACAAATATATGAATTCGTCGAAAATTTTGATCAATAGGAAGAAAAAGGTTTATAAACACAGTTAATGTTTGAATCAGTTAACATTACTGTCTAAAAGGCAAACAAAACATTTGAATGAGTTCATATTTCAAATGAAATGGTTATTAGGATATTAGTTACAGTATAAACTGAAGAAGTCATGTGTGCAACTTGTAGGTTTTAAAAAAGCATAGGTAAAGTACTAAATTTATTTCTCCCTCAATAAATATTTTCATGTCAAAAAGCCTTATAGGCTGTCAGAACATCAGAATCGGTATTACACATATCAAGACATCATGCAGGAAAAAAAAAACAAATCATTCGCTTACCAGAGAGAACCGGAGTCTTATTATACACCGATATGAGCTCTACTCTATTATAAGTGAAGTAACTGCGTCTTGGTAGCCATATAGCCTACATATTAAAAAAAAACAACAACTTAAAAATACCAGATCGCTTGACGCCTGACAGAGGGATCGGTGCCTCGGTTATTGATTGACATGCTACTTTAGTATTTCTGTCATGGACACGTCTCTTATTGGCTGAACTCGACGCGTCGTTTAAGTATCCGCTGCACAGATTGGTCGAGTGTCCCAGGCAGCTGTACTTCAAAGAAGGCGCTCTCTACAACTAGGTAGAGTGTGAAGCCTCAGCCAAGGGACGAGCGACCCGAGTGGAGAGCTCAGTGCAACGCGTCCTGTCCGAGTCAGACGTGGACATAAAACAGTGGAGACCTGAAAAGTTCAGCAGAGAAAAGGCACTGGTTATGGCTACTTCGATACTTGGGGTAAGTTTAGAGTTTTTACCGGAAATACGCTTATGAGCTTTTTTCCCTTTAGACTTTTGTTTTCATTTGGAAGCACTGAGTTCCCTGAAACTTCATAATGTTTTTATTAGGTTTTGAATACTGGAAAGCAATCAGATCACACACGTGACCTCCTAGGCTTTTATATGTAAGCTAATTACATTTTTAAAATAGTCAAATTGCAGATATGTATTTTGTTTCAATGTACATGGTTCAAGTATTTCTAAAAGTTCTGCAAGTGTCCACGTGAGGCCAAATA
This sequence comes from Neosilurus mollespiculum, assembly GCA_030014195.1. Taxonomy (NCBI): domain Eukaryota; kingdom Metazoa; phylum Chordata; class Actinopteri; order Siluriformes; family Plotosidae; genus Neosilurus; species Neosilurus mollespiculum. The sequence continues at coordinate 32,604,086 of JAQMYF010000012.1, read as the reverse complement.
CTTTTTTCACTTTAGATTCCTTAAAACCTTCTCAATGCAGTCATGTCGATGTTTTCTTCTATCGAAATATTGAAGTTCGGAACAAACTTTGCTTTTTTTTTTTTTTTACAGGAAGAGCCGCGGTTCGGAACTACCCCTCTGGCTATGTTGGCTGCGACCTGTAATAAAATTGGCAACACGAGTCCTCTGACCACTTTACCCGACTCCAGTGCGTTTTCCAAAGGCGGATTTCATCCGTGGAAAAGATCCTCGTCCAGTTGCAATTTGGGCTCCAGTTTGCCAGGATTCAGCGTGGCGACCAGCCGCAGTACCTCTGGACTAACAACCACGACGGGCACAAGCAACAGCGCGTTTTGCCTGGCGTCCACCTCGCCAACTTCATCTGCTTTCTCCACCGAGTACAGCAGCTTGTTTTCTAACTCGGCGAGCGTTACCTCACAAGAATCCGGACAGTCGGCGTTCATTTCCAAAGTGCACACGTCGGCTGAGACTTTGTACCCACGCGTGGGTATGGCACACCCGTACGAATCGTGGTACAAGTCCGGCTTTCACTCCACTATTTCAGGCGAGGTGGCAAACGGTGCGTCCTCATGGTGGGACGTGCACACAAACCCGGGCTCATGGCTGGAGGTGCAAAATCCAGCTGGCACGTTACAGAGCTCGCTGCATTCGGGCACACCTCAGGCCATCCATTCCCAGCTCGGCGGCTACAATCCTGACTTCTCGAGCCTCACACACTCGGCTTTCAGCTCGACTGGCATCAGCCCAACGGCGTCCCACCTCCTGTCCACCAGCCAGCACCTGTTGACGCAGGACGGATTCAAAACCGTCATCCCCACGTACACGGACACTTCGGCAGCCAATGCCATGATATCAGGCGCCAGTTCAGGAATCGGGACCTCGTCTAGATCCTCCCGGAGATATTCTGGCAGGGCGACGTGCGACTGCCCGAACTGCCAAGAGGCGGAAAGACTTGGCCCTGCCGGTGCCAGCCTACGCAGAAAAGGACTCCACAGTTGTCATATCCCAGGCTGTGGCAAAGTCTACGGCAAAACATCTCACCTCAAGGCGCACCTCAGATGGCACACTGGAGAAAGACCGTTCGTGTGCAACTGGCTATTTTGTGGAAAACGCTTCACCAGATCTGATGAGCTCCAGAGGCACCTTCGCACCCACACAGGCGAGAAAAGATTTGCGTGCCCGGTGTGCAACAAGCGCTTTATGAGGAGCGACCACCTGAGCAAGCACATCAAAACACACACAGCCGGAGGTGGGGGCAAAAAAGGCAGCGACAGTGACACCGACACAAGTAACCTAGAGACCCCCAGGTCGGAGTCCCCTGAACTGATTTTGGAGGGTGTAAACCCGAGGGTCACGGTCAAAGAGCAGTCTCCTCATCACGAGTCCTGAGCGGCCTGATCACGCCAACACGCGAATGACATTAAAGCGCTAACGATACAAAAACATCTCTCCAAAAACAAAACAACAACAAAAACTGGTAGGTTATAAATAAAGGACAAAGACACGGGTCAGGAGTTTGATGAACTGTTTTGGTGACACTTAAGGCTTTTTGAGACAATAATAACAAAGCTTCTCACTAAGACCCATAGGGATATGATTATGATGAAACTTAAACTGATTGGGCCTATTTCTCGTGTCAGGCCGATTGCTGAAATGTGTTGAAAGGCGATGTCAATTTTTGTTCCGCGCGCAGGAGAAAGTGAATCCATCCGAACACGGCTGGAAACGAGTTGAGATAACTGTGTAGATATATTGACAAAATAACATGATATTTCCCCCTGTAAATGTTCCTTATTACTGTTTCGTGGTGGATCCTGAAATTCAGGGAGTTTTCTTTACTTTCGACGCACTTTGTGGATGTCAGTATGTATGTAACACAGCTATTTAAAATTCATTTACTCCTTTCTTTACCTGGCTAAAAATATATAAATGTTTAATTGTAAAGTCTCGCGTATAAGGCTTTCATTTTGTAATTAAAGGTATTTAAAATCAAAACCTATTTTGTTGTCTTGATGCAGGTGGTTCAAAGTTATTATTTGTTACTATTAATATTATTATTATTATTATTACTTTATACGAAAATAATTAACCTTTTCCGAAAATGTATTCAGCAGTTACCCAGATCCAATGAACATTCGAGATATTTGATGTTTCGAGCCGAGAGCATGGAATAACGTGTGTAGCCTGTTTGTAAATACCACATCAGTAATTCAGTTCTTAAGCGCGTCAACTCAAATCAACAGAATCCCAGTGGAATAAATCAATAGTTAATGCCCTGGAACAGGCATTTTACGCCCAAATGAAAATCTTGTTAAATAGTATTAATTATGACTTGGAGCACATCGCAGCCCCATGTGTCTTGTATCCGCGATTAGGGATTCGTGTCTTATCAAATATCTAATTAATCTCCGAGACATCATTTGTTCATCCGCTCTTTATCAGCGCTTTTCCGAGGGGGTTCGGCGACAAAGGGGCTGTGAATATTTATTTTAATCAGTCAAATTAACTGCTTATATTTGCATGTCAAACGGAAAATGTCCATTTAAGAGGAGGCTGTGGTATAAAGCAGCTTTTAGCCTTTATAAACGCAGCACTTGATTGGTGTTATGGGAACAGTTTCCCCCCCTTTTCTGGATGCCACTTTTGGGAAGGAAAATGGGAAAAGCCATATGTAAATCGGGATTTTAAAATGCTCTTGTTGCGGTGCAGTCAAATGGTCTCTGGGTGTTATTTGAATATCAGTGGCCGTGTATTGAAAGGGTTCAAGGATGCTCTCTGACTCCTTTGTGTTTATCCAGTGCAGCGTCCGATCTGAAAGAAAGAAGCTGCGGTATAATTAGGCAGCGGCTCAGCCTGGGAACCTGTGAAGGTTCCACATCTCAGCCAGGAGAAGCGCCTCGTCGGGAGGAAGTTAAATCGACCAGAAGGCAATAGACGGAAATTATTTTCATTTCCTTCTGTAGGCTACGCGTTGGAAGCCTGACGTAGAAGCAATACTGGACCACAAAACACACACAAAAATAAATTGTTCTATTATCAGATAATTTGACATTTTGCAGGGTAAAAACCGACTGTAATGAACAAATAAAAAAGTCGTACATTTAGTTCACATCTAATTCTGAGTGTTGCGCTGTATTTAATAAACAGCAATAAATCGCTGTCTCGAAGAGTTTATTTTTATTTTAACAAATCCGGGTGCCTTGATTTGCAGCCTTTTAAAATGTAATTTCAGACAGCCTACTGCGTTTTTATTGCGGACACTCCAAAATGCGTGCTGCGGAAATGAGCGCTGTTTGGGCGTGAAGGCATTCATAAGCACACTTTACAATTATATGGTCTCATTACGATTTACAAACGGGAGAACATAGCCCGGCGACAATGAATCATTAAGCGGTGGCGGCTCGCCCGTGGTCCCGGACAGAGAGTGCAGTCACTCAGCGCTTTGTTCCGCTTTGGCGGAATGCACTCTTGCTGGGAGAAAGGCAAAAAGTCAAGCTTTGTCTGCGCACCACAATAAAGACAGATCAAAGAGCCGCAGTCTGTGCGGGATACAAGCAGGATGAGCACCATATCACTGATCAAGGAGCTCACACACTGTCCTCACCAGTCCAGGGTCAAAATGAGCTGTCCATCAATAACCACCATCCTCACAAAATCATACTTTACGCCGTCAGCAAACATCTAGTAGGCCATAATAATAATAATAATAATAATAACAATAATAATATCCTAAGCAATCAAACCAACACTTAGATGTCAGTAAAATTCTGGTTTTCCTCCTCAAGAAATTTTCGCATTGTGTGTAAACTGTGCCAAACCACTAATTCTTTCAGAACTATTTAAAAACAATCAAACTTTTATCTGTCAATGCCATCTCTGAGTTGACTTCAGCGCAAATAAATTCAGGGCATGGCTCACATCTCTAATAAACAGCAGTGCTAAGTTGAACAGGAAGCAACAGTATTTTAGAGCTTTTTGAAAAAACAAAACAAAAGAAAGAAACAAACAAACAAACAAAAAAAAAACATCTGCACTTGTGAGTTTTGATGCTGCTTCAAGTATTTCTAGTGTGGGTTTTCTGATTAAAGTACAACAGTTTTGGCCATTTGAATATAACAGCTATAGAAGCTTAAGGTAAAAATGATTAGATGGTAAAATGCTGAAAGCCTAGCCTTTCGAGTGTATTTTTGTGAACAACAATGATAACAGTGCACAAGTGCACATCATCATATCGAGAAGCTCTCAGCCTCCTCAGTGCTCTACATTTACTCCACAGGCCAGAGGGATGCGGTTGATTCAAGCAGCGCTCATCACATTCCGCAACATAAAGGTCAGGAGAAAGTCCAAAAAGCCCGAAGATTATTTCAACACATGCACTGGTGACTTTTGAAAAGTAGCATAATGAACATTAAATATGCTGCTGCTTTAAATGTATATGTTAATTTAAGATTTTACAGATATATATATATATATATATATATATATATATATATATATATATATATAAT
>JAQMYF010000012.1:32578940-32599370 GCA_030014195.1 Neosilurus mollespiculum | reverse complement strand
TTAATTGATCAATATATATATATATATATATAATGCTCATTAATATATATAATGCTCATTAATTGCTGAAAACAGATGAATGATAAACACTAAGTGGAAATTAATCATAAATTAATTACACACACACACACACACACACAATATATATATATATATGTATGTATGTATGTATGTATGTAAAGCCTTATACCAGAAGATCAATGTAAACATGGAGTAGCGTATGAGATTATTATGGTCTTTTAGGTAATTTAACCCAAAATATTTGAAAAAATAATAAATATAATGGACATTATTATTATTACTAATATATTTATTGCATATATATGCTAATAGAGCTACTATATAAGCAAAACACCCCTTTATGAAACTCCTGGGGTTAAATCATTGAACTTCAAAGGATTATGTAAACGAATGATGAGTGTAAGAACTTCCCATGCTTCCTTGTTAAAGAACTGCATAGCCTCAAGGCAAATACACCTTAGTGCCACTGCAAAATATATCATGTCAGATTTCTTTGTAGAAAATTGTATCGTGCGAAAATAAGAAAAGTGAAAACTTTGGGAATAAGCTAAAATACTTCTCAGAAAATATGTACGAGGATCTTAAGCTGCTTGTTGTTTGTTCCAAAGTATTTTGGCGCCCTCTTCTGGTACACAAAATTGAAAGTTTTATTCATGGTTCAGACAAAAGCTACTTTTATTAAACCAAATTCAAACTTTAATTTTAAAGACTGATGGAAAACTTAAGATTTAAAGAGAAAAATATTACAGGTCATTGTAGGTCGGATACAGTTCCACATTAAAACACATTGTAAGTTATACGTTATTCATCGTTTTCCATCACCCTGTCTCGGACTTCTGTTTCTTTCCTTCCCGACCCTCTCTGTTTCCCTACTTCTGCTCACAACTCTTTCCCTACTCCCAGACCTCACTCTTATTCTTTCCCTGCTCCTTACTCTCTCGTTCATCCTACTTCTTCCTTGTCTACCTCTATTTTGGTCAAAGCTATCACTCCTCTCTTTCCTCCTTGCCTCATCCCCTTTTTGTCTATCTCGGCTTTGACTCTTTTCTTTTTCATTTCTACCTCCACTTCTTTGTTTTGTGCTCCTTTCCTTCTCCCGCACACTTTCATCATCCCAGCTCTTCTCCCTCCTTTTCCTTCCTCGCTCCCTACTCAAACTCCTATTTCTCTCACCGTCTCTGGCTCTGCTGGTGCTACACTCACCCCTCTTCCTTTCACGCCCTTTCTCTTCCCTGTCCTTACTCCCCCTGCCTAGCTCATTGCAATCTTTTGGTAGGCTTTCTTTTCTGTGTGGTGACCTCTGACCTTTTTCCTGTGGCCTGTCCTGCTTTTCTGACTCTATGCATGCGTGTTTGTCTCGGCTATGCTTCCAATCAGCCTCCTTTTTTCCTCTCGGTCTTCCTTCACTTTCACTGTCAGAACTTCTCTCACTGGATGAGTCCCTCTTTCTCTTCTTTTTCCCCTTCTTCTCTTTTTTAGCTTTGTGTCTTTCAGTTTCAGATTCCGAGCTGCTGCTACTACTGTCCGAGGTGCTGCTGGAGGAACTCTCAGTCGTCTTTCTCTTCTGTTTGCGTTTCTTCTTTTTTTTCTCCTTTTTACTCTTCTTTTTCTTCTCCTTTTTCTTTTCTAGTCGGTCAAGTTTTCTTTAAAAAAAAAGGCAAACAGCTGTTTAAGGTTTTTGAGAACCCAAGTTATAATAACATTTAACGGCTGAGTGCAAAATCATTCAAGTAAAACAGACAATACCATTTTAAAAAATGATTACAGTGCCATTAAATTGAATAAAAGTGCTTAGATGCATGGTGTCCACAGCAGATACTTAATACAATGTTTCAGATTCTTTTATTCTCATAGAGATTAAATAAGAGATCATTTTCCTGAGTAACTAAATTACCAAGTTTAATATTCTTGTCTCTTCATGAACTTTTAGGGCCTGAGTAAAATTCTGATGTTTTACTTCACATTTATGCCAAAAGCACCACTGTATATGTTTAACATTTCTTTTTTCTTTTTTTATTGTTTTATTTAGTAGCGGTGGAATAATTGTAAATCCTAGTGAAATCTTACTCATGCTTCAGATACACTTCCACAATTCATCTTTAACTCAATAAATATTTGCTTTCAAACACCTGAGGAGCTTCTGTTTCTGCTTCGTGGTTAAAGATTTAAGGAACTCGACTTCAGGATCCTCTTCTTCCTCACTGGCCACAAACCCCTAGTAGAAGTACATCATATTAGAACTTGCAGCACTGAACTTAAACATTGCCACACACACACAAACTTGTTCACATGACTGAACATCAACAAGTAACAACAAGAATGAGTATGTAAAGGCCAGTAAACATAAGCAACACCAGCTCCACAAGCCGTAAAAGAAGCACTGTTCCGGCTCCTCTGTCTTCGTATAATTTGGGTAGTTAGTCTCATCAAGCCTGCCCTCATGACTAAACTTGCTGTGACTGGAATCGATGTGCCAATGTCTGACAATTGAGCGTTTTGCGGCAATCACACCCTCTCTTCTCCTTGCTTGGTATCAGGCATAGATATCATTGGCCTTTTTTGATCTGGAGGCGGTTGGGGGTTGGGGGTGGCTGTGGGGAGGGGGCAGATTACCTGTGCTGGATCACAAACAGTGTCGTTCCTCCCAAGGACACATTTCTTCAGCGCAAAGCCACTGTTTCGCATCTCTGCCATTAGCTCGGAGGGGTGCATCGACGGGCCTGTATGCACAAAACACAACATCATGCTTCCACTGATGTGTGCGTGCATCCCCCTCAGAGGGGAGCACAGCAGCAGCTTTGTTAACAGAAAGGGACACCAAATCAACTCACTCGTCCTCTGACTGGGCAAATCACACTGTATTATTCTGCTAAAGCAGTGGTTAGAGCAAATCAGAATACACAATAATTGCATTTTTTTCTGGCAGCTCAGGAGGAGGGCCAGTCTGAGAACTGTCACACTGGACCCAGGAGGAGTAAACACATTACTGTAGTGCTATACGCTCTGATTACAGTCTTCAGTGCACACAACTACTGCTTCCTGTACTGAGAGGCATTCAAAAAGACTCAAATCATGATTGCCCCAAGTAAAGCATTGCTCATGGCCCATGGTCATTGCTGCAAATTTGGTTGTGATGTAAAGGTTTAATGTATAGTATGCACATACCTGAACTGCTAAAAATATAGTTTATGGCTACACGTATTGGTTGCACAAATTCAACAAAACCTCATACAAGGGTAAGCATGCCAGCAATCCTTCTCAATATGGTAAAATATAAAGGTATCTATTTCATATTGTATTCAAAGACAACAACACTGCCATCTTCAGGGCCAGAGATATCCAGAGCAGGACATTTCTCCAACACAAGCATTACACTTAATAACAAGTGGGACACTCAGAGTGCAAGGTACCTCCGTCAGGCAGCATGGATAATGTATCAAATGGGCCCTATATGGGTACCGGCTTTAACTACCCAGTGCTCGTCTTACGATACGTGTTCTACATTACATCGACGTGACCAAATGAAGGAAAACTTTTTCCTGTCAGCAGGTTTTTACAAGGTGGTTGGGGATTTACCAGTCAAGGTCAAAGGTAATAGTCTCACTTGAAAGTACATATATGGTTATAGTAACAGCATGTCTATCAGCACGTGTGCTCAAATATCCTGTGATCTTGATTTTACCTTTCAAGGTCACTCAAGGCCAAAATGTTGTTTGAAAGCTGAAAATGTAGTAGAAGGTTATATAAAGATGCTTTATAAAGAACAAATAAATATTTACCTCCTTCTTCATTTGCTACAGAGCTGGCATTGATTCCAGACAGGCCATAGAGAGGACACTCCCTGTCCGTGTTCACATGACCCCATTTATGACATTTGATACACCGAACATTTCGCACCTACAGAATACACATGAAAAAAATTTGCAATGTCTATATAGATCTAACTTATAATAAAGCAGGTATAAAAAAAACAAAACAAAAAATAGACTGCTAAAAAATCTGAGAGTAGATGGTAAGATAAAATCTAACCTGGATCCCAAATGGCTGATCTCTGATGTTCATGTCATCTTTAGCATACCTAATGAGGAGGAGGTAAGAGCAGAGGGATGACATCAGCTTTAAGATAAATATCATGCATTTGAAGAGTAATAAAACTTACTTTTCACGAGGAGCAACCTTCTGCCACTCAAACTTATACTCAGCTTCTCCTTCCTGTAAAGATAATAAACATTATGACTAGGTCGTATGGATTTAACACATGGATATTGTGAGAAGTTATGGAACAATCACAGTGTACGATATTGTACTGAATTGGCAGTATATTTAGAACATTGCTTAAGGTATTTAGATGCACAATTATGATTTTCTGGTACAGTGTGCATCATTAAAGTGTTTCCAAGCACTGCAAAAATCACAGGTTTGTATAATTCACTCATTAGTATAAATTCTTCTTTCTCATTCAGAGTCTCGTATGGCAGAAACTCCACAAGTTTCTCAAAGGAGGAAATTATGCAACAATAAGTGAAGGAGTCTTAACTATCGCTGCTTCGTAACAGCCAGTAAGTTTTGCAGCACAGAAAAATCTTTAAGAGAACAACTTTACTTTTTGCAGTGCCTCAGTTATGTGCAAAGCATGCTTTATTGTTTAATTTAATAGAACAATCAGAGAACCTGGTGAGGGAAAAACGGGTAAGGGATTATATATAATGTGTTTGTCTTTACAGTAAAATATACCCAGACAGGTTGATGAAGGATCCTGAATCATCCTAAAGATTACTCTTTAATAATAACCGGCTTGCTTATTATATGGCTACCTATTGAAGAAATAAATCATTTGACACAAAATATTGATTTAAAAATGATGCACAGCAACTTGCTATTAGGGTGTACTCACTAGACGACCTGTAATGCACTCAAGCAAGGTCCGATTCATCTGACACTCGATTACTACGTGCCACACTTGAATAAGGTGGGCTCGGTTAGTTGCGACTGTGCATATGAAGCATCAGTATGATCACAAACCACGTAAGCACAAAACGTGAATGTGAAGAGCAGCCCTTTTCAATTCACTGAAGAATATCTGCCGTAATAACAGGTCTGGCTCTCACCTTATTGATGAATGCTACTTGTAGCTCAACCTCAGCTGCCTATGTGAAATCTTATGCGTGCAGCAAAATAAAAAAAATATATATACAATTTTTAATTAACTGCGCTGTATAACTGCTAAATCTGCAAGGCATACAGGAGGGTCATGTGTCACCATGCCCAAAATAGCTCCAAATAAGTCACAGAGGAAAAATTACCATGTATTTCATTATACTATCAGTGTTTTTCCTCAACACATAAAGTTGCACAGTGATGACGCAGATGCACTTGGGGCCAGGATAATATGAGCACAGACAATCCATGAATGGCTGACATACCACCTGGTCAGGGAATTTAAATATTTACATAATGCATTTCGTTTAAAGCATTTCAACAATTTTAATAAATGAGGACTACTTTGTAAAATGGCAAAACTCACCTCTTTGGTTTCCTCTTTGAAAATCAGAAAATTCAGGAAAAAAGACAGAAAGATGTGGAGTAAGTTACGAAACATTACAAGACCTTATACTTTATATAAATCAATTATCAGACCTGTACTACCTTTGGATGCACCAGGAGGAGCTTCATACATAAAATTCAGGCCATTTTTCACTCTGTCGTCTCCCATCAGCAGCCTAAAACACACATCAAGCAGAAATGGTTAAAAAGACTGCGACAGAAGTCAAACGCTGCCACCTTCAGGCAACTTCAGATTTTAAACAAGGGATGATGATTACACTACAGTACGGGGTTTGAGGTAGTCTCTCATTCTTCTCCTCACAAACAGTACCAATCAGCAAATTCTTACATGATCTTTGCTGCTGATATGATTTCAGAAAATGCGTTCTGTAAATAATGTAAAAATTAACACAGATGTGCATAAGGGAAGCCTATATAACTACAAGATTAATGATTGGTCAATAAAACAACTTAGATTTTTGATTCCGTCTTTGCTGAAATGTATTAAGCAAGCATTTTTATAGAACGCGTGGGCACACAGAGCTTTCTCTGACCTTGCGCAAGGTGCTTTGAAAACATTTTGTATGTTTGTCTGTTCGCAGTCCACTAGGACCGAGCGCACAGTCATGGACTGCGAACAGACCAACACACACAATTTCCTGTGGAACGAAAATCGGCGCGTCACAGTACACTCAGTGTAGCTCACTTGAAAGGTAATAAACAAGATGTATTTGATGAAAAACCCAGGAAACTTTTAAAGCTCACACACATCAAACCTGATCTTTTTGGACATGAACTGAACGTGACTCTCGCTCCCATCACTTTCCATGAGGACATGCGATATTATATATGTCAGCAATGAAGTACCTGCCAAACTGTGATTACTATTGAATGGCTTAAATCATTGCCAATATAACTGAGAGGATTTTGAGAAAATTTGTTGACCTTTCTGAATAAAAAGGCTTAGATTATTTAAGTACATGAGCCAAATGTGGTTGACTTATACATTAAGACATCACATAACGCAATTATTTAAATAACAGCATAAAATGATATCTTTTGATTTTGGACCCCCTTGTCATTTTGGACATTATTTTTGTCACAGCCATAATGTAGTATAACGAGCAAATACGCCTAACATTATATTATTCAGAGTTCACAAGTTTATATCTGATTTGTTAGTTTAATACCTGTATACCTTTATTATTGACGTTATCTTGCCTTTGGAGAGTGAAACGGTCTACATATGGTAGCCTTTTCAAACTGGCCAGTGCAAACTCTCAAAACGATTTTGGAAGATTACAACTTAAAAAAATGTAAATAAAAACCACCTGATGATGAAAACATACATATTTTCCGTGCAACCGGAGAGTTTAAAAGGATTTCCTTTTATTTTCCTTTAAATGCCATGTGAGATTTTACACTGCACTCATTAAACCTGTCCACCTGTGCCAGATTTACACTTCAGTTATTCATCCACTTTGACACACAATCGTGAGTAATTAGTAACAGGAATCTACTGACTGACCTGTTGTTGTAGGTGTCCTGCTCTTTCATGTAAGCCTGCATCAGCTCCTCCTGCTTCTTCTTCTCGAAGGTTATTTTCTGCTCTGCAATCCATACCTAAAAAACACATTCCTTTCATTATTGCATAGATAAGAAAGAAACAGAAACATACACAAGCTTTCATTTTCCCCAAGAACTTCTGTTCACATATGTTTTCCCACACCATTCTGTATAAACGCTACAAAATGTTTAATGTAAAAAACCCAGGAGATCAGAAGTTTCCAAAATACTCATACAGCCTGGCTGCCCCAACAACCATGGCATGGTTATCATAGAGTCATACTGCTCACATCCCCCCCCCCCCCCCCCCATGCTGATGGATGATGCGAGCATTACCTTAAAATTCTGCCTAAAAATCTGCCTAATGTTATGCACTGTTATGCTGTTACATGATTGGCTGATTGGATAATTGCATAAAGCGAGTGTACACGTGTTCCTATTGAAGTGACCAGTTAGTGAGTAGCACTGCTATTTATTTAGTTTTAACTACTAGTATTACGTTCATTATATTGGTCTTAATTATCCCATAATAACTGAAGGGTGTCCAAGGAATGAGCTGCAAATAACATTAGATATAATACTACACATGAAAGGAGTGACAGTAATTTAAGGTTCTCTGGTGAAAAAAGAGTATTTTCTTCAGCTCTACAGCCAAACACATCATGTAGCTATAAATAATCAATGTATAAGCAAACGTTTCCATTATTAAATGAGTAAAAGTGACTTGTTTGAAATGCTCTTATAAGCTCGTCAAGCTAGAGCTAGCAACCAGCTAATTTAGCTAGCTAACCAGTTTGTTTACAAACGTTCACTGGGCATTCTTTACCTTCTTTATGTTGGATTTTGACGCTGGGTGAAAATCCTTCTTGCACATAAAATTAGCAAACGACTTCCCCATGGCTGAATACGGACGAAAACGCCACCGCAGAACAGTCGCTAACTACCAACAACAACTACACGGCCTGCTCACCGTGGATGTATCGTTTGTGAAAGAGTCGACTCTTATGTCGAATCGGCTCTTTAAGGTGAAAGGAGAGCCGACTCATATAGGCAATGTGGATAAAGGAAACCGATACACAAACACAACAGCTAAGATATCTCATGCAAGAAAGATTACTGAACGTCAAGGCGCAAACAAATACACCGTGGGTTGCAGAGTAATATTTCATTCCTAGTTAGGCATGATTCAAATGATCCGACACACTGAAATGAGCCAGAATCGTCGGTTGACAAGCAGACCAATGGCGTGATGTGTTTGTCTATGGCGTCATCGGTACTTCCTGGTAAGGTGGGCGGTATCTTTCAGGCTATAATGCACTGTTTCGCAGAGTCGTAGCACAAACACAGAAACAGAAAGGAGTGTAATTCCTATAGTCAGAGGAAATCCGAATGAATCAGCATCAGATTATCCTCTCCCATCGCCCTTCGTGTTTAGGAAAAGTCTAACTGGGAAATGAAAACGGAAAGTCTGACAGCGGTCATCCTAGAAACGATTCTTCCACGAAAGATTTGTGTTCTGCATCCTCCACAGTAGGTGATTTCTGAACTGTACACGGAGACGTTATTTCACCCAGGTGAGAAATTTTAATGTTCGCGACAAAACATATATCCAAGCTAAAGGTGTAACGGTTAACCATAATGCAGGAGCATTTTAAGAAACGAGGGCATTCTAAGCATGAAAATTACACCCCGCGAATGAATGCAGTTAGCCGTGAAATGTCAAATTAGGTCATGTTGTTTTGAATGCGTTCAGGGCGCAGGATGATGACGCCACTGTCCTGCGACACGTTCGTTGTTTTACCTCCATCCTCAGAGGGACAACGCGTCATCTTCGGCAAAAACTCGGACAGACCCTGTGATGAAGTGCAGGAGGTGGTGTATTTCCCCTCCAGAGACTACAGCACGGGGGTAAAAGTCGAGGTACTCCAAATAATCATTTACTTAATTATCATCATAAACCCTAACTGCTATTGTGGTCCACTATTAGCTACCACAATTACTATTTATGCAACAAAAACAAGTATATCCATGTTTTAGTTGTCTTTCTTACTCAAAATGGCATGTAGGATCATCAAATTTCACTTTTTAAAGATTTGTATATTTTAGATTTTTTTTATATACTGTATTTTTAAAAAAAATATTATTATTATTATTATTATTATTATTTTACCCATGTATGTGGATGTCATGCATCAAAATAAAGAATTCAGGGGGGAATAAGGTGACAGCAGGTATTACGGTAGTACTTTCCCAAGTGTTTACTGATGAAATGGTGTTTCTCTGTCCTTTTATTTTCAATTGGACAGTGCACATACATAGAGATAGAGCAGGCTGCCCATACCCATGCTGTAGTGTTAAGTAGACCAGCATGGCTCTGGGGAGCTGAAATGGGAGCCAATGAACATCAGGTCTGCATCGGAAACGAGGCTGTGTGGGGAAGAGAAAAGGCTGACAATGAGGAAGCTTTACTGGGCATGGATCTCGTAAGGTAATCATTAGATTATAAAAAAAGGCACATCATTGTTTTTATTAGTACAATATGAACCATATGGAGAGGATTTTGCAGAATTGAAACATAACTATAACGAGTGAATCAGAAATCGAAGCCAAAGAGTTCACTCAGTTGTATATAGAAAATCTTAAGCTTCAGAGATCTTTAGTCATATTCAAATAAAATATTAGACGTCCTGTCTGCTGTAAGTGTTAATGATCAATTATGTTTTTCTAGATAGACATTTGTCAGCAATAACTCTGTCAATATCTAACATGTGTGTGGTCTGATTCGTTTCTAGATTGGCTCTGGAGCGAGCAGACAGTGCAGAGAAAGCTCTGAATGTCATAGTGGAGCTTCTGGAAAAATACGGGCAGGGTGGCAACTGCATGGAGGATGAATGCACTTTTACCTACCATAACAGCTTCCTTATATGTGACCGCAGTGAGGCCTGGGTGCTGGAGACCTCTGGAAAATACTGGGCTGCAGAGAGAGTAGAGAGTAAATAAAAAAATTTATATATATATTCATTATGGGTTTTTTTTACAGTCAGTCATTTACCCTTACAGCAGAGTTTTCTACATTGGTATAAATGATCCAATTCCAAAAACTGTATTTAAAAAAAAGAATGCAACCATTGGCAAATCTCATAAACCCATAAAAATATCAAAACATTGAAAGTGAAACATTATTTCATGAAAAATATTAACTAATTTTGAATTTGATTGCAGCCGCACGTCTCAAAAAACTTGGGATGGGGCAACAAAAGGTTGGAAAAGTAAGTGGTACTAAGAAGAAACAGCTGGAGGAACATTTTGCAATTAATTTGGTTAACAAGCAACAGGCCAGTAACATGACTCACTTTCAACATTTGATATGTTTGCTATGTTCTACTATAAATAAAGTATGGCTTTATGAGATTTGCAAATCACTGTATTCTGTTTTTATATACATTTAACACAGCATCCCAACCTCTTTTGAATTGGAGTTTAAAAATTTCTATTCTCCAACACACGTAATAGAACATAATAGAAGTCAGATAACACACAGCTGATGCGTTCAAACAAGTGTATAGTACAGGTTTAAGCAAAGGCCAGGGCCAGTTAACTCCTCACTTAATGTTTCCACTAGTTTACACAAAAAAACTAGGCTATGTCAAAAACAAGAAAAGGTACCGAGCATGTACACTTTATGGCCAAAAGTTTGTGGACACCCAAACATAACGTCCATCTGTCTTTGTTCCCCAAAAATGGTGCCACAAATGTGGAAGCACACAATTGTGTAGGATGTATTTGTAGTTTAGCATTACAGTTTATCATCACTAGAATTAAGAGATCAGAACATATTCTACCATGACAATGCTCCTGTGCATAAAGCAACCTCTATGAAGACATGGTTTGCCATGGAGTGGAATAACGTGGCCTGAACAGAACCCTGACCTCAATCTCATTGAACACCTTTGTGATGAACTGTTCAACTGGTCAAAAAATCACGTATGGATGGATGGTTGTGTGTCCACAGATATTTAAGCACACAGTGTATGAGTACTACTTTATCTCCTGGCAAATTGTAAACACCTGTGTTTTGTTCATTTACAGATGGATATCGTAATATTTCTAATCAGTACTCCATCACCACGAAAATCGACAAGGAGCACCCAAGGATGCGGGAGTATGCACGGGAGCAAGGCTGGTGGGATGGCAAGGTGGCATTCAATTTTACAGAGGTTTACTCCTTTTTGACTACAGCACGCATAGAAGCTGCTGGGAGCCGCTACTGCGAGGGACGCAGGCTGCTGGAGAAAAGCAAAGGTGATTGAAAGGTCCAGTAAGGACACAATGCTGTTATAGCACAGTAATGAGTAATGGAGTGGTGTGATATTCATGGTTTTATTTCTCTTATTCTACAGTAAGTTGTCACTGCTAACATTTTTTATTTATTAAAGAACCACATGCGTGTTTTTTTTATTTATTTTGTTTGTCTTGAAACAAGTGTATTCATGTAAAGCAATTATTTGCCTTACAGTCTGTATTACTTTAAAGGGGCCCATTTACTTTCCAGGTATAATAAATAAATATAAAATACAGTGTTATCTCTTTAAAATAAAATAAAATGAAATCGGCCACAATGTCTTTCTGAAACAAAGAATCCATCCATCTGCCATCTTTTCTTAACACTTGATTTCAGACTTTTCCACTTTCTACGAATTAATGTCGAATTACCAAGTAACCGCACACTTATCGTTCCTCTGGTCACATAGATTTGTTATTGTAAATAGCCACAGAGTCAAAACAAGGTGTAAAATGGGTGAATCAGATATACTAAGCCTTATACAGATATATACAAACAGAATAATGGCACCCAAATGTTGCAATATTGTTAGGGGTGTAACATTTTTTTAAATTAATAAAAGCCTTCACTAAAGTGAACGTTGTTATATATAATCTTACAGCATTTAGGGTGACATCATTCTGTATTGCACTGTCATGCAGATGTTAAACCTTGCACGTTTGCATCATGTTAACCTCCATCTAGTGTCATACCTTTGTACCTGTAACTAAAACAGCTTGCAATATAATACAGAAACATTGCAATCTCACTTTTAGTACTTTTTTACATTTTTTTTTTTTTTTTTTAATGAAAGAGGCCCTAAATACCCATTGGTGTGAGTGTGAATGGTTGTTCCTCTGTGTTTTAGCACTGAGATAGATTGTCTGCCTCTTCAGGGTGTACTCTGCCTTTCGCCCAGAGTCAGCTGGGATCGGCTCTAGCTTAGACCATAAATGTTGTAGATAATGGATGAATTATTAAACCTAATCATGTAAACTATAAATGAATGCACAAGATCTAGATGCAAGTCGGCACTTTAAAGACTAACTCACTACAGAAATGCACAACTTGAAATCTCTTTTCTATTTTTTCTATAGCTTTCAGAATGTTATTAAAAGAAAGAGTACTATATGGGTGTATTGTTAAGATACTGCATAAAATAGTTTGGTGTACACTACTTGGAAATGGTGTGGTCTGATTGGTTCACTGACTCAGGGAAAAAGACATTATCCACCCTGCATTTTTGAATCAAAAATGTCAAAAATAAATCATAAAATCTCGTGTTAGCTTTTCTTTTCTTAGCTGTTTTTATCCACAGAGTGGATGTGAGTGAATTCTCTGGTCAGTAAGAGTATTGTATTGCTACACTTACAGGTCACATCACAGCTGAGACCATGATGGATATACTGAGAGATAAAGAGAGTGGCATTAATATGGAAGGCATGTTCATGACAACAGGAAGCATGGTGTCTGTGCTCCCTAAAGACCAGTCACTGCCTGGGGTTCACTACTTTACTGCCACCCCTGACCCCGAAAGGTCGGTTTATTCTATCGCTGCCTTATTCCACAGGCTCAAAATACTACTTTTTTGTTTGTTTGTTTGTTTGTTTGTTTTTTTGGGGGGTGTTGACTAGGCATGTTTCTGTTCATACACAATTTTCATTACCATGGCATCTCAAGGAGTGGCTCTCACTGGAATTATCACTGTAAACAGATTAGTTTTGAATGTTTGTAGTTTTTCTTTAATGGCTGTTACTGTTTGAAGTATACTAAGTAGTAACAAGTAAGAGACATGGTGCTTCCTCTAGGCTGGGGCAGTGGTGGCAGTGTTTATGGCTCTGGGTCACTGATCAGGACGTTGGTGGTTCAAGCCCCAGTACCACCAAGCTTCTCCTGTTATGTCCTTGAGCAAAGTCCTGCCATCTATAAATGACATAAAAATTCTGTAAATGTACTTCATTAACAGTGTTTTTTTTTTTGTTTGTTTTTTTTGTTTTGTTTGTATGTTTGTTTTTTACAAAGTGGTGATACAAGTGAGTTAGAACTCTATAAAATCATCTGGCTGAATATAGAATTGTAAGCACACTGGAAATGTCACTACAGATGTAAATGCACTCAAAGTACTTTAGTTATTTTAATATGTGAAACAGTTTCTAACCTGTGTCCAGAAAAGTACTTTAACCATAAGGATTCTAAATTAAGATTTCTAAACACAAAGGCAAAAATTTACAATTCTTTTCTTTTTAATAAGATGACTCACTTTCCATTTCTGAACTAATCTAATTTTGGGTATTTTCTTTAGGTCTGTTTTCAAGCCATTTGTCTTCGTAGCAGATATAAAGCCACTGAATCATACGTCTTCTCCATGCTTTGGAGAGGACGATCCAGTGAAGAAGAAACCTCGCTTTCAGAACAAACCCAACCGTAAACACCACCTCTTCAAAAAACACGAGGTGGTGGCTGCTATCATTGACAGCACAAGGGTAAGTTGTGGAAGGAATGAAACCGTTTACACTGAGTGTTCTAAATAGCTGTGATTAAGACACATCAGGATTTATAGCACAGTGCAGATAAAATCACTGATTGATTCTGTGTTATAAAATTCCTTCAAAAACTAGAAATATACTCAGAGTGCAGACCTCCATCAAGGTATTACAATCTCTAAACCTTTCAATCCAGGCATTATTTTCAGTCATACATTTATTTGATGTTTAATCTAAAATATATAATCTCGCAATGTTGAAAAATAAAAAAATCCTTCAAAACCCTGCTGGATCTCGATTTAGAGCAAGTCCAAAATTTAATGAGTTCTTCATTAGCCGAAAACCCAATTTTGTTGAAATCCATCTGTTAGTCTTTTCAGTTATCGTGCAAAAAGATACACACACACACACACATACATCTCATAACCTTTCCCCTTGGTAGGGGTAACGATGTGAGCAAATTGAAAAATGATTTCTTCTGTTATAGAATTGAATAAAAATATATGAAAAATATCCAAGTTGCCTAAAATAAGGTTACTCTTAAAAAAAAATGCACTGATCTATGATTGGGAATATAATATTCCAACATTCAAACTGTTCCCAAAAATAATAAATAGCGTAGAGTATATTAAAACAGAACTAACTGGAAAACAAGCAATCCTTCAGACAATCCTGTTTATCTACATTACTAAAGCCCTGCCTTATCAGATACTTTCCACTACTGTAATCTGAAGCCTTATCTCTTCCTTGTTTGATCAGGAGAAAGGTCAGAGGATTGTGCAGAAAATGCAAGAGCTGGAGAAGCAAAAAATGGCAGAAATGGAGAAATACTTAATGACAGGTGTGGAGGACTCGACTCTGCTGGTTCACCTCTTCTCAGATACAGTGGAGGAAGAGCTGAGGGTTTACAGCAAAGCCTGAAGCAGCCTGAAGAGACTTTTAGTGCATACTTAATAATTAGAACTGACAATGAACTGAAATGAAATGTATGAAATGTAGTTCACTGCACGTAATCCAAATGTGCACGTTGCACATAATTCAATATATAGCCATTCCGTTGTGTGACATTACTCTGGTAATACGAATATAGCATGATGACAGGTATAAAAGTCTCATATCAATATCACTGTTTTCCTATCAGCAGGAACAGAGCATCCACAACTAAACAAATGCTGTACGAGTAATTTTATGTTTACTTTCCACCATTTTGATATTTAAAAAGGTATTACTAAGGTTCTGTTCTAGTTAATTCGTCTTACACAAATTGCACCAAGACTTATTTGCTTTTATGCTTTTTAACACCACTATAAATGGCACAGATAATTTATACAAAAACGTTCACTTGGTTGCAAACAAAGGGGTTTATTTGACACTTAAATGAATTCGGGATTATGCAATGTAAACATGAAAACAACTTCGAATAAAAAAAGTAGCACAAATGCTGTGTGCGGATAAGTATATTTCTGTGTTGACATTGATGTTGGTGTTCATGCTAACATCATACAAATATCATGCTGACTGAATCCCTGTAACTATTCAGGTTTGATCATTAAGAGGGTTGATTTTGAATCATAGACCTTCAGAGGAAACACATCACTGATCATTAAAGCTGTAACAGTATATGTACAGGTATATGTTCACACATGCATGTGGTACTCTGTATGAAAGTAACAGCACTCTGAATAATGCAGAAAAATGATGTTTGGCAACATCTTAACTTTAAAAAAGGCAGAAATAATGATTATTATAAATAAATAAAACACTTCCCTCCTGAGTGTTTCCGTATAAACATGCATTGATCTCTGTGGAAGAACTCAGGATGAGCACTAGTGGAGTCATATATTTACCATCCACTTTATTAGGAACACATGCAAACCCTTGTAAATTCCGTATTATCTCTGAAGACTGTTGTGTGGGGCCATCATAGGAATACTCCAACCTGTCCATCCAATACCAACAACCATGCCATGGTTAAAGTCACCCAGATCATATTTTGTCCCCATTCTGTTTGATGTGAACACGAACTGAAGCTTTTGACCTTAGTTGGCATAATTGTATCCACCGTGTTGCTGTGACAGGATTGGCTGATCAGATAATTGCATGAAAGTACAGGTGTTTGTATTAAAGTTGATGATGAATGTATACTACACTATGTGATTGAATAGTCTTAATCTCATCTAATGAACATGCCTTTATAGAATATAAACCTGCTGGAAGACTTGTACAAGGGGAAAAATATGTGAAAAGCATTTTCGAATGGAAGACTTTTTCAGTGCAATTAATATGTACAGTTTAGCAGAAGTTATACATATTATACATTAACATACATACATCAGCCATAACATTATGACCACTGACAGGTGACATGAATAGCATTCAACAACACGGGTTACTTATTGACTCTTATAAGAGCCATATTGAAATACACTATATGGACAAATGTTTATGGTCACTTGATCATCAGACCCATATGTAGCTTCTCCACAAAGTGTAAAACACAATTATGCAGAATATGTTTGCTGTTTGGGTCACTAGAACTAAGAGGCTCCAACCTGTTCTAGCATGACAGTCCCCCTGTGCACACAGTGAGCTCCATGAAGATATGCCTTGCCAAGGTTGGAGTGAGAGAATGTGAGTGTCTTGCTCAGAGCACGGACCTCAACCCTACCGAACTAGAATGCCAACTGCCCCAGGTGTCCCCATGTGACTTTTATGGTGATCTTGTTGATGAATGATCACAAGTCCCCAAAGCCACACTGCATAATCTAGTGGACAGCTTTCCCAGAAGAGAGAAATTTATTATAAAAGGGGAATGGAACCTGGAGTCCAACAATCAAAAAACACGAGTGTTATGGTCAAGTGTCCATAAACATTTGCCCATCTCATGTAACAACAATTCATCTTTAAAATAACAGGTCTTTTAAGGTTTTTCTGTTATGCATTGCTAAGTACCTACCAAGTGAAGTTTTAGGAAAATAATCATTGGGCTTCTAAGAGTGTCATGGGTGCCCAAGGCTCATTGATGCACGTGAGTATTGAAGGCTACTATGTCAAGTCTGATCCCAAAGAAGAGATACCGTAGCACAAACTGCTGATACTGTTAATGCTGGCTATGATAGGAGTCAAAACAGTGCATTGCAGCTAGCTGTGTATGGGGCTGCCTTGATACAGACCAGTCAGGTGGTGTTAAGGTTATGGCTGATC
Source organism: Neosilurus mollespiculum (assembly GCA_030014195.1). Lineage (NCBI taxonomy): Eukaryota > Metazoa > Chordata > Actinopteri > Siluriformes > Plotosidae > Neosilurus > Neosilurus mollespiculum. The sequence continues at coordinate 32,582,231 of JAQMYF010000012.1, read as the reverse complement.
AGTGTATGTCTCATTGCTTTCATAAAGCTCACCTGGTCATTCAATCTATTTGAAATATTCAGTGCAATGTACCCTAGAACAAGTTTATATATAAAGTAATGAACATATTTTCTCCTCTGAGCAGCACGTGGTTAATTGTATCCCTTTTCTTCCTGTAAACAAGTCACAGGTGTAACATGCACCAAGCCCTTAATCACACCTAAGGTTATTGCAGGTGTTACGTTCAGCAGAATAAGACCTGAACATTCATTCAGTTTCAGTGATGACCCACACAGCCCTCTGTGAAAGTGTAATGCAGGTTGTCGTCTTGGAAGTCATAGTCATGAGTGATATGATGGATGACTCCGCCGTCCAGCAGGCGTGAGCCGTAGAGCAGTGCCTCCCCCTGGTCACTGGCCAATCCAACAGTCTGAAGCCACAGCACCATTTCACTGCCAAGAAATGTATGTGCTACACTGTGCTCACCACACCTAACACACACACACACACACACACACAACACTTGAGAATAAAGTGATTCAGAACAAGCTGTTTAGTGTAATGTAGAACTGAAACTAACTAAAAATGTGGAAGCGTGGCATTACATAAGGAATAAAATTTGGTTGTTTTAGAAAAATAATTTGTTTTTTTAGCTGGTGTACTTGGAGAACTGTGAACAAACAGACACCTAGTAATAAAGTAAACATTCTTTTTCAGAGTACCCACCTCCTTTTCTGGACAATGTCCTGGACGCACTGTTCTTTATGGTACTTGAGAAACTGACTGCAAGTGAGTTTGATCTCCTCAGACACATCAGAGGCACCTGCTGCCTCCTGGCCCCGAGACTGCATCAAACGTGCCAATCTACATAAATTAAACACAGTTTAACTCAGCAACACAACAGCACAGGTTACTGAATGCACTCTTAAGAGAACACATCTGTGTGAATGTACATACCTCTTTTTAAATGGTATAATGATTAAATGTTTGTCAAGACCAAAAATGCCAAATGATATAAACCCCTACAGGGGGAGAGTGACAGGAAAAGAAAGTTAACCATCAAGTTACTGTGAACCATTAAAATGTTGAAGCGAGACTGAAAGCAGAAATCCTTACCTGTCCGAAGTTGATCACAGCACAGAAGAATTGCAGCTCCAAATAGAGTTGGCCTGGAACTGGACTGAAGAGCCACCAGAGGTAGCTGGAGATATTCTACAACACACAGACAGACACACACAGTATCTGTTATAAAGGAAGAAACTGGCCCGAACTCCAGCCCAAGTTCTCAGAGCATTTTCTCCATTATAGTTTCACAATTCCTCACCACTACATTTAGCTGAAGATTTAATTTCTAGAGAGTGACCCAATAGAACCTCCCACATTTCATCATTATCTTCCGCTTGTTCCCGGGGTCAGCAGCCTAAGCAGTGAGGTCGAGACATCTCTCCTGCCTCACTAAGTTTCATGTGTGCAAATAATGATAAATAAAAACCGTATTAAATGAAGTTCATGTGTCCAAATAATAGTTTTTTCATCTTTAACGTTTTTTCATTTACCTTTGATATGTGAGAGGAGGTTTTTTTGGGTCGCCCAGTACTAGCAAAACAAGCATTAAATGCAGCAGAGATGTCATTTATACTTACAGCAAGGAGACTGACAGTGAGCAGCAGACAGAGCAGTACATGTCTAGCCACCTGTCTGTCTGCAGTCTGCTGTCTCTGTTCCTCTTCTGCCAGCAAACAATGAGAGGAGTCACAGCAGTTTCCACACTGACCTATGAACAGGGTCACATTTTACACACTAAGCATGGACCAGGAACAAGACCTCAATATCTGTGTATACATTCTAATAAACATTACATACTAGCTCTTCAGGAACAGGGTTGGAGACCCCTGCATTACGGTAATTTCAAGCCCTGGTAGCCAAACAAGCAGTGATTATTTTACCTGGCTGGACAGATGGTGTGTTCTTCACACTGCTGTTGCAAATATCATTAGGCACAGCCTGAATTAAAGAACAGTTACACTCACATTCTTGACAACCTAGAAAAACAAACACAAAGGAACATATAAAGAAGTACTCTAGGAGCAAAACTAATACATTAATTCTATTAGTAAAATATGACTCATGGCAACTCTATTATCAGAGGCTTTTACAGGGTGGATCTCCAGGTCTTATCCTCACCTTTACCTGGGATTTAGACTGACATGCACCTGTGTTGCAACAGTTGCATGGCTGGGCCATTCACACTTACAGTGACTTGCAAAAGTATTCATCCCCTTGGCATTTTTCATGTTTTGTTTCCTCACAACCTGGAATTAAAATGGATTGTCTGAAGGTTTGCATCATTTCATTTACAGAACATGCCTACAACTTTGAAAATGTGATTTTGTTTTTTTTATTGTGAAGCAAACAACACATAGGACAAAATAACAGAAAACTTCAGCGTGCATAACTATTCACCCCCCTAAAGTCAGTACTTTGTAGTGCCACCTTTTGCGGCAATTACAGCTGCAAGTCGCTTTGGATAAGGCTCCAGCTCCTTCATGTTGGATGGTTTCTGCTTTTGAACAGCAATCTTCAAGTCTGACCACAGATTCTCAATTGGATTGAGGTCTGGGCCTTGACTAGGCCATTCCAACACATTTAAATGTTTCCCCTTAAACCACTCGAATGTTGCTTTAGCAGTATGCTTCGGGTCATTGTCCTACTGGAAGGTGAACCTCCATCCCAGTCTCAAATCACAGGCAGACTGAAACAGGTTTTGCTCAAGAATATCCCTGTACTTAGCAACATCCATCTTTCCCTTCGACTCGGATCAGTTTCCCAGTCTATGGTGATGAAAAACATCCCCATACCATGATGCATTTCCTTTCACTAATTATGTGACTTCTGAAGGTAACTGGTTGAACCAGAACTTTTGAGGGGCTTCATAGCAAAGGGGGTGAATACATATACACATGCCAATTTTAAATTTTTATTTTGAAAAATATTTTTTTAGATATATATTTTTCTTATTTCACTTCACCAACTTAGACTTAGACTGATCCATCACACAAAATTTGGATTAAAAAAAAAAAAACATTTAAGTTACAGGTTGTAATGTAAGACAATAGGTAAAAAGCGAAAGGGGGGGGGATGAATCCTTTTGCAAGGCACTGTACATTCACACCAAGTGTCAATTTGGAATAGCCAATTAGACAAAAGTGCATGTTTATGGACTGTGGGAGAAAACTAGAGTACCCAGAGAACACCCATGCAAGCATGGGAAGAATGTCCAAACAGGAATATATATTTTTATATAATATAATA
>JAQMYF010000012.1:32539858-32550150 GCA_030014195.1 Neosilurus mollespiculum | reverse complement strand
CGTATCGAGCACTGTTCTACGGAAAATCGACTCAAGATCTTATATATATATATATATATATATATATATATATATACACACACACATACAAAGGTGTACAAACCTAAACCTTTACAAAGATTAAGCAAAGGGTTCAGAAGGACATTTTGAGTTCACTTTGTTTCCAAGTGATAAAATTGTATTACGTGTTTACATAACATGCTGGTTTAGTGAATCGACATCTTTAAATCATAAATGTATGTTTGAGTAGTTCACTGCAGCACAGAGAAGAAGTAAAACTGAGACACACAGCTATGCTTTGCTGTGCTACATGTACCCACCTTGCGAACCCAGGCAGGCATGGTGTGTGTACTAGGTGAGCGGTGGTGTGTGTTGATAACAAGGACAGTGATGATGATGGAGGCAATCACGAAGATCATGGTGAAGAGCATGTATTTGCCAATGAGAGGAACAGCGCTTGAGGTAGAAGGGATGAGCTCCACGATCACCAGCAAGAACACCGTCAGAGACAACAGGACCGAGATACTCAGGGTCATCTTCTCACCTACACACATATACACAAATCATTTGCTGCCTGTAATGAAAGGTTTTCACAAGTCATCGAGTCATGTCAGATAGAGAAGCCCAGCTGTCCAGTTCAGTTGTCTTGGTCGAAATTACCAGCACAGCTGCCATAAGTCAGACTAAATATAAACGAGGAGCTTCTATACTTTGGCTGTGCCGATAACAGCAGCCTTTTTATAATCTTTTAATGTGTTTGCATTATATACTTAGCCTCAAGGTCAGGGAGTCACTTTATCTAGGGAAATATTTCAGTGCAACTCTATATATACAGGTCCAAAATAAATGATCACCAAACATTAAATGAGCAATAATGCTGAAGGTGAATGTTTGGGTGTGCATAAAAGTGAGATAGAAAGAGTATGTCTATACATGTAGTCGATCAATCTTATCCATTCCTATCTCAGTTGCCTGAATAATACATATATTCATTACTTTAAATAACTCTGAAAGTCCATATCCATGTTGTTTGAGATAGTAACTGAGTCATGCAGACATTCTGTGAAATATAATAAGACCCAGTAGAAAAAATCCACTTCAGCAGAATGTGTTTTGTAGCTATGACACTCTATTACTCCAGTATTGTTACATCCAAAGCCACAATGCAACCCCTTCAGATATCCACCCACGTTCAGTTACATGCCTACTAAACCCACCTGTTTTCTGTGAACCCTCATTTATTTCTGTAAATCTTTCAGAGTCTATATTATTGCAGGGCACATTCCTGTGTCGTTTGCTGTTTTTAATATCTACCATTTTAAAAAAATGTTCTGCATTGCATGGTCATGATCAAGAGGTTGTGGGTTCAAATCCCCACTAGACTCTCTCTGTGCTAGGACCCCTGGTAAAGGTCTTAACCACATGTGTGCCTCTGTCGATCCAGCATGTGTAGCATCCATTCATTCATTTTCTGAACCGCTTAATCCTAATTAGGGTTGCGGGGAGGCTGGCGCCCATCTCAGCCAACTGTGGGAGAAGGCGGGGTACACCCTGGACAGCTCGCCAGGCCATCACAGATGGGTACCAGTAAGGAAGAAAAATACTGGGAAACTAACCTGTGATGGACTAGCATCCCATCCAGCAGGAATTGAACTCCTAGATGCTTCAACCTACAGAAACTGGGGATAAGCTCCGGCCTGGTGAGCCAGCAGGCTCAAGTGTAAAAACCCAACGGACTTTACCTTTTTTCCTGTTTTTACCCTGTGTTTTGTCTGCTGATGTGACTGCTTATAATTTACATGCCATGCTACTTGACCTGGCTCCAAAAACCTCTTCCAAGATCAGCTAATTATTGTTATGCAAAATATTACACAGATTACATTTTAAGGTAAAGAATGGAAACGATAAGAAAGGTAAACCATCATTATTATTGAGGAGTGTACGTTTACAGCAGCCAATGAGTCCTGGGAGTTCAGTAACGGGTTAATTTTCACTATGGTCAGCTCTTTAGAATTCTCCAAGCATGAGCTGCTCCAGAGGAAGGACGGTGTGCTGATTATGGAGATTGCACTATTGCCTTTATCATGGTCCACTGAACAAGGAGACTGCTACTTAAACTGATGAATCAACACTGACACTAACGTACGTATGTGTGTGTGTGTGTGTGTGTGTGTGTGTGTGTGTGTGTGTGTGTGTGTGTGTGTGTGAGTGCGTGTGTGTATGTGTATGTGCGTGCACGCATGTGTGTGTGCGTGTGAGTCCACTGTGCCCTTTTCAATGACTTCCAGCCAAAGACAGTGAAGCACTTATTCATATGTATCTAATCAGGAGCATCTCTAAAATAAACCTACATAACAGCAAGCATACAACCACGCGTAAATAATCTGGCAATTAGGATCACACCACTGATTATTAAGTGTAGCTTCGGCTGATGATTTACCAAATGAAGAGCACTCATCTCACTCAGGCATTAGAGCACCTTCTAAATCATGAAACTGAGGGCGATTGTGATGTGTAATACATGAGAGCAGAGTCAGACTGGCAGACATGATGAGACACAGAGCATCACTTCTATGAACACACACAGGTCTCTTATACATCAATGCCTCCAATGCTGCCTGTTTGTGTCACTCACACACAGGTAATTTCATTCAGTCAGTCTTGTGTTCATCCAAACATCCAGCATCTTCATCAAACCAGTGGATGTCCTGTTTACTCTCCCACCCTCTCAACTTTGCCTAAAAGGCAGGTTCATACCTGAGTCTGTGGGCAGATAGAAGACCAGACCAGTCAGGAAAGAGAAGAGGATGCACGGGATGATCACATTGACGATAAAGTAGAGCGGCAGTCTCAACAACAAGAAGTGGTAGGTGATATCCAGGTATGGAGTGTCTTGGCAACAGGCATAATAAACCCAATGCTTCCAGCCCCTATAATCCTTCATCACCCACTCGCCACTCTCCATAAAATTACTCAGGTCTGGCCGATCACTGTCCTATGAGACAGAGAAGAAGGTTGATCTTATTAGAGGTTTCACAGACAAGATAATTCAGTTATGAGACAGTGATCTGACATGGTGTGAATAGATCAGAATTTGATTAGCTGAGATTAAATTAGGTCAACTTAGCTGAAGATCTGATGAAAAACAAACTATCATAATTCAGTAGAATTATTTGTTCAGATCACATCTTTATTGGGAAGCTACATAGCTCGTATGATCATATGTCCATATATCTGTACATGTACAACTGTACACTTTCATGTTTTGGCCATGTGTGTCGAACTGGTTGCCAAAAAACCTGAAAATGCTGCTTAAAAATGGAAAATTGCTCCAACTGTGAAATGTTTATCTTTATAAGTATAGTGTAAATCATCTAATATATTTTAGGTTAAATCCTTACTTCTTCCCAAATCATTGACTAAAATATTTTTGCCAGAAAAGAAAAACAAAAAAAACATTTATAGATCACAGAATCCTTATATCAGTAGCATAGAGCACTTTTGGCAAACAAAAGAATTGTTATTTATTTATTTATTTATTTATTTTTACTAATAAATGATTTAAAACAAAATAAATAATGTAAATAATAAATAAATAATTTAAAACAAAAAAGAAACATAACTCAGATCTTATGGGAAGCTTCACTTTTAGTCAGTGCCTAGATATATAATCTATCACAACAGCTGATGTACACATGTAATTCTAAAATGAATGTTTCCAATAGATAAAATCAGCTATCATACAAAATCTGTACTATATTTATATATGCTTTATTTTACATCATTTATTCCATTATTCATTTTTGCTGAATCGCTTAGTCCTATTAGGGTTGCTCAAAGGCAAAAGTGAGGTACACCCTGAACAGCTCAATAATTCATCACAGGACCAATACACACACACAACCATCCACACTCACACCTAGGTGCAATTTAGAAAAGCCAATTAGCCTAATGTGCATGTATTTGGACTGTGGGAAGAAACTGGAGTACCCAGAGGAAACCCACACAAGTACAAGGAGAACATGCTCACTGGGGTAGTGCACAAGTACGAGGAAAGCATTGTTACTGGGGCAGTGATGGCTCAGTGGTCAAGGCTCTGGGATACTGATCACAAGGTTAGGAGTTCAAGCCTCAGCCCCACCAATCGGCCACTGTTGGGCCTTTAACCCTCAACTGCTTAGTTGTACAAATAAGATAAAAATGCAAGTTGGTCTGGATAAGGACATCTGCCAGATGCTGTAAATATAAAAACATGGAAACTGCACCCAGAAATTCCCTCCCCGAGAGTGGGACTTGAACCCAGGACCTTTTGCAGACGTACTAACCACTAAGCCACCGTGCGGCCCTGTTACACAAGTTGGAATTAAAGTACTTCAACTGGCTCTATATTATTAATATCTATATTATTAATACTCTATTTTAATTTGATATCTCACTTTTTCTTCCTATTTAATTTTTGATATACAATATTTAAAATAATGCTATACAGTTTTACATGTGTAAGTGTAAGCAACCGCAAACTCCACCTCAAGAACACCGAGATCTTTCCTCCTTCCACAGCTTTGCTATTGCTCATTAAACCACAACAAATTAAGCAAATAATCAGTGACGTGTTAGGTGATGTTATTACAGGGTTGATGACGACAAGCTTTCCATCATATGACCAGGTTCCGAGTTTCATGCTGCAGTTTTGCAAGTCAAAGGGGAAGTGAAGCACAATAATCTCGCAGTAGCTCTTAAAGATGGCTGGTGGGTTCCAGGTGATCATTCCAGTATGTTCTAGCAGAACTTTGGTCTCATGCACGATAGCAAAGTCACCATCAGCACTGTGGAGGTACAAAAAGGGTAAAAGAAACACTGTTATGATATTAAATAATATTCAGTAAAAAGCATTTACACCACAATTCTTTAGAGTCACACATTACTCAGGATATTCAATAATAAATACATTCTTTTCAATACAGATCCAGAATGAATCCCTAGCCATAATTGGGAAATGGAGGTGGGTGGTGTAGTAGTTAGGGTGCTGGGCTCATGACTGGGGGTTCATTAATTTGAATCCCATCAGACCCCCACCTTGGACATGGTCTTAACCACAAGTTTGCCTCTGTGCACCCAACAGTATTAATGGGTACCAATAAATACTGGAAGGGTGACCTGCGATGGACTAGCATCCCATCCAGGTGGAGATGAACTCCTAGTCCTAGAAACCTGGATAAGCTCTGGCCTCAGAACAAGCTCAGGTTTAAAAGCTGAACAGATTTTACCTACCTACCTATTACTTGGAAATGGCAGAAAGAAGAAAGTGAGACGAGAAAAATAAGATATGAATGAAAATGGAAATGAAAGCCATTACAATCACATGCATGTGAAGCATGCAGCACTGCATATCACACACACACACACACACACACACACACACACACACACACACACACACACACACACACTCGCACACACACTCGCACACGCACACGCAGATTGGAAATCTACACCAGAGCAATAACCATGCTATTTATTGGAACACTGCTCATTTTACACAAGTGTGTTTAAATAAAGACGACATAAATAAAACAGATCTAATGTTGTACTTGTTATAGAGAACAAGATCAGGTCTCCAAACATCAGTGCAGGGAACTCGGATCTTTTTGATTCCGCCGTACTCTTCGGGGTTCCAGTGTAGATTCACATCTTTCCATTGCTAAACAAACAAACAAAAAAAGGATTGCTTAATCATCATGAACAACACACACACACACACACACACACACACACACACACACACAGATCATTGAAAATTTGAAAGAGATCATTTCTACTAAGTGTGACCTACTAAGATAAGAGAAAGTAATTCAAATCTAAGCACGGGTACCTGTTTCAGACGTACGTTGGTTGTCACAATTTGGTTTACCTCATCCTGTTAAAGAAAAGTCATTATGTTTACTGTTTATCTCCATATAACAGTCTAAAAAAGATTTATATAATGGGCATATAAATGACAAGTTATTGTTCATCCATCTCATTATCTATAATTGCTTATCTGTCATCGTGGGGAAAGCTGGAGCCAATTCCAGCTGACTTTGGGCAAGAGGTAAAATACACCCTGAACATGTCACCAATCCATCGCAGGGCTCACACAGAGATGAACCAACATTCACGCACACATTCACATCTACGCACTGTGAGGCAGAAGTGCTATCCACCGCACAACCGTGCCACCCAACAGCTATTGTGCGTTCTGAAATTTCTTAATGGTACAATAAATAATAAAACTGTATAGGAAATTGGAACGTCTGTGTAACTGTGATGAAAATGGATCATACCACACTAATAAGTTGGATTAGCTGCAGTCCTACGGTGACCACAACAGCATCTTTAAAGTGATTGACAGGTCTGACCACTTTATTATAGCCAGTGAAGAGTTTGTTCACCAGACGGGTCTCGTGCTCCGAACAGTACACCAGTCCTGCTCATCACAAAACACACCAACACTATACAGTATAACCACTGACTGATACAAATAAACTAGTATTATTACACAGTAATATTCACTGTATTATTCAAGAAAAATTTTACACACATGATTTCACCTCAACTTCATTGTGATATCTGCTATTAAAAGTGGTGCATATATAAAACTGCAGTAGATATATTACACTATGTACTGCACTGGATAAAATTTAGATAGTGCTAATCTGGAGCTTGTAAATAAAGTGAAGTGGGAGCAGTGGTGGAGGTTTAGGGTATGATGGATGATATTCTGGCAGCCTGATTTCTCACGCTGCTGGAGACGAGCCCAAAACAAAACGTGTGAAAATTCCATTAGGGCTCAAGTTACCGGAAAAGCTCTCTGAGTTTCCACTGGAATCTCATGTCAGCAATCCGCAACCTCAATATGCCATTAGCATTACTTATTTATTTGTTTATTTAATCCTCAAACCAGCTCAGGGACAGGCATGGCACTTAATGAATTGTTGTATGTTAAATTAATTTAAGACAATTATTTAAATTATATAAATGGTTATGATTTCATTTTAATAATTAAGCACAGATTATTGAATTATCATTATTAAAAGTCTGTCCTTTCATCAAGACCTGTTCATTTATATAAATCAGTCCGAGCAGTCTGTAGATGTGCAGTAAAGAAAGTTGCTAAGAGTCCCCTGAACATCTGAAGCTGTCAATCAAATGAATGTGTCATGTAGGCTAAAAACAGAATGATATTCCACTCATCCTGCAAACAGAAGTTCCAGCACTCTTTTCTCCTATAAGTCGTACATATAAACACTATGATTCTGTGTTACTGTATTCTCTATAATCATGTTAAGTGTGTCTGTGATATAAGGATACTTTAAAAATACAACTATGTCATGAGAATTTGGTTGAGGATCAGTTCATACACACCAGTGGATCCTTAATTTAAAGGAAGTTATAGTTCTGTGTGAAAAACGGGAGCTTGTGTAATAAGTCAGACAAAAAAATCACACCACAACTTCTGACGTCTGTTTGATTACTTTCTCGGTCACACATTATGCCTTGTACATTTTATTAAATGTGATGAGCATGGGCTTTCATTAGGTAATTAAAGTTAGCTTTTAAAAATGAATGCATCCATTGTTTTTTCCCCACAAAAAATATATCTGCAGTAATGCAATAACAATTAAACACATGCCAAACTGTACCTGTAGAGACAAAGAGGACCAGAGAAACTAAATGAAGCCACTTCATGTCACTGATATTCATGTAAAAAAAAAAAAAAGAAATCTTGCTCTTTTTCCTCAAAAGAAAGAAACACCAAGAAAACACCGGTTCACTTTCTTCAAGCCTTTTTTTCTTTACATATTTGCATTCGACGCCTGTCTCTCTCTGTTTCTCCTTGGTCCTCCCTGAACTGTCGGCCCTGCTCAATATTACTGCATGGTTAAATTTATCTCCTGATTAGCACATGAAACCAGACACAAATACCTCTAACCCATCTCTCATGTGTAAATCCATATAGCACATAAATACACATGTAAATAAGCTGAATTCAATAATAAAGACATTTTAAATACTGTTTTCCTTTTACACCTAAACACACTTAATTATTTGAGATTTTTAGACTTAAGAGGAAAAATTAACTAAAACACTAAAATCTTGATTTAGAAATGGCTGTCATTGGAAAAATAGTTTGAAATAATATGGAGAATTGTCTTTTTGTGTGTGTATAAGAGGTCTAAAGTTGGGGTTAGGGCCAGTTTGTATTATCATCTCATTCATTCATTTTTTAAGCCGCTTAATTCTAAATATAAAGCAGGGCCAACACACATACAACCATTCACACTCACACTCACACCTAGGGGCAATGTGGAACCGCCAATTAGCCTACTCTGCATGCTTTTGGTGTGTGGGATGAAACCAGAGTACCTGGAGGAAACCCACGCGAGCACTGGGAGAACATGAAAACTCCACACAGAAACGCCCGAGCAGGGAATCAAACCTTTGCTGTGAGGCAGACGTGCTAACCACTAAACCACCTTGCCATCGTGTGTTTGTACTAGTCCTCATAACTTAATTCCTATTCAATCAGTACTAAAATAATTAGTAATTCAACCCGATCATTTTCAAATTTGTAAAAAAAAAAACAAAACAAACAAAAAAAAAAACTCAGATCTGGTTGATCTACTAAATCCAGTTCATAGACTCAAATTACAATATCTGTTCATATATTAATGCAGCTTAAAACTGAGAAAATAATTGTTTTTAGATCCACAACAGAGCCAAAAGTCCCAGTCAGCATGCGGGATTTATATTAGATCATGACCTACTCCATCATTTTCACAAGCTGGTACTGAGAGGCCACAGCATTGAATTTGACTTTTCCAGATGGCTGAGCCTGACATCGCTGTGCCTTTTCTCAGTTTCACACCTGCCTCATCCGCAAATTTAATGCTCCATCCCTTCTAGCGATTTTGATGCCTCCTGGAGGATTCAGCACACTTTATCTATTCAGTTTGTATAGTATTTTCAAGCAGACACACATTTTATGTCCTGGGTATGATTGGCTGGGTTTAATGGTGAGCCCCTTCTGAACAGTTCCTGCCCTTGCTGATCCACCGCCCGATCCTGAAACAACCTTCCATTCCACAGACAGGAATAATTTCCACACACAGAGACCCCCTCCATGCTCCAGCAGACTCCATTTCCCCCTGCCTCCATCCCCCTTCTCTCCTTTACTCACAGCCCTGCATCATTCATCTTATTTAGAGATCTAGTGGCAGATCTGGCAACTGCAGAATTAAGAGAGATCAGTATCCCACACACCCACTGCCCAACCCACAAAGACACACACATAGAGGCACACACACAGTCGCCTGAATCTCAGTCCCATATGTGTCTCTCCTGGCAAGATTAAACCTATTCGCCCTTGACAGTGAGAGCAGAGGAAGAGGAGAGTTCCATTCTGAAAGTCTAGCCATGCTGACAGTGTGCAGCCAGCACAACTAAACACTCATGCAGACACACCGAACCCATCCGGGGCTGCCTGAGTCCCAATCCTGCTCTATATTAACTTGATTCAGGATGGTTGCTGTAGGGCTTGTTCCAAATACAGACACTCAATTTCATAATAGGTTGCTTTATTGGCATGATACTCGAACATAAATTTTGCTGACATCTGAACCACAAAACAAACCTAATCCTGACACTCTTTCCATCTGTCTGCTAGGTAGAGCACCGCCATCGACTTCCTGCATCACTCAGCCTATAGAGTAAAACTTCACTTCTTCCCTACCGGCCACCCTCGACCCGCTACAGTTTGCGTACCGTCCCAACCGATCTACCGAGGAAGCCATCGCACACCTCCATCACACAGCCCTGAATCATCTGGACAGCGGAAAGGGGAATTATATGAAAATGTTGTTTGTTGACTACAGTTTAGCATTTAACACCATAATCCCCTCCATACTCACCACTAAGACCACAGGAGGTACGGTTGGGCAGCCATGTCTCACCCTCACTCACCATCAGCACTGGAGCCCCCCAGGGCTGTGTCTTGAGCCCCCTGCTGTATTAACTATACACCGACGACTGTATGGCCACTTTCAGCTCCACCAACATTATTAAGTCTGCGGACGACACTGTGGTGGTGGGCCTGATCCCAAACAACAACGAGACGGCCTACCTAGAGGAGGTCAAAAACCTGGAATTATGATGCCAGGACAACAACCTCCTCCTGAATGTCAGCAAGACTAAGGAGCTGATAGTGGACTTCAGTACTAAGCAGGAGAGGAATTACCAGCCCCTGATCATCA
>JAQMYF010000012.1:32528125-32539758 GCA_030014195.1 Neosilurus mollespiculum | reverse complement strand
GACACTTTACAGACAGACAATTACTTGAAAAATCGCCACTGCATTACATTATATTTCATTATATTGCCTTTATATTTGCATTTATATTTCACTTATATTTCATTTTATATATATATAAAATGAAACCTTTAACTGTAAAAACTGACCTTTAACTGTAAAAACTGTAAAGTCCTTTAAATAGGTTTAGTTATTGTTATTGTTCTTTTCTTCCTGTTACTTTGATAGCTATTCTTACATTTTTGGACAGTCATACTAAGCATTTCACTACATATTGTACTGTGTATAGTTTGTATGTGACAAATAAAATTTGAATTTGAATTTGAATAAAACATGCCTATATGGAAAACAAGTTGTTTCCCCAAAAAACAACAACAGTCACCAAAAAGATGGAGATACCACTCAAACTGTGTCATGGACACTGAAATCACACATTTTATAAAATCCCCAAATTTATAATTTTAATTTATTCATTCATTCATTGAATAACTTAAGCATAGTAGAGTCGCGGAGAGGCTGGAACCTGTCCCAGCCAGAAAAGCTTGCCAGTCTATCACAATGCCAACACCCATACAACCATTCACAACCACACTCACACCTAGGGGAACTGAGAGCATCCAGTTCATCTAATGTGCATGTCACATGTCTGAATTGTGGGAGGAAACAGGAGTATCTGAAGAAAACCCCATGCAAGCACAGGGAGAACATTCAAACTCAGCACAAACAAGCCATTGCCGTGCATGGTGCTCGAATGCAGGACCTCCTTGCTATGAGGTGGAAGTGCTAACCACTACACCACTGTGCCACCCTGAGAAAATATTTATTCTCAATAAAATGTTGATTGTATTATTTATTGATTGATTGCGTCGACCTGCATTGTTTGTGTGGGTAAAATGAACAAACAAATTTGTTTACCTTTGTTCAGTACCATACAAGACAGGTGTGGCTAGCTGAAACCCTGCCAGAGCTGTATCATCACTACACAGACACACCTTATGTTGCAGACAATAAAAGGCCACACCAAATCCACCCAGATTTGTCACACAGCACAATGCCACAGAAGTCAAAATGGGGACGGGAATTAGCATGTTCCAAGCTGGTATGTCGATTGACTAAACTGCTCCAGATGTAACTGTTCATTTTTCAGCACTGAGCTGCCTCAGAAGTAACTTCCAGCAGTTTGGCACCACAGCAATACAACCGCATGCCCAACCATGTTCTTGTTCCTAGGAGTATCTGTGGATTCCATTCAGCTCTTGTGGAGGAATGGGACAGAATTCCACAAACCTCATTCAATAAACTCTTTCACTGGATGTGAAGGGAATACACTCCAGAATGCAAATGGTGCTTACTCATGCTACTACAAGTGTCATTTTAAACATGGACCTCCTGTCTACCACTGACTGTACACCACTGGTATAATGGGAGACCTTTGTTGTGCATTCTGTTGCATATTAGTGATTTAATATACACAGACTATTTAGTTAAAATGTTTAAACCATATGTATATAACATTTCTCATAAAGGTAATAGTGAGAAAGAAGATGCTGGCTAGACAAACAAAAATGCTGGAAATCAAAAACTATTGCACTGTCCACAAAGATGAAGCTTTAGCAAGTACTGGTTCTTAGCTAAACTCTTGTATGACAG
Source organism: Neosilurus mollespiculum (assembly GCA_030014195.1). Classification (NCBI taxonomy): domain Eukaryota; kingdom Metazoa; phylum Chordata; class Actinopteri; order Siluriformes; family Plotosidae; genus Neosilurus; species Neosilurus mollespiculum. The sequence goes on along the minus strand of JAQMYF010000012.1, from coordinate 32,538,111 downwards.
AAGCTATGAGAAAACTTAAGGCCACTCATAAATGGTGAAGATGAGTACTGGGAATATGGTGGGAAGTTAAATGTGAGTGTTGTGTGAAGAACACAGCAACATAAACTTGAACAGAAAGCTAGGTTGGTTTGGTCATGTTAGCTGTAAGGATACTCTGAGAATCCCTGTAAAATCTCTCAACTGAGAATTACCTGGATACCAGTGAAGACCAGGCAGACCTCAGTAATTGGAAAGGAGTTGTAACAAAGGACCTCCTTTGCTTGGCTATCACTTGGGAGAAACCTAATGAAGTGGTGGCTGATAGGATACAGTGGAGTCAATTTGTGGCCCAGTGCATCTTCATGCAGGGTGAACCTAAGAAAAACGAACTGACATAAAATCTTTAAAAATCAGATGTGTTGTGTTTATATTTTTGTGTATAAGAACAGACTTGTATGCAGTCCCTATGAAATAGAGAGTAAAACTGGCGGAAAAAATCTTTGAGTTTCTGGTCCCCCCCCTTCTCCTCCTGCTTTGGTAAGACATTCTCTTATATCTTGCCTACTTGCAGTATACAGTAATGCATTTTTATTCTTTCCCCTCAGCCAACACCCTGGCCTACATCCTCATGTGCTGCTGTAGATGCCCCCACAAGCAAATTCAGATGGAATCTCCTAAAATCGACTGCCTAACAACCATGACCTCTCAACAATTTAAATCTGCATCCAAAATCTTTGGTACATGTCTACATAGGAGTGGGGATGGGGGGGATTTACCTTCCAGTTGACCAATAGCAATCACAATTTTTTTTCTTATCCAAGAAGAACAGTGCAGTGACAGGTAAAGGAACAGATATGGAAGTGCTGACTATGAAAAGTACTAACTGGCTACAAGTACTATGTAATCAGGAAATGCACACAGGCATCCGATATCGTCATTGTGGGGCAGGCATGACTCTGTCGAAAGGGGAAAGAGCTAAAACCTTAATTGACAGAGTTCAACATGGGTCCTTAGACATCCCTTACAAGTGAGTTTTAAGTAAATTGGTTTTCGGTTTCTTTCCCAGTGCAGTAAAAATGTTAATGAAGAAATGGATAGAGATTAGGAAGAATAATGCTGGCATATTCCCTTAATAAATAATGGAAGAACAGGGAGCATTTGAGGTCAAGAATGTATTATGCAAAAGTCTTTAAACTGTTCAGCTCTTTCGAATCCTTCAGTCCACATTGGCATTACAGTATACTATAAGGCAATTCTCTACACATAGAAATTCCGTAAGTACTCGACACAGAAAGGTCAGTTAGACCAGCCGCCACACACAGCATTCCAATTCATTAGAGTGAAAAGGCACAGTAGATTCGTAATTAATGTGGTGCATTATTACATGTGTGGATGAGTGTTTAGTCACTGAAGCATTAACACAGCGGCAGGCTGGATAAAATGGGCTTTTAGCTTTGCCGCCCTGTAGTATTAATACAGATGGATTACTGATACACAATAACAATAAATCATTTTCTCAAAAATGAGACTGCCGTGATTTTTTCCCCTTATAAGCTTCAGCCTTCACTCAGGAGTCAATGGAGTGCAGCAGAAATCTCCAGGGGGCATATTAACACAGAACGAGGAGGATACTGGAAAATCTAAAATAATGTCAGCGGTTGTCAAGGTGCTGGGGATAACGAATGTGTTGTGACTGATATTTAATTATTATCCAGACATGGCTTGTTAAAAAAAAAAGAAAAAAAAAAGGGATTCCTCTGTATGGTGCAAAGAAAATCTCGACTGATACACAAACACATCTTAAAAAACACCTGATATACGTGTTTAACTAACTTTTACAGAATCAAAACAATACCTGTATGAGATTAGGTTTGACTTCAGTAGACAATCAAGGAGTGAAATTGTTAATTCAGAAATGATCAGGAAGGAAATCTAATTCATATTAATTAGCCTTAGACTTTTCGGGTAAAAATAACAGCGTATCAGCCCTTACAGAGAGATGTGCACATTAAACGGACATGAAGCCAGTAATAAGGGAACAGGACAGGGCTCGTAACGCTTCATGGGTTTTAATAACTTAACCTAGACTGCTGCTTTATGGGAAACTGACAGAACAATGTGGGGCTATTTAATGAGATTTTATAGAAAATTAACTGCTTCCAGCATTGAAATGAACATTTTTGTCTTCTTCCTGAACCCAGAATCACAGTAATCACAACCAGGTCACAGTCTGGGACCACCGATATGGAAGATCTTTGGGAATGTCCAAACTCATCAAAATAGCAGAAAAGCAAGATGTTTGAAAACAGACCAACACAGACTGTGTACAGTGGTTTGGATGCTGCAGGCAGGGCAAAACATCAGCAGTAATTAAAAAAACATGTGAATCCTCCCTCATGCGGTTTGCATATTGCATCCAGCTACTGCAGTGACTTGGGGATGGATGCTGCCTGAAGTGTTGTTGCTTCTATGCTAATCAGTGTGACTGACGCCAAGCCGGAGGGCTTACTGGATTAAGGCACAAAGATTGTCAGATGTCACTGTGAACATGCAAACATTATACATATGTACAAAGCTTTTTATTTATTTTTTTTATATCAAGGTCACCATTTCAGAAGGTAAATTAGATGGGGAAAAAAGCCATTCTCTAAGAAAAAGCTTGTAGAAGTTCGTTCATCGTTAATTTTCTGAACCGCTTAATCCCAATTAGGGTCGCGGGGAGGCTGGCACCCATCTCAGCCGACCCTGGGCGAGGGCAAAGCTTGGAGAAGTAACCAAGCATTTTTCTGTAACAAAAAACAAAAACAAAACAAAACAAACAAACAAAAAAAGATCCAAGCTCCACGTTTCTAAAAGTGACATTTAATAAATTAATCCGTGATCAAATCAAATACAAAAACATTATAACCAAAAACACCAGCCAGTTTTGTTCAGAGTGCAAGAGATTTCTGTAAAGGCCAGACTACTGTGAGAGACACCGAGTAGTAAACAAATTGTAATGTCCTTCATCAGCAGAGCTGAAGAGCCTCTGGGGAATCTTCTGAAGAGGTACTGCATGAAAAAAGGAAGATTATAGGCAGAGACAAAGGATCAAAGTCACAGGTTTAAAAAAATTATAATAATAAAAAAATTCAAAAAATCAACAGTGACACTTTACCTGAAGAGCTACTGATAACTGCTGGCAGCACAACATTCATGAGACACAGAGTAGAAATTTAAAAGAGGAAAAACACTGGGCATAGAGAAGTGATATGAATAACTCAAAATCAAACCTGCTGAGATTAAGAACAACTGAAAACATTTGGATTTCACCACATTAATACATGCTGTTACTGGCACTATTCCTGTTAACTATAAAGCCTACAATGAGTTTACAGAAGTTTCTTGTTTACCGCTTTATGTCCTGAAAAGTAGCTTTTTCTTGGAGCTTTTCATGTAAAGTGTCACCAAGAACCACTGGGAAACATCACACTTACAGTTTCTCACAAAACACAAAACCCGTTTGGCAAATAGGAACTAGTGTACATACAGGAGACAAATAAAAATACAGTCACGACGCGTCAGAGTTCACAAGCTTCATCACATGCTGCAGAAGGAAGCTGAGGCTAGCTTTCACTCCTCAGTAACCCCCAAATCTTCACAAAATAAACAGCGCTGGCTCTACAGAGTCCCACCGTTTAGTTACCGTAACCCCCGACAAAAATGGGGAGGAAGACATGCAAATTTAAGGTACGTAATCCGTGCCCATTAAACAACAAAAAAATAGAGTCTAAACAAAATTAGAACTGCTTCACCAAATGTGGACTATCATACAATGGTCCTTCATATTCAGTCATGTTGAAGTCTTTGCACAGAAAGAAACACAGCAAAAGCTGCAGTCCATGATTTATTAAAAAAAAAAAAACCCAAACGGTTCCTTCATATAGGCGCTGGAATGATGGACAAGCTAGAAGAGGATATCTTCGTTCTTTATCAGGGACTCTACCACCTGCCTCTGGTAGCGGATGTCGTTCAGTGCTGTCATGGCGTCGAGGTCTGGTGCGCGCATCAGAGTGGGACCAAACACGATCCCCAAATTCTCAGCGTTCATCAGGTTATCCTTCTCATTCTGGGTCACTCTATAAACACAAGATTTGTCAGAATTACTGGCTGAAGCAATATAAAGCACATTAGGTCAAGACAATGACAGAAATTTAAACGTAATGACTTTTGATCCTCACCTTTTTAAGTGAGCCATCAGATACCTCAGAGTTTCACAGTGAGCAGGAGGCAGTTGCTTCAGGGCTTCGTGAAGTGCCTCGAGACGCTCATCAGGGTCTGTCAGCTCTGAGCCCACAAACAAACAAGTTCTATTACAAACATGTATACATACATACAGTACATACATACATACATACATACACTGCCTGGGCAAAAAAAATCATCATAATATTTTGCTGGACTGCCTTCAACCTTGCTTGCAGTGTGTAATCGCCATGGCACTATTGCACCAGTTGGTCAGGTCAAGGCTCAGCAACATGTCAGCTGACTTCAATAAAATGAAGTGAGAATGGGCAGGTTATCCCATAGTGGACTTTTTCTTCCCCGATGGCACGGATATAAAATTGTTGCTCAAATAATGAAAGAAATAATTTTCACACATGAACTGGCACTACACCGTCCTGACCTTAACCCAACTGAAAGCTTTCGGGATGTGCTGGAGAAGACTTTATGGAGTGGTTCAATTTTCCAGTCATCAATTCAAGATGTTGGTGAAAAATGAACCCAACACTGGATGGGGATAAATGTAGTGATGCTGTGCAAGTTTGTCGAAAACAATGCCATGATGACTACATGGTGATGTAATCAAGGTTAAAGGCGGTCTAAAAATATTAGCGCGTGAGACCTTTTTTTTTTTTTCCCCCGGACAGCGTACATGTATACCACACACAAACAAACATTTATACTACACACAAATATAAATAAGAAAGCAGATGTATACAGACAGACACATTGATAGTTATTATTGATTGTCTCAGCTCTGAGGCTGACTGGAAGCGTCATGCTGGCTCTTAATACTATCTAAAATGATTTTGAATTCTTTATTTTTCTTTATTTTACCCAATAAATAGAAAAAAAGATAATGTGAAATGCCATCTACATACAGTGTAACGAGAACATTAAGCAGATGCTTATCAATTATACAAAATCACAACTCAGCACATCTGCGTTCATCCACAGCACACAAATGTCAATGAGCAATGAATGAGTTATCACTATTATCCGGAAACGTGTGTGTGTGTGTGTGTGTGTGAGCAAGACAAAGACTTACTGGCAGCCTCGATGAAGCGTGGATATGCTTCGTACGTGATAACAGGAATGGGCAATTCCCTGAAGTAGAGCTTAAGAGCACCCGTGATGATGTTAATGTCTTCATACGTGTTCACTGAGATGTCTGCCTTCTCCCCGTCTGCACACAAAGCAGGAAGGAGACTGACTGGTGATGCATACTTCATCAAGAGGTCACAGTTGAAAAAAAAAAAGTGCTTTCCCACAAATATGTCTGGAAGAGATAAGAGGACGCCAAGCACCATGGAGTGTGGATGGAAAGACATTTGTCATACATAGCTTTGTGTGAATTCACGTGACCCTGGCAGCAACTGGACCGTGCTAGTGTGTGGTAGCTGAATTTCAAGGCTTTCTGCCACTTGATTTCTGGCCTTTCATCCCAATGCTAGGAGCCAAGCTGATACTGCTATGGGTTATAACCTGCTTACTAATCCAATTCTTTCTCTCATTCCCACTCACACTGCTCTTTTCATCTCTATATCAATCTGTCCGTGTATCGTTCAGTCCTTTCACACTGTTTCTTCTTTCACCTCTGACAGTTAAGCCAGAACCCTATGGTCTTCCCGAATTGGAAAGCATCACAAAAGCTGTATTTTCTCCCTCACATTCAAATCCCATCTCATGAGCCTTTCCTCATGAACTCAGCATGCTGTCTCTCTCTCTTTCTCTCTACAGACGCTAAACAGTCTCCGACATTGTCCATTTGTCCCGAGTGTGGGTACGTATTGCCAGAACTGGGGGATCCAGAGGACACATTAGTTCTATACAGATGGAGCATAATCCTCACGCAAATGTGCAGCTTTCACATTAAAGCAGCTGAAACGGTACCAAAACCCACAGCGTTCCCACTGTTAGACAATGAGTGACCTAAAAAAAAAAAAAAAAAAAAAAAAAAAGCTGCACTGGGAGCACACGTGGGTGTTTAACACTTAGTAGGATTATGTACGGGGGAGCTGAGCACAGGCATGAAGCAGATTTCAATATGCAATTACAGTGTTTCATCAGAACTAAGCTCGATGAACTGAGGACGCATGAAACACACATTGTTTTGAACTGGGAGCATACCTCTGTCGAAAGATAACTTGACATCCTCAATTAGATCACTGAAGCCAGACACTCTGTAGAGACCTTCCGACTTTAGACCTAAAACACAGTGGTGTTTACGGTGAAATCTTTATTCAGAGATACATTAGCCACCAGAGTCACATCAGATAAAACTGTACATTACTTAACATATGGTGGGTCTAATGGAGCAGTTGTTTTGAAGTGTAAACCAAAGCCCTTCAAACAATTAACCATCTGCTTAATGACATTCATTAATACAACATGCTGCTAAACTGCCACTGGAAAAAAAGTAAAATCTCATTATTTAATTTTGAACGTAACACATAATGAAAAGCGATCCTTCTTTCACAATTACAAATACATATTTTGTTACACGAACAGAGATGTTGACTGTGAGATTAATATGCCATGATGCTGGTACACTGTATACATGTACATACAATTAAGTAAATAAATAAATAAGGCTATATAGCATTTAGTTTAGCGCCATCTTAATATTAATCCTCTGTTAATCCAAGCATGGATGACTTTAAAGGTGGAACAATCACCTCGTGATTCGATCTCCCGAATGCACATATCCACCACCATGGGACGTTTGGAATTATGGGCTTTTACCAGGGTGGTCAGATCACAGCTGTACACTTTCTTCACATGTTTCAGGTCTGGCTTACAGTCATTGGGAACCATCTTGGAGCACTGCTTATGAACATTCAAGCCACAGTCTGCAATAAACAAATGAGAGAAACTGAAATCAGAATTATTTCACAATTATTTCCTTTCCAGGCATCACCCAGATGCTTTTCAGGAGGCCTGTAAAAAACGTAAGCATGCCGTATATGTGCATGTGAAAATTTACAGCACAGCATGCTCAGTTAAAAGAAGCCTGCGGAGCACAGCAGTTTGAGACTAATACCTTTATTGATTGCCCATATCCTTTACCTACAGCAGACTGAGTTAATTTTTCAACCAAGCATGCTGAGGTTTCATTCCCCGAAATCAATACCTGTCCAAACGGTCAATGAGCCCCTAACTGTGATGTCATCACTTTCTGATTGGTTCATAAGCATGCTGATGCTGTTGCCTTGGAGGAACCTGCTAGATCTAAAAACTGCACCTGATTAAAAATACATGACTTACTTCAACCATTTATGGGATATAACACTAGAATATATAATTATGGGTCATAGATAGGTGTGCAGTCATCAATATAGAAACAGCAGGACAAAAAATCTTTAGTTACAAAAGGGCAGTATGGTGGAGCAGTGGTTAGCATCGCCGCTAAAGAAAGAAAGCTCTGGATTCAAACCTTGCCGCATCACAGTCTTTCTATGTGGAGTCTGCATGTTTTTCCTGTGATCATGAGGGATATCTCGGCAAATTAAGACCAGGCTAACTGTCTAATCTGAAATGCTTGTAAGTGTGAATGGTTGTTCATCTCTGTGTTAGCTCTGGAATAGACTGGTGACCTGTTCAGGCTGTACCCGACATCTCGCCCAATGTCAACTGGGATTGACTCCAGTTTCCCCCTAACAGATAAGCAGTGTAGAAAATGCATGGATGAATGAATACCTTCAAACAACATGGTGTAAAATAAATAAATAGGACATCTTTCCAGCATATTGTACTGGGCTATTTTAAAATCAAATAACGTATCTGGTTAAACGAGTGTTAAAAATAGGCAAATACTGCAGACACGAAGCACTTTAGTCCACCCCAAAATGCAGACAGCACTAGGAGTTATGCAAATATAGGCAAATGACTTCATTAATATATAATGCATGGCTCCCTAAACAGGCCAGCTGCTTTAGAGCAGGTACCATGTGAGCTGAGTGAAGGGAAAGCCAAAGCAGCGTGCTTGGAGCAGACACTCAACCGCTGCTGCTCTGTGTGTGCAAAGCTTTCTGGGAGAATTAAGGAATTAGAGTTATGTTGAAAACAATGTAGCCTGAAGGATGAGAAAGAGAGGGTGAGGGGTGAGAGAGAGAAAGAGAGAGAGAGAGAGAGAGAGAGAGAGAGAGAGAGAGAGAGAGAGAAAACAAGAGAGAGAGAGAACGAGAGAGAGAGAGAGAGAGAGAGAGAGAAGAATGCACCAATCGCCCCAATCCTCCACACACAATAATCAAGCAGGCAGATATTCTCTGTGCTGCGGGCTACACTAGACCTCATTTCCAACATGAAATGGAACAGAATCTCAAAGCACTCTTATGCACTCCATCTGTCTGACTCCAATTTTAAGGGCCAGCCCCCTACACACACACCCCCACATCATTTCTTTAATCAACATTATTTATCTGATACTGGAATGATAAAAAGCAGCCACCACATGTTCCTTTCATTCTGGATTGAACAACAGAAAAACTAAAAGGCGCATTAATGAGAGGGTGATGAAAACCTGCTCGCGATGGCCCCAGCACATTCATCTCCTAGACACCAATAACACGATTACTCCGACCCCTTTCATTTATCCACTGAAAGCAACAATCTTTAAATTCAATCTTCTGCTGGATGCCGTCTTTTTGAACAGACTAAAGCTCGAGAAAACAATTTCACCCATTACCTTGTCTAATTACATTTAGCATAACGGTAGATTAATTCAAAAAATAAAAAGTACTGAATATGGCAATAGTGATACCAGTTCAAAAGACTCAACACTGAAAGATTGAAAATGGCCCCTTGAGCATTGCCGCCTTCATTTAAATTCATTGATGGAGAAATGTAATTACTATATGAAAGAGAGCGAAGGATCTCTTAAGGGCGGGAGACAGGTACGGTAATAGAGGGCACTGGTTAATAGATTCACTCTGTCCTCTAAGGGCTGCTGATCCCGTGTTCAGAATACTAGTGCTAGATGACCCTCAAGCCCTCAGGTGGGGGCCATGATATAGAAAAGCCCTTAACCTGCTTATACTGTACACACACACACAAATAAAATGAATTAGAGCATGTGTTTTTATTTAATAGTCAATGAGACCTGAGCCATACACTCTGGGACACTGTGTTAACACACACGGATACTCTCTCAATATACCACAAGCATTTCTGAAACCAGTTCTTTTGTCTGAAATACTAGCTTTAACAGCCATCTACTGGTGGCAGGATCAGTAATATTTGGCGAAATCCCTGTTCTACTTATTACTTGCAGACAGTCAATACACTGGGAATTTCCCTTCTCATAAAGACACCTGGGAGCATATCATAGAGTTCCCCAAAACGAGTTATGGGGACTGAATTTCAATGCGCATTTCCCCGAGCTCTCAGCCCTGCACTTCGTTATGAAGACATGCCAGCTTTGTTTTGAGCTCTGCCATGATGGAATCGCTTTCAGGGAGTCTGTACTCTGATGAAGCAATGTGGCACAACATGCACAGACACTGGGGTTGGCATGCTGGCACCTGACCAAACACATACACATGCGCACAAGGGGACTGGTAATGGGGGAGTCGGGAAATGCAAATTTCAACATCAAATGCGACTTTGCTGTCCTAGTTCCTGGTAGCATCACTTATGAAAAGAGAATGGAGAAAAAGATGGAGTCAGAGGGAGAGGGGGAGAGAGAGAGAGAGAGAGAGAGAGAGAGAGAGAGAGAGAGAGAGAGAGAGAGAGAGAGAGAGAGA
>JAQMYF010000012.1:32486630-32528025 GCA_030014195.1 Neosilurus mollespiculum | reverse complement strand
GAGTGAGAGTGAGTGGGGGAGAGAGAGAGAGAGAGAGAGAGAGAGAGAGAGAGAGAGAGAGAGAGAGAGAGAGAGAGAGCGAGCGAGAGAGAGCGAGAGAGCTAGAGAGAGAGAGAGCGAGAGAGAGAGAGAGCGAGAGAGCGAGAGAGAGAGAGAGCGAGAGAGAAAGAGAGCGAGAGAGCGAGAGAGAAAGAGAGTGAGAGAGCGAGAGAGAAAGAGAGCGAGAGAGAAAGAGAGCGAGAGAGCAAGAGAGCGAGAGAGAGAGAAGGGGAGGGGGTCTCAAAATCAAGAAAAGGATCTCAAAATAATGGCTTTGAACTTGATCTGCTTTCAAAACTGACTCATGTTTTATTCACAAACCTGAAAACATGTATGTAGATCATTTTGCTCTAAAAATAAAACATTAAAAATAAAACACACACCAGCCTATTTCCAGTAAATGACCAACACTGGACATACAGGATCTTTCTTTTCATCAGGAAATGATGCTATTATGTATACTAAATATAGATTACAAGAGAGCCCTGCAATGATTCGTGGAGGAAAATGCAAGAAAAAAAGAATGTACAGCACATTACACAATAATGTTAGGATGGTTAACACAGACACCACTGCAAAGTCAACTATTCAATATAAAAAAATATATATAAAAGGGAAATAAACACTCATTAAATACTCACCAGCTTGAACAGCCATGAACGAAGTCAGATATTAATCAGTATATTACTCTCTCACACACTCTGATCTACACAATACACACTGTACACTAAAAGTATGAACTACAACTACACCTACTGGTGAATTTACTCTATATCCACCAAGTGAGAGTGAAATCTTCCCATGTTTCTTAGTACATAGTGAGATACCAGAGTGAGAGTGTTATATAGTCTACATTTTAAAGTATTTATTAATATCACACATAAACGGTGATGTACAGGTATTTAAAGTTTCTTACCCACAGGCTGAACTGTAATAAATACTACTAACCCCATATTATAGGTGTAAAATTAGAATCATCTACAATAAACTACATTTTCTTTAATAAAACCCTAAAATACAAGCACACTGATTACAATGCAATATTTCTGAGACTTAGTGCAATCAATATGAGGGAGAGTTTTAATATCAATATGAACACAGAGAAGTGATGTGAGCATTACGTGAATAAACAAGAATATTATTTGAATATCACACAGCCATTATCCAGCACTAAAATCATACAATTTTACGAGTTTAACATTGATTTTAAATGGCTTCAGAGCACCCCAGTGTGTCTGTGTGTGTGTGTGTATGTATATTCACCTGCACATTTGACTCCCTGAGCAATAAGCCCCCACATAAAGTTGGCACAGTACTCGCACCAGTGTGGCCCTCTGAATGTGTGTACCTACAGGGCAAAGAGACAAAGCAGAAATGTCAAAACACCATGAAAGGCACGCACACACACACCTTTCTTGCTCTTTAGGACGGCACACACACACACACACACACACACACACACACACACACACACACACACACACCTCCCTTGCTCTTCATGACGGCACACTCACACACAGTAGTATTGGCGGATTATCTGTGATCTGGCCATGAGGGCTGCTCCAGCTATGTCAAACACCGATGGCTTTTTCAGTCCACTCAGACAATTAATCAGCAGATCAGTACACAGAGGGACAGGGAATGTGTCCATAAGAAAAGAGAGAACAAAGGGAAGCGGATTGATTAACAGAGAGAGGGGCCGTAAGCGAGTGTGTTGTTGGACCATGGAGAAATGGCTCTCAGAGGTAGAAAGCAGAGCTATCACAGCTCTTGCTCCCCTCTGCACCAGGTAACAGCTTATCCAATCATAAGGCCTCATGCTCACTCTCTTGGGAGCATGAATGGGGGACTGGCCGCTGGAAATGAAGCCTGGCTTTGATGAACGCGGAGCAGGGTACTACAACTGAACTGATTCTATTTTTACAGCTGAGTTGAAACAAATGTAAAACAGTTGAAGTGTAAACTGTAAAGCAAATATTTTTGTAGTTATTTATCCTACATGACAGATACATGTTAGAATTTTTTTATTTTATTTACATTACTAAAAATAATAAATCTCTGCTTTACACATTTAGCAATCATATGATGGTCTAAGTAATTTCAACCATATTTGTTTGTCAGGCTTTTGCTGTTCTAGTCAAAGGGGCAGTCGAGCAGTGTGAGTGTGTGTTTGATGCTCTGAGATAATGTAGATAAGGACTAGACATACAGAAGAAAAAAAACAATCAGCAATCATAGAGCCTGTGTGCTATCACTGCCTCCAGTCACATTACACATACTGTAAGATAAATAAAGAGAAATAAACAAGAAACAGAAAGGGGAACGAGAGAGAGAGAGAGAGAGAGAGAGAGAGAGAGAGAGAGAGAGAGAGAAATTCATTGAGGAAGAAAGTAAAGGAGATGGAGAGAGAGAGACACAGAGAGAGAGCTAGTGAGAGACACACACAGAGACAGAGTGAGAGACACAGAGAGAGAGAGAGAGAGAGAGAGAGAGACACACACACACACACACACACACACACACAGATAGAGAGAAGAGAAATACATAGAGGAAGAGAGTGATGGAGATGTAGAGAGACAGAAAGAGGGATGGAGAGAGGGAGAGTGCTGGCAGAGAGAGAGAGAGCTGGCAGAAAGAGGAAGAGGGATAGGTGTAGGGATAGGGAGAGAAAGGGATGAAAACAGAGGGACAGATATACACAGAGAAAGCAAGGGACAGTGAGACTACAAACAAAAAAGAAATGAAAAAGAAAGAAAGAAAGAAAGACAGTGAAGAGAGCTAAGAAATAATTGGAAAATAAATAGTATATAAAGTGAACATATATGTAGTATGTAGAAACTAGGAGTTAAATAGGATATAAGGAAACAGGAGATAAAGAGAATACATGGGAAATTAAAATTATTAATTTACACAGAAAACTGGAAATAAACAAAGTGGACAGTGAGGGAGGCCCCTTCTGCTGATAGAAGCCAAATGGGAATACATCGCTCTGCTCATGATGCCTATCAATCCTTAATCTTTCCATCTGTCACCATGAAGCGATGGGGTCTCCCACATGCACACACGCACGCACACGCACACACACAGACACAGACACACACACACTTCTTGTTGAAGAGCACTCAGGGAGCATCCTAAAGTTTCCTGCTCCTCTTTATCCCCTTTCTGTTCTACTGCACAAAACTGAACACGTCAGACCAAAATACAAGCACAAACACTCACATATATCTTTCAAAAAACACATTCACATAACTGCTTCTATATCTTACAATAAAGGTTACAATTCAAATCAGGACTTGGACCAAACCAAAAACAAATCAGAAAACACGCAGAAATAATAAATAATTAAAGAATCATCACATGCACACATGCCGTAGCAGCAGTTGGTCAATACAGCAGAGAAATCAAAAAGAACTTACCTTAAAGTTGTGGACTTTCTCATACTTGGGTACGCGGTCGTTGTCCTTGAGTGTGGCCCGGCGCACCAGCGAGCTGAGCTGTGAATAAGCAAATAGTTTGAGAGGCTGCCAGAGGGTAGCTGGAGGTTTCTGAGGACGCATCCTCATGGCCAGCGCTGCTGCCAGCAACTCCTGCTCCTTCCCTTCCTGCTTGGTCTTGTGCACTAGGGACTTCTCAGCCTTATTCAGAGTGTACGACTCCCGTGAAGGCATACTCACACAGGCTAAACAGTTTTACACGGGGAGAAAGACTGCCTCTCTAACACACAGAGATGAAAATAAAGCCCCTGACACTCAAAGCTTTCGAGTCACGCTGATAAACTCCTGCATTGCTGTATTGAGAGTTCTGAGAGCTGAACATAAACAAAACAAGCCACTTCCCTAAGAGCTTGATTCCAGTAGTGGGAGAAGTGTCCTTAAATCAAGAACACCAAGTCCTCAACAAGGGGAAGGGAATAGAAAAGCAGTGTGTGTGTGTGTGTGTGTGTGTGTGTGTCTATGTGTATAATGTGTGTAGCCCCTCAGTCTGTCTGTCTGAGCATCTATATGCAGATGAGATGAGTGGTTGAGTTAATCCTCTCCTCTCTGCGAGCAGCAGATATCCTCTCTGGAACACTGCCTCTGAGAGCAAGGGGAGGTGGGAGTGGAGGAGAGAAGTGGGGGAGGGATTCAGTGACAGTGGCACTGATTACACAGCTTAAATCCACCAATCAGAGGAGAGCAGCCCAGGGTTTTATCATCGCGATCACTCTGCCCCCTCCCGCTCTCCCGTTCACTGGAGCTGTGCGTAAGAGAATGTGTGGGAGGAGAGAGCGACAGTAGCAGGCACACAAGTGTGGAGGAACCGGGGAACAAGCGTGGGCCGTAACGGCCTGTGAGTGAGTCATCCATCACCTCTGAGCTAACGCAAACACTCTGCTAATAGCAGCACGTGGTCATTTCCAAGCATATTAACACTCAGCCAACCATTAAAAGGAATGAAAGAAAAAAAAAAACTGAAGTGACCCAATTAAAAAAAAAGTTGTGTTGTAGGCAACATGGGAAATTTTCATCCAAATAAAACCACAGCATTTCAACACATAATCAGAGGACAACCTTAAACGAATTTCCTTCTAAATCAGAGTAGCCTGAAAATCCCCACAGACCTTCCAGTGGTCTCCAGGTTCATCGGCTTATTGCAGTGGAATTGAATTTGCTTCGACACAATGCAGCACCTGTCACACAGCTTCCTGGCTTCCAACACTAAACCCAATTAAAGCGTTCTGTTAATGAGAGGCGGCGCTTTGCTCTCAAACACAGGCCATTCACAGACACTGCACATTAGACCCGCTGTCCCTGATGATTCCGGTAAACTTGGGGAAAGAAAATCTGTAATAAGCTAAAAAAAAAAAAAAAAAAAATCAATAATAAACTATACGTAATACATGGTAAAAATCATTAATTAAAACTAAACCTGAAAACTAGTTAAATTATGTTGTCCAGGGATCTTCAGCTTGTTATGCACTGCCATATTTATGTGTTGGATGCTCCAAATATCTGTGTGGATCATAAATTAAACCTAAAGGGGGCATGGCCTAAACTGGAGCTTTTTTTATTTATTTAATAAATCCCACCCTATTTCCCCCATGAAAAGTGAAATATAATAACACTCAGAATGCAAGTCTCCACCAAGTCCACCAATCCCCAATAAGAAACAAAATGTCAAAAATGTTATAATGTTAAAGAATCATTAAAAAAATATTCCTGGATACAGAATATGACCCGGATCATCTTCAAATTCTAATGGAATCTTCCTTGACCACAGCCCCACCTGTTGTAGAAATTTCATGAAAATCTGCACGTAACTTTTTGCATTATCTTGCTAACAAACATATAGGTATAAAATCCAGAGGTAGAAATCGACCTCAACCTCATGTACATTACTGGATTGTTATATTTATTTATTTTTTAAAAATCATATTGTTTTTATTGGCACCTGCCAGCGATCTTTACCAATACATTTATTTGGTTGTATTTCCCAAAATGTAAACAATCTAACAGCATAATTTAAACCATAGTGACCGTGACAAGGCAGTTACTAAAGCCTCGATCTTAAACAGTCTTCTGGGGTCAATCATCATAATAATGAAAGTATTCTGAACACTTCCATCGGAATAATTTAAAGCCATAAGGCTACCGTGAAAAACTGAGAGGATGTGGCTTCCATTCCCAGAATGTTTGGCCGTATTGAAATTTGCTGGTTCAAGCGCTGAATCAGTTCAACTATGTTTTTTTGGCTGGCATGTTTTCATTCACACATTTCCTCCACCCATATTTAGGATAGATCACCGCCAAAATCCGCTGGAATGGCCACAGTAGTCCCAGCCACGGTTCTTTCATATATACAGTTATATGAGAGCTAAATCAGAGATGCACCAATCAACTAGCCAGTTACTGGAACCAGACTGTTTATCAGTGCAGACCAGCAATCAGCTAATCAGTTTAAATATTCCCGGTTACAATTTTATAATAATATACGTCCATCTACACAATCCAAGTCTCCCTCGTCCCTCCCCCTGCTGGCAATGTATGCAAGTATATGTACATATGAACAAGTAGGCCTACGGGCAACACAACTCATTTCAGCACAACAGGATACACATCGCATGTAACTCACTCTTTCCTGCCTGCTTGCTTGTTTTTTTTAATAAAACAGATTTTTAATTCTTAGGGATCCATCACAATTATACAGGAGACGTCCAAGAGAAGTGAGATGTATTTTCTTTGCTGGGGTTAAAAGTCAAGTAAAACAGACAGTTCTGAATATACTGGAAAGGGAAACCAGTCCGACTTTATTTTCATTCAGATTTGTTTTTGTAAGATTACAGAAAAAAAGCTGACACCCCCCCCCCCCCCCAAAAAAAAACCCCAACAACATTGTCTTACACAGTTGTCCAATCAAGAACTATTATAAAATATATAGTCTTCTACTATTACTAAACCAAGGACATCAGAATCAATTTAAAAAATGCAAAAGCTGCATGTTCATGGT
Source organism: Neosilurus mollespiculum (assembly GCA_030014195.1). NCBI lineage: Eukaryota > Metazoa > Chordata > Actinopteri > Siluriformes > Plotosidae > Neosilurus > Neosilurus mollespiculum. The sequence goes on along the minus strand of JAQMYF010000012.1, from coordinate 32,521,497 downwards.
CTTTCTTTGTTCTACAAGCCTCATATCTGACTGAAGGAACGTCATTTTCTTTCCTGACTGAACTAATTTTTTTTGTTGCATTGTGCAGGTCCTGCATATAACTCAACCATCAGCCAGACACCGTGTGAACCCTCTGGCAAGCTTTCTAACCTTCTAACTTTTCTCAAGTTCTTTACATTTTAACGCAACTTTTACTTATAAAAAAAAAAAAAAAAACTAAACAAACAAAAAAAAAAAAAAACTAAAGCTGGTGAACAAAACAAAGCCCTGGAATCATCTTGACACAGATGTGGATATCTCTTTATGAAGTCCTGATTTCTTGCAGAGGCTTTGAACCCAGTGGGTGAAGATCAACTTCTCATCTAGAATCTGGTGCACAAGTACAAGCTCCACCTTCTGTCATTTCCCATTGTTCTTTTATTGTGACAGTTCCTCTTATCCTTGCATGATTATAGATTTTCTCCAACTTGACCTCCTCCTTGGACTGAATTTGAAAGCAGTGTGAGTGTATGCGTGCTCTACCAATATACACGTACTCACACACTCCCTCACAAAGGGTCTCTCTAATCAATACCAGAAGAGTTCACTAAAGCTATCCTCTTCCAGTTCAGAGCCCAAATTGTGGCTGGGATAAGAGAGAACTTCCTGCCTGCTGCTTTCCAGATCAATGAGCCGAACACAGGCCGACTGGCTGTAACTGCTGGAGCCGAGATGAAAGGCTGCGAATGCAGAACTCCAATGGAGCTGCTGCTGCTGTATGCCCAGGGACACGCTCACCCAGTGAAAGAAACCTGCGCCATGTGGCTCGGCACAGCAGCCCTGCACGTTTCATATTCACCTCCCCTCACGCTGCTGCTGTGTTAGTGTAATAGTGCGGCCCGCTGCTTGTTCAGGCTCTTTGGAGTTTAATAGCGCTGCCTGCTGCTCGGTGCAGTGCTGGCGTCTGGCTCTCCGGATGGGGCCGCTTATAGCCACTCCACTAATTGACACTGATTGATCTGCTCGTTTCTGAAACAGCACCCAGATCCAAACTGCACTCATAAAATAGATGAAGGCAAAGTGCTGTTAAGTCCACACCATTTTCAGCTTTTTCTAAAAGCAAGAGCAAGTGAAAGTCCATCTGGCTGTGTAATTACTCATTTGTCTGTTGCCTTTAAACACCTGATGGTTTAACAGGATTCTGATGCTTTTCGAGGCACATAAAATGGAATGGCGATCAACTGCTTCAGAATGGTACAGATCTGCCGTAATCATGATGTGGGATGAAATGTACTCGGATTTATGACAGCAGCGACTATAAGAAATGCTGTAAACAAATGTGAACTGACAACTCAAGTGACGAATAAAAGTTTTACTTCTAAAAATTACAATAACCGAAAAATATTTCATTTAAGCAAAAGACAAAAAAAGGATAGGAACAAGAGTGTTAACAATAAGGAAGTGAGAGGAAGTCATCTGAGTAGGCAAGAGTACTGGTTATGTAAGATGTAGAGCTTATCTGCATAGTTTTTAAAGTAGCATCAGAGAGGCTGGTCTTCCTCCGCTCATGAGGTCATACTCATATAGAAAAGTCAGTCTTCTTTAATATATATATATATACACACACACACACACACACACACACACACACACACACGGTTACTATCCTTTTATAAATAACGTATTTTAAAAGTTATGCAACATTATATAACCTACACTGGTGATTTGTAGTCACAGCACATGATTTATTAGTAAAGAGGAAAGAACCAGTACTCGGGTTCTCAAATGTTATCCGGAAGCTGATTCCACTTACTTTGCATGTCCCTTTGCTTTTATTAGCACTGATTACAGCACACAGCTGAGGTACAGGCTGCTCCCCACACACATACCTCCATCACACACATCCTCCTCCTCAAGACAAGCTGAGAACACTGCAGCGGAACATCGTGCACTAGAGAAACTGTTACTATAGCAGCGCTCTATATACTGAACAAAGCCTGAAGGCTCGTGATTATGTAAGAAGCTCACAGAGAAGTAAAGAGAACAGTACGAAGTCTTAAAACTATAAAAGTACCACTGAATGATGCATTTCAATAAACTAAACCAAACGTTTAATAAAGAGACATTCATATTGAATTATATTATTTACTATCTGATGAAGAATACCAGATAAGATTTTATATATTAAATCTCCTATTCAGTCAGAGTAATTTTGCTTATATTTATCATCTGATCCAGTCAACACAACTGAGCAGCAGATGTACAATGTAAAAAAGTAAAATAAAAAATACTACTAATAATAATTTTTGTTCCTAAAGTACCTATAAAATTATTTATATACAGCTTCAATAATCAAGCAAAAAACTTCAAGTAATAAAGCTGCTCATTTTAAGCACTTCGACATAATTTTTTGCATATCATCCTAATGTTTGTGCCACAATTAGAAAATACCTGTGAACCTAATAATAATGACTGGTGGAGTGAGCACACCTGTTCACTGACCTTTCATGTCTTATGGGTACCCGGACACATGCATGCTCTGCCTAACTTAAAGATGAAGTTGAACTTCTAATGATCTAATTAGATCCTGGCGTTAGACCTATTGGAAAGTTCCTGTCTATGTAAATATAATGATTATCGTAATATTACTTTACTTCGGTACAATTTCCGTAAGCTCTCAAATGTCTAGTGATAATAACATGAACAATATATAGCTCACATGAAAGGTAATTACCTAATAGAATCGAGTGGGCACTCATGGATTGCAGACAGCCAAACACACACAATGTCCTGAGGAACAAAAGTCGACACGTCACAGTACCTTCCGTGTAGCTCTCGCGAAAGGTAATAAAAAAGCGTAAGTCTCTGTACCACTTTTAGAGAGTAAGTTCTTCAACACTCTTTTTAACATAGCCTATAGAAAGTTCATTACGTGGCAAATATATTTTATAGGCAAAAAATTTTTTATCTTCTTATTGTATTTACTTATTTCCATTTTTTACTTACTCTGCAAACATTTTTTGGCCAGATAAATAGATTACTAGGCTCTGTCTGGGGCTCGGACAATGACAAATGAGGTGTGACTATCACATATTGAGTGCATGCATATTCTCTCTCCTGTCTCTCTCTCTCTCTCTCTCTCTCTCTCTCTCTCTCACATACACACACACACACACAAGGTCACACAATCTGTACATGATACATGAGCTAATACTCACAAATAATTACTTTATATCATTGGATACACCAGAAAGCCATTAGTGTGCATGCGTGTGTGCGCGTGTGTGCGCTTGTGCGAATGTGTGTCCACAGGTTAAGGTAAAGAATGGCTCAGCTCTGTACAAATTAATATTTTATCTTTTGGGCATGATGTATTTTTCAGCTTATTCTGTTTTCATCTCAGAATGTTGAGTTGATATACATGTGAATATTTTGATCTACGAATACAGTATATATTTTGAGCTGTATTAATTTCTATAAAAGGCAACGTTACAGAAACACAACTGTGTTATGTATCTTTACCTTAATCCAAACCAACGTTCATAATCTAGCACTTAATAGCCTAATCTGTAGCACATAATCACAGAGAAGGATATGTCTAAAAGTTTCACAGTTTCAGCATTAACACTGAAGGATATTTTAAAGCCTCAGGAAAGTGTCAATAATGGAGTCGTTTGTACTGCATTGCTGTGTCATGGTGTGAGAAGTCTCCATAAAAACAGCTCTCTCGGTCATGCGAGACAGAAAGAGGACTTTCTGTCATGCGAGTCTGACCATTAAACCTTGTCAACGTGTAAAATTTGTGTAATATACATCACATGCTTTAAGTATGTTAATTTGGGAAATTCTACAGCAGCCCTTCAGCTTCTATTACAAGTGAGTTCTTTTGAGTAACCCAGTTTTCTCAGTACAGAGAAAACTATGCAAACGTCCCTTTGTTAATAACTAAAAAGACCTTGTAGCACTTTATTGCTCATGTCACAGCCTAGTTCTAATTTGTCCAATAATATTATATTACTGATTTTATTTTATTTATACAGCTCTTAGGGCTAAACGATATAATATAATTCTGATATCACAATACAATATTTCACAATACAATTTTTTGAGATATAATTTTCTTTTAATTTAGACATAAAAAAATAATAATTATAAACTAGCTGGACATTATTAAGTATTTAATCTTTAAAATTTTATATGTGACCCATCACAGCAAAGTGGGTATTAAGTCAGAAATTATTCATTTTGAGTTATTGGTACCATTTTGTAGCTGACATCCTAAGCTTCAAAATGACACCAAATTTTCTAACGTATGGTGCTAGTTTTGTAGTAACTAACCAAAACCTTCCAGGAATTTTCAGGCCTTTTAAGCAACTTTGGAGAAAATCACATTTAAAGTTCAACAAAGTATTTAATAATTTCCTACTTAATACCCACTTTGCTGTGATGGGTCACATTTTTAGGTACTAAAAGCTTTATAATATACAAGATATTTATAAATAAGGCTTACCTTTCACATATAAAAAAATGTAACATTCTATTATCATTAACAAGAGTTTTATTGCTGGAAGTTTGTGAGCAAGTGTTATATTATCTTATATTACACAATTCTTTATACATAAAATGTATTAAAAAAATGCCTTCAAGAATCGTCACATAATATTTGCTACATTGCCCACCCTGAATAACACGCATTGTAGGAATTGCTTTAAGATGGACTCACACAGGAAGCAATGAGCAATATGTGACCATGCAACATACTGACAGTGACCAATCAGAGCCTAAAGTTATTGCTGATTGACAGATGTCGCCAAAAACTGGGTTCCCTGAAACCTTAGACCTTATAAAATAGTGAAATATTACACGTGCAATTCCGGAAGTAATTTGTTGCTCTTCACCTCCTGTTTGAATGTGGCTTTAGTTTAAGAAAAACACAATTATTTTTTTAAATGTGGGGGAAAAGTAACCATATGAGACAGCTGTGCTTCCCTCTGGATGGACCCCTGTTATTTTTCTGCCTCTCAGATTGAATGCAGGGATAATGAACCTATATTAGAGGCTCACTGATCATTATATTTGATTAAAGGCATAATTATGCGTGTCTTATTGTAATCACTATAATACATACAAGTGTCCACTAGACTCTAAGACTTGAAGCTGAAATTCATTTAGTGTTTATGCTGAAGGGTATAATGTAGCACTGTACAGGAGTATCATCCTGCAGTTTCAGGCTGTATATCTGACCAATGTTACGCTGTGCTGCATTCTTCTCCTCACCGCATGATGAGAAGAAAACAACTACATAAACACATAACAGCAAACTTTCAGACATTCAGGCAGAGCTGCAGTACTGCAGTGTGACTGCAACCAGTACACAAACTTGAAACAATTTAACTGAAAGGTCAACACCACTGATTTGATGCAGATGAAAGCAGGAGTTACCTCACAGGCTATTGAGGCTAATTAAGATACTTCTATTCAAGCAGTACCCAAGTTCTAGCCAAAAGCAAGATTCTACTCACTGTGGTGTTTTGGCTAATGTTTCATAACTACTTTCATAACTACAGGCCTGAAGATGAAAATCACCGAATGATGCTAGGGTGGTGTAAAACGGAAGGGGAGAAGAGATACATTTGAGAAGACATTTCATTAATTTTATCCCACATAGTGGAAAAACAGAATGCATATACAAAAAGGAATAAATTGAAGATTATTTTTGGGTTTTGTTACATAAAAATGAATAGCAAAAAAGGAGACTAACAAATTATATCACATTACAGTGCCATTTTCCCTCTTTGGAAGAATGAAAGATGTTTGAGTAAAATGAGCAGCACTGTTTATTCAGCATGCTACATTATGACTGTTCATTTACTTGTGAATTGTTGCAGCTGGAGGTGGATATAAACCATTGAAGTCCATATCAAAGCACGCTAAAACATCTAAACGTTTGAGAGTGACTCATAGCTCATGTGTCTATATGATGACGAAAAAGCATCAAAATTAAGTGGGCACTGAATATGTGTGGGACTAACGGTGTTTGTTGTAAGGAGCTTGGTTTCCATAGGAACAGCTCATGTGTGCTTCCGGTGTGGAGGATCAGTGATTATCCTGTTTGCTGAAATGGTCTCGGTGAATTCTTTAAAAGGAAATGGTCTCTGTGAATTCTTTCACACTTGGGAGGAAAAAAAAAACAACCCATTCAGCCTCCTCAATGATTCATCCTTCTTTCACCCACACTGATTGAATACACATAACAATAAATAAATAAATAAACAAACAAATACTCCTACATCTCAGAATAGCCTCCCACTCAAATCTCCTACATCAGATGCCTTACACGAATATATGATGCAGAACCGACTGTTTATGTTTATTCATATTAAGGAGAACCATCTCAAGTATCTGTGTGCCACATATACACGGATTCAGCTGTTTGATTCGAACCAACGTTCCTTAACTTAGAGTTAATTGTTGAATGTAATATTATACATTATATGTTTTAATTAGATATAATATAATGAATATCATTTGTTTATCCCTGGATCTATGTTCTTTATACACAAAGGCTGTTGGCATTTTTTATTGCCTAATTTCTGACAAAAGAATGACAGAATTGATGGAATACGTTTTCACCCTTAAACCCTTTTCTGATTCATTTAACATCGAGCAGTTCAAAATCAAACCAAATTACGAATAGCTCAAAACTATCAAAACTTCCTCAGTCTTCTCTCATAATTTACTGCAATAAAACAGTTAGTTCTTATTCACAAATCTGAATAATTGAGCAGCTTACACACATTTGACTCCAAGGTGGCTAATAACTAGCAGTAAACCACGTAACGAGAAGGCTACATTACATGAATGAAAAAAAAAACACAAAAAAAACCAAAACAAACCAAACAAAAAAAAAACCCTCACTCTTTCACAGGTTTTAGGGAAAAACTTGGACAGGACATTCAGCAATTTTGGTCTGATTCTATGTATTTATTATCTGTGGCCATAAAATACATGTTTCTGCTCATTACTTTCAAACGAATGATGCACCCACAAAATGGCTGAATGGCATGCTCCGAGTTAGAAAACTGACAGTCTGTATCAGTGTCCTCCTACTGACAATAAACAATGATCCAGTCATTCATCTCTTACATGATAGCAGTCACTGCATAGCCACTTTACTGGCTTGAGAATCTAATAATTAAATAAAATATATAAAATATATTTTTAAAAAAACATATACAAATTCATTATACTTCTGTTAAACCCTTGGGGGAAAGAGACTATATAACAGACAAATTAATCATTGACCAATAAATTCAATTATGCTTTAAAGGTCAGATATTATACCCATTTTCAGCCTTTATTTTTCATTTCGGACACCAGAGGAGCAACAAACTACGTTTCCTAATCCAAAAAACTCCATAGATAGTGGAGGAAGGCCAGCTAATTCAAAGGCCCAGCATGCTGTGATGCACTAGTGTGCACAAGAAATAAAATTGGTGAAAACCTAGTGTTTACAGGCACCCCGGGGGAAAAAAGATGAGCTAACCTTGTTACTTGACACTCTGGCATCGTCTAACACAGCTATTCCTACACTGTAGCAAGATTTGTGTGTTAGAAAAAATGTGGAAAAGCATAATATCTCCCCTTTAAATATATGTTTATTGTAGCATGTACATCTAACATGTAGAATTGCATACTGGAAATTGTTTCTGACTGCTGACGTGAGGCAATATATTAGCCCTATTTAAAAACTGCTTAGTATGATACAAAAATAATTGGAAAACTATTCAGACATTTAACGCCCTTAAAGCTGCAATTACTTTATGCAACTTTAGATAATGCAATGCTCTATACTTTAACAAATATGGTCAACATTGTTTTTCATGACTGCCTGTCCCTTTGCCCATGTACAGTGTTTTTGTTTATTAGCCATACCTTTACCTCAATATACTTGTTGGAATGATGTTTTTGGTTCTCATTGCCTAGAATATCATTGTTCAATATATTTTCACCAAAAAAATAATAGAAAAGTAATTTTTGACTTCTTTTTATTAGAAGCCCTTTTATACAAAAGAGGTGGTGTATAATCTTCATTGCACACTACTGTATGTAAGTAGATATCTATACATATATACATACACATAGGCTAGCCTATATATTTCATATATATATGTCCCCTGTAATACATCCCAAAGCATCAGATCCTAGCACAAATGGAACAAATCTGAGATGCACTTTCCTCTGCCTGTTGTGAAAAGCAGCTTGACACCAGAACAACCATTTATATTTAGAAATATCATATTTTTATAATATGTGTATGAGATGACAAGAGGCACGTTGGTGTAGGAAATATGCAGATTTTTTTTTTTTTGAAAACCAAAGGTGTAAATAGAGGTGCACAGGACTGTCGCCGGCCTCCTCTATATAGAAGAGGTGAATTTGTGTGACCTGTGCATTTTGTGGGTTTTTCTTTGTAAAAAGGGGTGGATTCACGTGACATGTCATAATTTCATGGGTTTTTCTTTGTCAAAAGGGGCGGATTTGCCTGATGTGTAAAAATCAGTCGCTTGAGCCATTCAAAAACAAGCAAAAAGGACCGAACTGCTTCCGAAGCTGTTCTCTCGTATTCACGAGCCACTCTGCTCACACGAACAGGCCCAAAACTTTTTCCGAGACCGCGAAAACGGACCATTTACCTCGAATTCGTCCGATTACCTCTGAAAATATATTCGATAACCCTCAAACTAAAATTCACTTGTAAATTTGGCCATGATTGCTTACATGTGAGCTAGGCTTTAAACAGACTTCTCACAAAGCTCTAATGAAGGGGTGGGGTGGGGGGGGGTGTATCAAATCACACTGCATTACTAGAGTCATCTGACCTGATTTCAGTTTAAAAAAAAAAAAAAAAAACCCTATGTTTTTCCCCTAGAACTACTGAGTGTCTGGGTAAATTGGCTTTTTATAACCATAAACACATGACTAAACATTGGTTCCTGTCTTCTAGTGAGTTTTATGTCAGTGAGCTGAGAAAAAAAAAATCCCAGGAGAACAAAGCCTTTCCAGTTACACTGACGTCAAGACAATTTCCTATAAATAGATGAAGAAATAAAAATGTGACATAGGAGAGCTTACTGTATAATAAATCTATTACTTCTAATCTGCATTATGCAATTTTCACTTTTTTAAGATTTGAGTCTATATACCAGATATACAGATTCATGCATTTATGCTAATGAAGTACAAGACCATCGTATTAACACCCAAACATGTTTTAAACAAACCTCTATTTCCTTGCATTACTTACATTTTAATTCTCTATTAATGTAAAATTCATGACAAATTCTAACTTTATTATTAATCCATAGAGCAAGGACAGCTCTGATGTGCTTTGCCCAGTCTCATGTTCACAAATATAATTTATCCTCAGACTATGATGAGGTAATTGTGTTAATGCAGAATAATAGATATGACTTCTCATATTCTCATATGAGTTCTCATATTCCTCAGCACATCAACAGTCCTCTCGTGATCATGACTCTGATGTAGCTTATCTTATGTCAATAAATCTGTACGTGTGTGTTTGTGTGCTCTTTTACAGCTTGTTTTTAAACTTATATCCTAGATAGCGAATCAATCAGATCATGCTATTTCCATGTTATATAAACTAATAAGGCAATTACCGAATGAGCAATGCATGATATGGAAAATTATTCGGTCAAAGGGTTGTCATCTGCTGAGGCCGATTTCTATAACTTGATTATTCATTCAACCTATTTTCCAGTCGTGCAATAATCAACTCTTCAATGGCAATGATGCAATTATTCAGTCATCCCGTGGCAATACCAAGAATTATATGATGACTTTCCACCAATCAGAAACCAAAAATCTCTTGAATGAACAATACGACACATTTATTCAATTGGCAGTTACTTAAAGTAAGGGGACTCAAACTCGTCCTTCAAGTAGTTCAGAGCCCTGAAGAGCCACAAGTGCATGCAACGGTTTTGTGCTCTGTTCTCTTCTGGAACTGTTCCTGATTCATCAAAGCAACAAAGGATTTAAAGTAGTTCCTAATGATATGTGTAAAACAGTACATCCTGCATTCAGATATTTTTCCTCAAAGAACAATACAGTGATTTCAGCGGGAGATCTGATACCATTTTAAAATGAAACAACATCTGAATCTCTCATACAATAACGGTTAACTTCATTTTAAATGAAAAAAAAAAAAAGCATTTAAATTAAGATATAGTATCTCTCTTTAAATGCAAAAATATCTGGCTGTGCTTAATGAGTATATGAGCTTATTCGGTATGTTTAATTATATATGACATTAAAAGCGCTTTTGCACAAATAAACAGGAGAAAAAAGATTTGGAGGAAAAAACCTTTTCTAGAGAATTTTATTTGCCAATATCTGGCCCAATAAGAACATTAATAATACAAGTATCATACAGCTGATGCTACCAAGAAAAGGCAGAGACTTTCTGACTTCCTGTTCAATGGAGAACACCTCTATATTAACAATCAACCTACAGAGACACAAAGCAATTTGCACAACAGTACAAGACATGGTGCACAGTCAGCACAACCAGTTTCATTAACATCTCTTTGCACCAAACATACAAAGACATCTCTATCTGGTCTGGTGTGTTGATTCACTGTGGCCAAGATTTTGTTGTTTCAGATTTTTGTATAAATTACAAATCATTAGCTTCACAAAATAAATATCTATTGGAAATGTTTTGTCAAGATTACCAAAACAGTTCAAATTATAATGTTCCAAAAGGCATAACATCAATTAAAGCATTGTAGCTTGATTAACACCCCCCCAACCCCCCGCTCACAATTAGAAACTCATCCTCCCTAATAATTCAGGCTAAGAGTTCAAATGATGACTGTGTATAATTAGTGCATCTTTAAAACAGGGTTAATTTGCTCTTTAGCTAGCTTAATTGTGCAGCGGAGATGACTGTGAGATGTTCAGTGTGGTGCAGATGCAGTGCCCCTTCTCAGAGCATTTCTCACCAGTCAGCACGACCCAGCGAAAGGTGTGGAAGTAAAAAGTCAATAAATTATAATAATGACCTGTGTTGTACCTTACCTCTAAAACTCTCTTTCACAAGATATCTGCAGTACTAACTGTCTTCCTACCTTCACATCATCACATATCCTTTCAGTTATATAGTGGGATTGTTTTGTGCGGCTATGCATGCATGCGCTCCCAAATTGATTATTTATTCATTTTAAGTTTGTACAGTGGTGTAGTGGTTAGCATGTCCACCTTACAGCAAGAGGGTTCTGGGCTTGAGTCCCTGGTTCAGGCGTTTCTGTGTGGACTTTACATGTTCTCCCTGTGCTTGTGTGGGTGTCCTTCAGGTATTCTGGTTTTCTCCCACAGTCCAAAGACATGCACATTAAGCTAACTGCCTGTTCCAAATTGCATCTAGGTGTGAGTGTAAATGGTTGTGTGAGTATGCTGGCCATGCGTGAGTATGTACCCCGCCTTAGCCTAGTGTTGGTTGAGATAGGCGCCAGCCTCCCTGCAAAAATCTTTCAAAAATGTACAGCTTTAGACGTATGACAACATTCTTTTACATAGTTCAATGTTTTTAAATTCGTAACAAAAAAAAAAAAAAACCTGTAAAAACTGCAATATTGAATCAGGATATTTATAGATGTAAATCGCATGTAATTATATTGATATTGTATCTGGTGTTTTCTGGTGATTCCTGTAGACATTAAACTCATTTTACAAGTACAGTAACCCGGCTCTTTCTTTTTCACAAAAAGGCTTATTGTTGTGTCTAAATACAAAAGTGATAGAAAGGATATAATCATGACACTGTGAGTAACATGGAAATTTCCAGCACTGTCAATAGAGAAAATATTCCAGAGTCAACAGTTGAGTCATGGACAAGGGAAACCTCATCATCTGCCATAAAGGAGGAACCGAGGAAGAAGCTTATGGGAAACACACAAGGCAGATGTAAACACAGCATGTGCGTTCTTCTGAAAGGGACAGCTCATGGTGTCTGTGTCATACTGAAACACGGATACAGATACACAGACTAAACACGTAAACAACTCCAAACTCCTCCAGCACATCGACAAGCTTGAAAGTTACTAAGTGACAAGCTAAATGAGACAGCAATGCAAGCCTACAGATAGGACTGCATTTCAGTGAAAATTCCAGAAACAGTGATGCAGAACAATCCACATCAATGTCGTGCGGACACATTGCAATTTTAGACATTATTACCAAACGTTTAATTCTGAAAGAAGTATAGTGCACAAGACCATTAACATTATAACACAGTAAACACTTCTGCACAAAAAAACAAAAACAAAAAAAACATAACAGCTCAACTGAAACCTTTTAATTAAAAAAATATGCTGTTTTTACAGTTCATCTCCATTTCATGACAAATGGTCACCAACTTAGTTTTTTATTTATTTTTTTTTGCAGGAGGGTTGAATGTTGTGTGAATGTTGTACGTGACTCATCAAAACACCCACATGACTGCTCATTAATAACAGCCGAGACTGGACAAAATGTTCACAACTTTTTTTGTACACAACAAAACTAGTTGTCTGATGTCTCATCTGTGTCTTAGAGTCTAATGTACTGTACAGGTCAGGATCGTGATGGACAATCATGCTAACACAGCACAGATTAGTCTAAATGTTAAAATCACTTAAACATGGTGTTCTATCCACCAAGAAAATGACATGTATTCTTGTACCTTACCAATCAGATCAGGTGTTTTGGGTCTGGATAACAATGAAGGTTAAAAGGAAGCTACAAGTTCATATGCTCAATACCAACTAGTTAATTTATATCTGTTCAAGTAGTAAAGAGAAATAATGAAGGATGGACAAATCAGATTCTGTGCACCAGATAGTTTTTTACAAGGTTGTCAGTGGAGAAACTAGGAAAATGAAAATACACTGGGCTTCCCATTTACTTTTACAAAATAAAACCTTTCATTGATATTTACACAGCTCTGCGATGGTCTGGCGAGATGTTCAGGGAGTACCCTGCCTTCACCCAGCATCGGCTGAGATTGTCGCCAACCTCCCCACGACCCTAGTAGGATTAAGTGGTTTGGTTTGAGTGAGAGTGATATTTATATTCAGTGACCACTTTATTAAATGCTCATTCACACATTTATCATAGCCTGGTTCTTTGTGATAGATGGGCTGGGTTGATTTTAGAAACTAGATCTCCTGGAGTTTATAAAGAATGAAGTTTAACAAAAATCTATAACAAATAGTTCTGTGGGTATAACTGCCTTGATGATGCAAGAGGTCAGAGGAGAAGAGACAGACCAGTTCGAGCAAATGAGACGTACAACTGCAACTTAAATAACCACTCTGTACATCTGTGGTGTTCAGAAAAGCATCTCAGAATGTAAAATACCTCAAACCCTAAGGTGGATAAGCCACAATTTCCTCCGGGATCAAAAGTATTGTAATTTGTCTAAAATGTCCTTTTGCAGACAAATATATAAATTAAAAAAATTAATATATTAACCAGTTTCAAACAGTATTTTTGCTTGTGATGCATAAAGAGAACATCACAACTGACAGCCAAAATATTCTATAACTTTATCCAGGAGGACGATAGATTAACAGGCACCCATTTCTTGGAATTCTCATTTGTTTCTCTAACTCTATATTAATGCATTTAACTGGCTGACTGAGACATTGCATTACATTATAGATAGCTTTATAGGAAACTAAAAAGTAGGTTAAATAATACATTTTATATTTGTCCAACCTACATACTTTATTGGCAAAGATATTTGTATGGCAATTATTGCTTGAAATTCATGTCTGTCTTAATTATGGAACTTACAAATAAATAAATACATAAATAAATTGAGTAACAGGTGCTGTATAGTACACAAGCTCTGTGCTTCTTAGGTGTATTTATTCAAAGAAATCATACCTTTATCATACATATTTCTTTACTAAAACCCAAACAGTATAGATGAGACATAAGCAGACCTACCCGCACTTCCAGGCCACTTTCCTCCCCTGGTGGCTCCTTACAGTCAGGTGTGTCTGTGCTGACGGGTGCAGGTTTCTTTAGCGCTGGCTCACGGTTCAGTGTGGTGTATCCCACGTGCTCGTAAATGGGGTTAATGGTCATCTTTGAGATGTATTCAGCTGCTTTGGTCTCGATGTAAAGGGTGATTAGGCCATCTGTGACCAAGTCGTGGATCGACTCAAACCGCTTCTCTCCCACAAAGTGCTTTCCATCATAATAGAGGCGGAAGTTGCGGGTCTGGTTCCCGAAGCTGATGGGAGTAAGAGGGGAAAAAAAATAAGTGCTGGCAGGAAAGGCAACAACAGAGGAAGAGACTTAATGACCAGGTGAAGAACGAGAGTACGATGGCAATGGGGAAATGCTTTCTACCCAAACGGTTACTGCTACAAATATAACCATCTAGTGAATCTGAGCACTTTATCCCACAGCTGTGAGAGGGTCTGACGAGAAAGCAAGAATATGTAAGTGTCATCAGCTTTCACACACACACACACACACACACACACACACACACACACACACCCTGATCATCTTTCAGGGCTAAAGCACTAAGTGGCCATGAAGGAGCCAGTTCTGGGATCAATAAGTAAATTAGGAGCAATCAGCCTTTCATCGACACACAACATGTAAACAATACAATGTTATTATATCACACACACATATAAAAGACGCAGAGAAACATTACACACATACAACCCTTTTCCTTTTCTATTTTGTCTCAGAAGTGACATAAGCAAAAGGGAAAAGTAGTGACTTCCATAAAGATAAGTTATACATTAGCCTAAATTTGCATTAGCCAAGTTTACCATGCAGTCAGTGATACATGGTGAAAGTGATCAGGTAATTCAATTGTAAACTTATCACCGCATGTTCTATACAGTTTATACACTTTGTGGTGTTAATTAAACTACAACAGAAACTATAAGAACCACACCATAACTACCAATACAAATTAAACACCTAATGCTCCATAACAATAAATTATGCCAGTACATCAATCAGAAATATATGGGTGGATGATATACAAAAGCATAATTACAAAAATTACAGAAATAAAAAATTAATCAGCAAAGGAGAGGTGGATTTCACTGAATACTCCTATTCATCAAAATATCCTTTGAGCCTGAGGTGATTAATTGTTTTGGTACATACTAAACACTAAAAAGCACAATTAAACAGGATTTTAAAAATGTTTCAACCGTGACAGTGGCAGACGCATATGTCAGACCCCAAGCAGTACAAGCAGAGCAGAGCAGAGAAGAGTTACCGGCTTTATGCAGGATTTCCACGGCTTTGCGGATCAGGGGATTGTTACGGACTATTGGCCATTTGGTGTGTAGATTTCTTGGTATTTTTGGGACAGCTTTTACTGAATTTCTAGAATTTCAGAATCAGAGACCACCGCACAAAGTGCCAACGATTTTGATTCAACTTCATCCTGATTGAATATTATCTATTATTATTCAATCAACATATTTTCTTGTTTCTGATTGGTGGAAAGCAATCAATAATTTTTAGTATTGCATCGAATTATTACAACTGAATTATAGCCATCGGATTGCAAGCTTTAAAAAGAAGTCAGTCTCGGAGGCCTCGGTGGATAACAACCCCTCAAACAAATAATACTCTATACCACACTTTACCACATTAAATAATTGCTTATCATTCTTAGATAGCAAACCAATCAGATGTACAGCATATGCTAAAATAATACTTTACGAGAAAAAATAAATCGAGTAATTACCAGTAATTACATTTCTCAGAACAACTATATCTCTGGATTACGTAATACAGTGTTTAGTGTTCTAATATGGCCTGGCTGCTTCTGGGTACCGGCTGGGTTTCCTGTGCGAGTTCCGTTATAGTCCCAGAGAGAGGGATTATCTGACGTATACAGGAATATAGGACTGCAGGGAGATTTGTCTTCACACACAACAGTTTTTTTGCTAGATCTTGTTTCCGGCTTTCTGTCTGAAGAAAACTGATAGTCCATTATCTGAAGCTAATGTAATTAACTGATTAGGAACGAATGCCATCATAATACACCTTAAAGGTTTAGTACTTGTTTACATTGAGAGTTTAAGAAATACCCTAGGATGGTTTGTCTTTTTGGTTAAAGTTTAAAGAAAATGCTCAATGCTTTTTGTTACTTTATCAGAAAAGATTTTCCAGCACTCGTTTCTGAGGCAAATCAATTTCACCAGTGATAACACACTACAATTTAAATGTACATCGCAACATTGCTTGTTTGATTTAATTGTGGTGGTTGGTCCTTTTTAAATGCATACAAGCGACAGTATACACAGAAATCACACACACCACAATACCCCCTAACACACAGATTTGTGGAGCTCATTAAGGCGCTAAAGCTTTCGCTAAGCAGACCCATACCCTAATCCTGTTAATGTTAAACAGGCCAACTATAACTCTTTTATTATGGAGACATCATCTGTAACCAGAGGCTGCTAAATCTTGGAATATATGCAAACAGATGATATCTCAGCCCCTAGCCCCCAATTTAATCCTCTTTATTTTGCACGCCATTAAATCCAAAATTGCTTCTATCTTACACAACACAAGAAAAACTCAGAGAATAAGTCACAGTATTAGAAATATTATCTTAAATGTTTAAGGATTTTTCAGTTACTAATACCGAAAGATGGCATCACATCCTTGATTGTGGTCCACTACAAAGCATGACACTGAAAGCTCCTGGTGTGATGTGTAGCAAACAAACAAAGAAAGATAATATAATAATATTATATAATTTGATAATATTAAATAAGCATTTCACAACATTAAATTCAAGAAATATGAGAACGAGTCAAACAACTGCATATTACATATCTGAGAGCTAATTAGCTGTTTACATTAACATGAGTTTTTCCATTGATGCTCTTAATACATTAGGTATATCATGATTATCTCTAGGGCAGCCAGTCTGCAAATTCTCATTGTTTAACAATAAAAACATAACTAAACAAAAAGATGTATGTTGAACTCAACACCACTGCGACATAAAATACTATGCTCTGTGTATGTAGAATGCAAAAATGTATAATAAGTGTCAGTTTTGCTAGGGCCTACAAGTAGTTGAGTGGACACTTTGTTTTCGGTGTTTGGGATAAGAGGGCTACTAATGTACACAGCGCATTCACCAAATATCAATGGAAGAAAATGGTAGAAGAAAGAATTTCAGAAACACCCTCATTTTTGTTTCTGTCCAATTTTGTGACGTATGCTTTAAACTCACTATAACCTCTTAAGATGCCACTGTCCTAATATGAGGACATCATATTTTCTCCCAACTACACTGTGTGTATGTCCTTGTAAGAGCCTCATATGAGGGGCATTGATCATTATTTTCTTTTCCAAACTTCTCCCTGTTTAAAGACATTGATCAAGTTCCATAGTTTCAGGTAGTAAGGAACAGAAGTGGTGTGGAAAAGAGACAAGACAAACAACATTAAGTGTTGGGTCTTAGGAGAATATATATTGCAAAAAAGCCTAATCATGAAAATAACTGAATCAAACTTTAAGACTGCATTTCTCAATATTCCAGTTCAGCATGTGGATTACACAACACTAACATGCTGAGATCTGATAATTAAAGAAAGGTCATCCACACGGTCATTACATCAGCTAAATTTAACACAGGACAGAATAAGCTGCTGGGACTGCAGTAACACTTTTCCCCCTCAGGACTGCAGCCAGGAAGCTTTAACAGGTTTAGCGTACTCAGGTTTAAATGAAGGAATTAAAAAGAGAACACAAAGATAGAGTCTGAGAAAGAACATTAATATCAGAAAGGTATAAATAAGGAACATTTCATATTGAGAGTGGAGGATCACAGACCGTAAGGCTAAAGTATAAGTGCCAGGTTGTCTCTGGCTTTCTCTTATGAGGTAACTTCCTTCTGCCACACTCAGCAGCTGATCCGCCTCCTCTCTGGAGATCATGCCATGGTACCTGTGCGAAAAAAAGATGCATCCTTCACTATTTCTATTCATTTAATAACACACAAAACTTGATCAAGCTAGAAAGAAAAAAGGTACTGGAACTCACTCTCGACCGTAGTATTTCGGCCTGTTTTCAACCTGTGAGAAAGAGGAAAGACGTCAAAACACAATCCATATAAACAAACGAGCTGTTTCACACCCAATTTATTTATGCTTATACCTATACTGTCCTATATTATACTATAGCTTTTTTTATTCTACCAAATTGATGGCACAGGAGGAGGTTCCCTGATTCTGTCAAACTTCAAAACCAGGGGTGTTTGGAAGAAACAAGTGACACAGTAAAATCTACAGCTGGAAAGCACCAGGAAATCACAGTGGGATGATTTATAATGCATGATAGGTATCCACAGAGAATTGATCTGTTGAAAATAGGCTATAGAAATAATATATTAGCATAATAAACCCACAAACAGCACGGCCAGCTGTTTAACCTTGAGTTGACTGTGAGACAGCAATCATCAGAAAAGACGTGAAAATGGATCTCATGCAGATTATAGTGATATTGGCTTGTCTGAAGACACATCAACTTCTTTTTCTGTCTTCACATCATACTCGGTATTTCTTCCTCTAATGATGCAGACGTTTAGTGTGATACAGCAGGGGAATAGCAAAAGTGGGGAGAGGGAAGGAGAGGGAAAGAAGCAGAGAGTGAGAGAGAGAGAGAGAGAGAGAGAGAGAGAAGGCAGAGATAGTGAGCAAGAGATCGAAAAAGGGAGAAAGAGTGAGAGAGAGTGCTGGGAGGGTAACGGAGAGTTGTTATATTTGTTATTTCATATAGCAGCTGTAATTTCCAAGGACATCTGGCTAAACACGGGTGTCAAAAATAGTAGCTATTGTATCAATTCTTCCAGAACAAACAAACAATGTCATCTATGAGCTATATGTAATCTATAAACATGTATGTGTACAATAGTATAACCTCACAACCTTCACATAATGAAATCCATAGAGCAGGAGAAAGTAATATATTGACGGAGACAGCATGTCACTGAATAAACAAGTCTGGGATTGCCCAATTCTGTCCTTTATTACAGTGAAAATAAGGAGGAGGAGAGGAGTTAATGAGAAAATCACAAATGTTTAAGACAGTGTGACAGGCATACAGATGGGATGCAGCGAGGGAAGCGTGTTTACAGGTGTGTGTGTGGGTGAGCGTTCCAGATTTACAAACAAATTTGGTTTCTGGAAAAAATCTAAAGTAAAAGCCAATAGTGCAAACTTGCTCATGTAAGTAGATTTCACTTCATTCCACAGTCTCGGGGCTTCTGAAACACAGAGCAAACTGAAGAATTAAACCAACCTTTAAGGAACACGCCTGTGTAAAAATATAAAGGGTGGAATCACAGATGGAAAGAACAGCAGGGAAAAGAAGGGAAACTACTCGAGGAACAAACTGTATGTGTGAATGAAAATCTGGAGGTGAAAAGCCTGGAGGTCTCACTAAAATATGTCAAACGATGATGACTCACTCAAGGGGAAGGCTGGATCTGCCCTCTTTCTTAGATAAAAACAGGACATTATGAATAAACAAATAATGTTGCATCCATTCGAACAGATTGTAATCTGATTTAACTTGGGTGTTAGTATGTGCATGTGTGTGTGTGTGTGTGTGTGTGTGTGCACGCGCACTGGTGCAACAAAAGCACTAACCTGAATGCTTAGTGGACCTTGTGATGAGCTCAGGACAGTCCCAGCCCATAGTGCTGATTAAAAATGAACAAACCCCCTGGATTACGTCACAGGGACAGAGTGTCCCAGAACATTGCTGCAATGCTGATCTGGCTTTAAAAAAATATATCTCTGCCGCAATGTACAGCACAGAGAACCTTACAAACGGCCTTTCCTATCCACATCATAATGAATCATACAGACAAATGCAGACTGACACTTAGCTTACATTTGGATCCGTAAGTATTTGGACAGTACCAAGTTTCGTTAAATTCACCTCTGTACACCACCATACTATCATCAACAAAGCATTTATCAAAAGTATGCCATTAACTATTTAGTGATTACAGCCATTTTTACACAATCCCTCCATTTTCACAGGTGCAAAAGTAACTGCACACCTGATTGATAAGCAGCTTTTTTAAAGTCTGAAATTCTGCTTGTTTTGAACATTTCATTACATCTTGATGACACCATTTCAAACCCACTGTGCTGATGTACAAAAGCAAAGTAAACCAAACTGTCGCTGTGCTTAAGGACCCAGCAGAGTAAACACACTGTGTAGCTTGTGCTAATGTCAGTAGATTCTAACTGGAGCTCTTTCTTGTGTTGTGGGGATGCACAGCCAGCTCAGTACAAACAGTAATAAATCATAGATTTTACAGATTATATAAAATAGTCCTGAGAAAATCCTTTTCAATAAAAGACTAGAAAATAAAGAGCCCAGGACAAACCCAATCTCTCCATTTCTCTCGCGCACACGCACACACTTAATTAGGTGCATTAGCATAGTATCAAACACTTCATGATGCGAACAGGAGCAAAGTAAACACTAAAGCGCTTTACTCTGAGCATCTAAAACTGCTAAATGTTATTCTAAATTAGAAAACAAACTAACGTTCTCAGTTTTTTGTTATCTTTCAATTAAACATTTTTTCCAATACCCTAATAAGCTTGATTTTTTGACTATATTAAACCTGCAGGGGAAATTTAACTTCTGCGTTTAACCCTTTCAAAGTGAGCACACACACACACTCAAGCAGTGGGCTGCCAAACACTGAAGTGCCCGGAGAGCAGTTGGGGGTTAGTTGCATTGCTCAAGGGCACTTCAGCCATAAACGTGGAGGAAAGATGTTTATCCATTGTGTTAATGGCTCAGAGATATTATTTTTTTATATATACATTTTTTTTATATTTATATGATAACGATATTTCATATACAGTATACTAAACAGGAAGAGGACAATCTGATTGTTTTACAATCTTGCGTGAATAGACCTTAACCACTCAGGATAATGCTTAAATCAAAATGGCAGTCAAAAAATGGTTTGTCAGAGTCACTGATTTGGAAATCCTACAAATTCAACAAAATGTCACCGCACAAAATATGAGGAAAGCTATGCAATATGGGTCTCGCAATTTTACATGCAACAAAAGCCCTATTTAAACTTTGAATTAGTTTCAAAAGATGCTACAATGGAGCATGTGCTACCAATGCTACACTTTAATAGTGGTACTCTTTATATTCCTGAAATAGTGTATACTAACACAATCACTCACCTTAAGCTCAGTGGATGTCCAGAAATAGTCCCTTCAACTTTCCATCTCAGTGATGTCTACTGAGCCTAAGCCAAGTTATTGTTATTTATCTTAATGTATTATTATGTCATGTATTATGTCATGAACATAATGCTCAGACAAAAGAACATGACTGCACCTGCAGACTGATTGTAAGTGTACAGAACCAAAGAGTGCACACCTGAAAACAGTTCAGGCTTGTTGGACACATGTCATAAGTGAGAGTGTGCACACTGTGCATTAGCTCTTATCGGGCGTTATTTTTCCATTTTTCCTCTGTCCTGTCTTTCTCCAGTTTTGGGTTATTAAAGCTCTGTTTTTACACCTTTGACCCATTATCTCCTCCTCCATCTCCCGCTACTGCCAATAAATATAATAGACCTAATATTTATTAGGCTAGTTCTACACATATATTCTACATACATTGCACAGACTCTTCATGATGTATTTATGGGGGAAAACACAGCAGCTACCTGTTCATTTCTGGAGGAAAGTTGATATTTCTGTTAAAATGAAATACTCACAATATTCAGGTGCCTAACAAATTTAAAATGCTCACACTGGGATGTGATTATTTATCTATATATCATGCATTCATTTTGCACTGGCTGTGTGTTGTGTTGCTTGTTTGACATTGGACTAAGGGCAGTGGTGGCTTTGTGGTTAAGGCAACGTGTTACTGATCCGAAGGTCAGCGGTTCAATCCCCACTATCACCACTGTTGAGCCCTTGAGCAAGGGCTTAACCCTCACTTGCTCAGTTGTATAAAAATGATATTTGTAAGTCGCTCTGGATAAGAGCATCTGCCAAATGCTGTAAATGTAAAAAATGTAACATAAAAGAATGAAGCAAACTGAAATAAAATAGCAGCTGTGTTAGGGTATTTCACTAGGAAGGTTTCTATTTAGGTGTTTAATGGGCAATTTTAAATTGCCAGCTAAAAAGCATGTAATAGAAACAACAAAACAAAACAAAAAAAAAAAATGGCTCAAATATCACAAAGCAGTGTATACCCTCGGATGATTGCCTCAACAATGCAGTATATCACAAGACAACACAGGGATGCAACGGAAATCACCATGCCAACACTTATTAGGACTTGGAGAGCTGTCATCATGTTTAACTGGAATGATAAAAAGAGGTACATGAACTTTAATCACATAATATCACTCAATGAAAACAGATCATTTACTTCTATTTTTCCACAAACCTGCAATGCAAATCCGCCTACTGTCTCAGAGGACAATCACGTAGTTTAAAAGACAATGTTCCAGTGATGTTTGACTCTGCTGGAGTTAAATTTTTTTTATTCAAATTAACTAATAAAGTTTTAATCTCGACAGACTAAATGTGTCTGTGCACGAACACAACAACTGAAAACCACACCGCAGTTCTATTAATTTTATTTTAGAATTTCTTTGCTTTCCTGGGACAGAGTGGGGGAATACAAAGGTGTGCTGAAAAGTTCATAGGATGTTTAAGAAGGAGTGATGCCAGGAGCAGTGAAACTTGAGACCTGCTATAACATGGAGATCCAAGTGCTGCAACACTGACAGAAGAAATGTGTAGACTACAGGGGAGACTTTGTTGTCAGCCTATGAACTTTATAGCCCACCCTCTCAAATAACAGAAACTGAAACAAAAAACTTCTCAATCAACAATCAGCCAAACTGTTATTTTAAACATTAGAAATGACCAAGAATTTCATGGTCAGAATCTCGCCCTCTAGTGGTTACGCACTGTAATGGCAGAGGAAGAAGAATGAGTGCAACTCTACTAAAATGAAGAACCAAACAAACAGAGCCTCCAGCCCTACATCCCACCTGCAGCTTTACAGTGTACGATTACAAAGAGGCTGCTAAGACATTACAGATTCAGCACTCAGTAGAGATCATAATCAAGTCAACTCAAGCTCTTAAAAGGGAAATTAAACCCAAACATCTTGTCTATATTAAAAAACGCTGTTTCATGAACCATTTTTTACGTGTAGAGAATAAAAAAACAGCATTTATTACGCACACAGGTGGTGACATTGTAATTTGTAAGTTCATGAGATCACCCCCGGTAATACATAACTAATTTGCATAGGGACACATTGCAGGGTATTGTAATATACTCTTGTTTAATGTATGTGAATGGAAGCGTGTATAATATATTTTTGTGCCTAGTTTTATTTTGTTCAGAGGTTTACTAGTTTATAGCTGATTTGTTAGTTTAATTTCTGTATACTGTTATTTTATGAACTGGGGGATTGATGTCCTATTCACGCAATTTTGCACTCTCACGTTTTTCGCAGCCTTTTCAAACTGCCAAAGCAAATTAAAACAGATTTTAGCAGGTTGCAACTTCGAAACTGTAAGTTAAAACAACCTGATGATAAAAATATACATATCAAGTGTAACAGGACACTTTAAAAGGTTTGCTTATCATTTCATTTTATGGATATAGACAAATGATAATTTGAAGAAACAGTCACTCTTATTGAGAAATACAGGGAAGAAAAGCCATGACAATATGTATACAGATCTCCGGGATCATGAATGTGTAAATAAATTTACTTTTAGATGTTTTTCTACAGGCTCAGTTGATACTTTACATTAATTACTGGACTGTCCCAAATTCTGTGCTGGGGGTTCTCAAACCTTTTTTGCAGCCAGGAACCGCATTAACAGTAAAATACATTTCAGAGACGCATCATCAGGATTTATTTTATTAAGCTACTTAAATGTGTTTAACTGTAAGCAGAAATATTTTGGCTATTAGCTGAAATAGAAATTTATTTTACTTAAATTTCCACCAGCAGAACATAGATTCAAGTTGACATTACTTACAGACTGGGCTGTTGTTTTTTCTTGCAATTTAATTGAACTGAATTTTATTATTCTGTGCTTCTGTCGACTGACATGAGATGAATTTGAACATTTCTCGACAAGTCCTATACTTCCCTGATGAGCAAGCCAGTGGTGACAGTGGCAAAGAAAAACTCCCTGAGATGACATGGGGAAGAAACCTTGAGAGGTGAAACTCAATAATATAGACTGTAGAGATCTTCCACAACTGCATGCCATGATTAAAAAGTTTTAGCTGTCCAGCAGGAAACTGACTTAAATTAAACAGAAATCTTATTTGTTGTGTTATAAATGGAACGGTAATTGTAATCCGAAGCCATTTTAACAAAAACTTTCGTATCAAAAGAAGTCTAACACCATTTTTACTGTTTCTGAGTGTATATTCATGTTCATACGGGGCAATCATCAGCATGAGCAATACAAGATTTGAAAACTACAAGAAGTAAATATAACATTTGGTAAATGATGTGTTGTGATTTTCATTGCGACAAGGACAGGAACACCCCTGGCTGACCCCTTTTGGACCAGTATCCTTTTTCCATATTATACAACTTAGGATGTTGGGAGAACACCTTTCTTTGCTCCACTGCAAACGGCCTACTGTTACGGCAACAGAACATACAGTTTGTGCACAACAACATCAATAGCACTGGTGAAACCTTTTATATAAATAGAATAAAGCGTTTCACATTTCATTCCATTCCACTGCGCACCATCAGCATGGTGCCATTCTGCTCACTTACCTAACAACTCAAATGCCAAAAACCCAGCCCCCCTATCGAATGAGTACCAGGGTTCTTCTAGGCTGGTATTGTTAAATATATGCAGAAGCACAAGGCAGATCATGCATGACTAATGGGGCTCAGTCACTGGATACAGTAATGAAAATAAATACAACAGTAATAGCAGCCAATTTCTCTAAAATTGACAGCAAATATTGTTTTAGTAGCCTTAAAGACTGCCTAAAAATGTTTGCATAATAGCCCATTTGAGGTACGTCGGAGAGACAGTGGATGATGTGTAATGCTTAGAAAACATTGTGTGAGGGTGCTCTGCTCCTGTTGTGGGTTTGCTCGGGGAAACGGTAGACGTATTAGCATATTCTGAATGAGATGTAAATCAGGTTTTTGGACTCTGTTTGTAGAGATTGCACAGGGTTAAATCTCTTGCTACATACGCACAATGCCTCGGCCCAGGGGAAAACATGCTTTTCAATGGCTGGCTTTGATGTACGAGCCTACAGCAACAAAAAAAAGTCCCAAAATGAAAACTTAATGACCTCTGGAAGAAAAATAAATATGCAAACACTTGAAGATGCAGTTCACGTTAACTTGACTGTATGTTAATCCATGAATAATTGTGCATCCATACAGCGGAGATCGAGCTCTGGGAAGTGTGTTTGTATACACGAGACACTAGGTGAATTACATTAATACCAAGCAAGCCCATCACTCAGCTGTTCATTCTCGCCTCAAACCATCACCCCTTTTATTTTGGACCATATTTTGTTTTGTGATAATCACACAGCCTGATATTGCAGCTTATTTATTTATCACGGCTTCTGTTTATTTCATGTTTTCAATCAGGATGAGCTTAAATGATAAATAGGACAGTCAATAAATGATGCCCATTCGTGGATACACGAGTATTAAATGATTTAGCCAGAGTTTTATTTAGCTGAATGTTTTGATTAAACACTTCTCTCTGCTTTCTGCTAGTATCTTCACTACTGAATAAAGTCAGTCCTCCAACATTCCAGCTTGAACCGTATGTTATAATGACCATATACTAGTGCAATTTCTGAATAAAGCCTCCTGGCCTGTGTGCGTCTCTGTCCGTCTCTAAACCCATTACTGACTGTGGCACTTCCAGCTATCTGCTCCAGCCTACAGACGCTCTCAGACACTATAATGATAACACAAATGAATAATTCAAAAGCATTACCGTACTCTTCCTTTAATTAACACTCCTATCCGCACCACTAATCTGGTTCTGCCGGATGGATGAGGACAGGGAATGAGTCTGCATTCTGTGTTAATCATTGAGTATGAGTGATATTTTCAGTAACACAATGTTTATGTTCAAGCTAGGCTCCATGGGGGTGGGGGGAGCAGTCTAGACTTTCACACAATTAAAACAAGAACGTGTAATCCGATAGCAACCACTGGCCTACTTATAAATAATCACATGGATTTTAAACGGTTTAATCAGAAGAAATTAAATAAAAAATAGAATCATGAAGCGTGAGGGGTAAATGAAGTGTCTCTAGATAGCTACAGAAAAATTTTGATAATCGAACAACTCTCGGGACATGGAGAAAACACAATGTTTGTTAAATAAGTGAATTACATATTAGTGAAAAGGTCGGGAGATGTGCAAAAATATCTGGGCTGGTTTATCTCTCACCTCACAAACGCAAGTGACTCTCCGAGGGTGTGGCGCCTCCTGCTGGAGCTGATACACTAAAACAACAACAGAACAATCACACAGTGTCCTGCTAGTCTGCTAGCAGGTAGACAGAACAGAATAATAAAGAAATAGTAATAAAATAATAGTATTTGATGCTTTTATCATATAAAGAACTTATTTCTATATGGTACACTAGTTAAATATTACCTCATTAAACAAAAAGTCTTCAAATATATCAGAGCTCATATAATCAAACAATGTTAGCAAGATGAAGAATTCTGAATAATATTCATAAAAATAATAATAACATTAATAATAATAGCAATAATTACAACAACAACAGAATAATACTAATGAAATCATCATCAGTATAATTCACATTTTATCTTGTGTGCTAATGAAACCAATTTGAAATCATCCATTATTATTGAACTGGTGTCCACCTTTGATAAACAGTATATGCAACTTTTCAAATATAATCCTTAACAAAAGTATTAGGCATACATAAAAAAATTTATAAAGCAGAGCAACTTTTGAAACCAATTTAATTAAATATTTCCTACAAAAATACTATAAGTGCAGATGACAGTAGTAAACTGAATAAAAAGATGATATTTGGCATGACAACACTTTGCTTTAAAAAAAAAAAACACATCAGAAGTCTCAGATACACTTTGTGGAACTTTATTTAGGGAAATCTGTGTTTATGTGATAATCTGCAGACAGTGACAATTTGATCTGTGATTACAGGTAAACCCTGATAGCCTTCATTATGCTTTTGTCTGAAAACTTGTCAGTACTGTTGTTTTCTTCACTGGCTATCAGTACATATGTTATGCTTGGATATATAAAATATTTTTACTGGTTCAATGACACAGAGGTCATGAAATAAACATCAAATCATGAAATTTTATTTAAAATAAGTCAGCAAATGCTCAAAACTGTCTCATAGTACCATTTAATTTTAGCAAATATTTCTTGTCTTCTTTGTATGATTTAAAACGAAGATATGGTCAAGTATAAGGTTGATTTCAGAATTTCTGTACAGTTAAATATTAAGAAATAAATACCCAGTGTGTGTTACCATTTCTGCATATCAATAATTTCAGATTCTGTCTTCATAAAGCAGCTCTCACATTAGGATCAATATCAACCCAAATTACATTACATCGCTTAAACCAGTGAAAACACATTACTGTTCAGCTGAACACAGTGAGGTGCATGGGTCATAACAAATAACTTTACTTACAGTAAGACTTCCACACTGGGGGTCTATACTCATCGTTATCTGTCAAAGAGAAATTCAAGACAATTTTTTATATTGTAAATCTAAACATTTATACCAAAATAAAATACATAAAAACATAATTCAATTTCAGGTAAAAAATAGAAATAAAAAATGGCTGACCATATGCTGAACATGTGCACATGTTACATACTTAAGCCACAAATTAATTCCTGAAACCATTAGATTACATTGGTTAAGAAAGTGCGCCCTCTAGTGGAGGAGATGTTACACACACATTAAATGTACAAGGTATTTTTGGTGCTGTTCGTTTATTTATTTGTGGGGGGGGGGTTTGTTTGTTTTTTTCAGTGTTTAATCAGTGAACACCTTAAGCACTGACCATTAGCTGCTTTAAAATCCCTGAACACTACCACATAAAAAAGAACTACGGTAATTACAATGCGCAGCAGGAAAGAACACCACAACATAATGTCATCATACCCCGTTCCTCATATTCTACAATATATTCATCTATTAAAGTAATAAAGATTCTGAAAATTATTTCTTTAAACATAATAAAAACTCCACTGTGTGCTAAGCAAAAGTCTCGGTTGGGACATTGAGTCATTTCTATTAAATATACATCACATAATAATAATAATAATAATAATAATAAAGTCCCACATTTACTTTTGTGGTTCAACATTCACTTTGCCAAATATCTCTTATCATTATGTCATGTGACTGAACATCTTGAGATCCTGGGACCATGTTATATTATACGATATTCTTATATTCTCTATCAAGAGATCACGTAGTACCAAAGTCCCTACCTAGCTACCAAGTTTTCTCATAAACTCTTTACCCAAACTGTTGAATGGGACATCTACCAAGAAACCAGATGATGTTTTAAGTGAAAAGGAAGGGGGTGGATTGTTTTGCAGTTTCACGAACAGTGATCAAATGAATGTCTACCGAATCAAATGAATGTTCCTACCCATAAGATAAACAGTTGGTTAATTGTCTGCTATTGTGTGTGGAAAATAGTTTGATTTTACAATTTATTTAAACAGCTTTGTTAATTATCAGTCTGTATTTGAGCACAACTATAACTTTGTTTTTAAATAACATTGGAAAGAAAAAACGAATGATAGGAAGTCTGGAAAGGAACGTTTGATTTATAATGGGATTTACAAGAAGACATGTATTTCCAGTTAAAATGCAACCATCCAACAAACAAACCTTTTTGAAAGCTCAACTGAAATCCACCTCCTTCTGACTGCGTTATAACGAATTATAATCTCATAGATTACTTTGTCACAGATTGACCACAAGATAAACATTTACTGCAACCGAATACAATTTTCTATTCAAATTTATTTGCATACTCAGCAACTCACTACTGTCACAAAGCCACTTTACAGAAATCCAGATGGAGATTTATACCCTAGAGGAAGACTGTGGCAAAGAAAACCTCCATGAGACAGCAAGAGGAAAAAACTTTGAGAGGAATCTGATTCAAAAGGGGAGCCATGCTCTTCTGCAAGACACTGGTAGTGGAATTATAAACCCTTACCCTTGTACAACTGTATACTGTAAAGACAAACAACACCAATAGCACTGAAAAGATTTATTAGTGTTTTAAAAATAAATCTGGTTAAACACAGCAAAGTTCAGAAATAGAAACCAGCTTTATTGGTATTATACAGAGTACACTGAAAGTGGGTAATAGGAACTCCATAGGCATGGAGCATGGCTGTGCCGTGTCTGTCCACACCAAACCTACAGCTATATACTATAGTTTGTATGATTACTGCAGCAGTGCTTTAGTACAAACAGCTGATACTTTATAGTTATAACTAACAACTGCTGCAGTAAGCTAAACATAAAGACTTCATGCAGGTAAGATTACACACTGTTTGGCAAGTACAAATCATGACCAATAAGGAATAGTGAAGAAAAGATAAAGCTGTACAACAAGAGGTCACTTAAGTAAGAGTGAAATGGTGTGATGAGAAAGAGAGAGTAAGGTGAAAAGAGCTTTTCATGTGCTTAATAAAAGATGCCTGGTAGTGCTTCACAGGCTTAATGAAGGGCTTCATGCTGGAAACCGTTCAGTATAAGCACTGGGAACAATGCATCTCCGGAGGAAAGAAGCTTTAAACAATATGTCACAAGGACACTCAAAACCCTGGTCCTTCTTCACTACACTACATGCGTGCAACTCTCTCACTCTCTCTCTCTCTCTCTCTCTCTCTCCTGATGAACAGAAAGGGAATTTCCTGAGAGGCGACAGTTTCCTCTGTCTTTAATTCACAACATGCCCAAACTGCAAACGGACCAATTCTAATCCACTTTCACTCACTCTCTGTGATGCACTGCTTATTAATTCAGTTTTTTTCTGACACCGTCTTTCGTTATTTAAAAGAAAGGGTGACAACCATACTATTTATTTTCCATCTCCTTCTCTTAACAAAACAGGAGTGCTCCAAAATAATATAATGAACTCTACGATAATATAATCAAGCTATCGTATGGGGAGGAGACACGATTAATGTCTGAATAGACCACAAAAGCACAAGATGGCCCTGAATTTGGAAAATCCAACTATAAAGTCTGGAGGAGGGAGGGAGGAAGGGAGGAAGGAAGGAAGACACTGTGGCTCCAGACGCTGGAGACATTATTTCATGCCAAATTAGGAGGTGTCCCTCCATCACTGTACTCCTCCTATGAATCAGCATTAAATATTGATAGAAAATGGCTGCTCCCTTATCCAGAGATAAGCGCTGCAGGGAAAAGCGCTTCCTCTCAATCACCAGCCAACAAGTGTCTGGGGTGGTCAGGTTTCACCTTATTTTATTACTGTGTCCTTCACTTATTGCTGTTTGCGCTCTCAAGCTCTCTAATACTCTTAAGTAAGTGCTGTAAGTAATACTTACAGGAAGAAGTGAGACTGCTTCAGCTAGCCATTGAAGACAAGTATAGCATGACAACATCAGTCGTGCTCTTCAAGGCTGAACTGGAGATAGAAGTCCCAAAGGGGGAGAACCTGAATGAACCCCTTGTGCTTTTTTTTTTTAACATTTCCGACATGTCGGAGACTAGTCATTTTATATCAGCCCGGGAATATATTCCAGAGACAGGTGCAGGAATGAATAACTACAAGCCTGAGACGGACAAAGGGAACGTTGTAAGCTTTAAAAGAACAAAAACAAAAACAAGAAGAACCTGTTGGTTTGGCTGATAAGCAGCCTGTTAGCTTCACAATCTTTTGTTGATTAGCAACGGCGGAGACACGCTGCCCAAATGCTACACACCCTGCGGTGCTGCACACAACCCTGTTTTCTTAAAAGACTGCTCAAAATATTTCTTTCTTCACCCACACAGAATTTATGTATAAGTGCACTAATGAGTGGTGAAACTTACCGAAAACCAGGATAGCCATGTTAGTGCTGTTAAATCCGCTGGACACAAAGCTGAGCACTGCAGCAAGTTGTTTGTTTGTTTGTTTCTCTCCCTCTCTCCTTCTGCCTCATTCAGAGATACCCGGTGAGGGAAATGCCTCCTCACCGCTCTATTAATAGATATATTTACAAAATTACCGTAATACACGGAGTCTTCCTTGGTGTCAGGGTTTAATATTTTATCTCCACAGGCTAAACTTTGAACCCCACTGAGTCCTATCTACCCCCATCCATTCAGAGCCACTCTTCAGTTTAAACTGCCAAACCAACGCTCCACTCCAATGTTTAATCAAAGCAATGTCGTCGTTCGGCACTATCATCCAACCCCGTTCATTATTATTGTTGTTATTACTATTTAAACCCGGTTTGCTAGCGATGCGCGGCTGTGTAAGCTCCGACTCACTCCTGATCCCTGTACTGGAGCCGCCATGTTGTGAGACCACGTGACCCTCAGCTCAAACCGTCCTCAGGGATTGCAGCAGCCTCTTCATGGCGCGTTACCATGGACACGCAGTACCTCAGCATGATGATGCTGCGTCTGGATGATGAACAATTTCTAACCTGTTGAGCAGGGGTGAGAGAGAGAGAAACAAACCAACGGCTCGAGGATGGTGTGTTGATATTTGTGGTCTCTGGTAATGTTTACTGAAAGGAGCTTCAGCGAATCACTGATTTTTGTATTCATTCATTTTCTGAGCCGCTTAATCCTAATCAGGGTCGCAGGGAAGATTAATCCTAATCAGGGTCGCGGGGAAGATTAATCCTAATCAGGGTCGCAGGGAAGATTAATCCTAATCAGGGTCGCAGGGAAGATTAATCCTAATCAGGGTCGCGGGGAGGCTGGCGCACCGTCTCAGCCGACTCTTGGCGAGGGCAGACTACACCCTGGCCATCGCAGGGCAGAAACACGCTGACGAAAATCAGCAATGGTTCTTTTACATGCCTCTCACCACAGACGGTGATAACCCAGTTAGCTGCACTGGGAGGACAGCAGTGACAACCCGTTGATAACCCGGTGATAGTGGGGCTTGAACCCCCAACCTTGGGATCAGTACTCCAGCACCCTACCACCAGGCCACCGCTGCCCCCTCTTCATGTATTCATTGATGACATTTGGCAGACAACCTTATCCAGGGTGACACAAGCGTATACAAGTGAGCAGCTTTGGCTTGAGCTTGGTAGTGCTGGGATTTGAACACCCATCCTTGCCATGGGAAGTCCGCTACGTGATGCTGTGATGATGACGAATATCTCAGCATCAGATATTTTTTGTCGTTCATGATGGTCGCTTTGTCGGATTACACAATCATAGTGACATCAGGTCTCGCCTTGTCTTGGTCATTGGACCTGCAACGTTACAAGTGTGAGCCTGACCAACCATCATTCATGTCACTGTGTGCCATTATGGAAGATGGTCCAAAAATTGGCAATCGCAGTTACAGAAGGAGCGTCGAGGGATTTATCGTAGGGCTTGTCAACTCAGCAGGAAGATACAAAACATTCTGAATGCTACATGTTATAAAGGATAATCATGGATGGAGCTAAGGGAGCCCTGCAGTCTACTATATCAGTCTGGCTGCTGATGTAATATGTAAATCTCACTTCGGTAGCCCAGTTTGAATAATAAAGTTACAATTTTTACAACAGGTCGGCATGGTGGCGTAGTGGTTAGCATGGCTACCTCAGAGCAAAAAGGTCCTGGGTTCGAGTCCCAAGCTTGGAAAATTCTGTGTGGAAATGTCCTTCTCATGCTAGCGCTGGTTTCCTCCGGGTACTCCAGTTTCCTCCCACAGTACAAAGACACGCACTTTAGGCTAATTGGTTGTTCCAAGTTGCACATAGGTGTGAGTGAGAATGGTTTTGTGTGTGTGTTGACCCTGTGATGATCTGGCGAGCTGTTCAGGGTGTACCCCGCCCAGTGTCAGCTGAGATAGGCTCCTGCCTCCCTGCAACACTAATAGGACTAAACTGTTTGTCAGATGAGTGGGTTTCTATAACACGTCAAGGTCATATCATTATTAACAAAAGGACAAAGATTGTCAACAAGCATAATGTCATTCAGGAACAAGATTCACTAAAACCTTTTTCTTTTTTACATTAATGAAATTAATTATTTCACGGCACAACGGTGTAACCCTTCAGTGTATTAGTTACCTTTAGTTATTATTTCTGCTAGGATTTTTTATTAATTTGTTTGTTTGTTTGTGTGTTGCTTTTGTAGCTTGCTCGACCTTACTCGGACGTCTTTTTGATCCAATGGGGATCCCACTCTGGCTGTAATCCTCGATGGCTACATTAATTCATTTCAGTATTTTGGAGCACCCAAATTACCATCCCAGTACAGATATTGGTTCTTACATGACCTTCCCAAGTGCAGATAATATGATCAACTTTTATTCACAGACTCTGATGTGTTTTAGAGTTTTATTTAATGTTAAAGCCCAAATTCCCTCTAGTCTTTGTTGTACCCAGAGCCGGTCTCTGGGCTAACATAGCTCTTGGTTTACATTCAAGGTATGATATGTCAATGAAGACAGTTGATTGGTCATTTTAATAAGAGTAAATCTGTAATCATTAAGTAGATTATAATATAATATCTAGTAAAATATATTAAATGTTATAATTTTTTATTGTTATTATTAGTAGTAGTATTTTTTATGGGGGTTCTTAAATTTTTCATCCAAGCCAAAGACAGACCAAAAACCAAAAAGCTCAGACAGACCCCATGACTCTTCCAACCACCTAATGTATCCCTTACCATCCAGTCACTATCTTTTTACCAGAACCCTCCATCTATCACAACCTACAGTCATTTTTTTCCATTCATTAATGAAGGCTCTTTACATCTACTTTCCTGGCCATGCACTCTTGTTTTCTGGCACTGGACTGACTTTAAATTCGCAGGTCACAGGAAGGAACCATAGTGCCTTTCGGTCTGCTGTACAGCCTCAGTGTACCTTCAGTTGAATATACAGCAGCAAACCTTGATCTTTTCTCAAAAACCTTTTCCTCTTTAGATGGTCCTCCTGAATGGTTGTATTGTAATGATTATTAAGGATGGCACGGTGGCAATTAGCATGTCCGCCTCACAATAAGCAGCCCCTGGATTGGAGCCTTGGGCTCGACAATGGTATTTCTGTGTTGGATTTGTATGTTTTCCTCATACTAGCACGAGTTCCTCTGGGCACTCCGGTTTTCTCCCACAGTACAAAGACATGCACATTACACTAATTGTCTCTTCCAATTGTGTGTGAGTGGTTGTGTGTGTGTGTTGGCTCTGTGATACACTGGTGAGCGGTACAGGATGTACCCCACCTTCACCCAGTGTTGGCTGAGATAGGCTCCAGACTCCTTGCAACACTAATTGGATTAAGCAGTTCAGCAAATTAATGAATGATTACTAGCTGTTTTCATTGTGTGGGGAGTTTTGCAACCTTGGGTGTTATATTATTTAGCTCCAAATTAAATACATGTGTTTCAAATACACTTTTGTTTCTTCTCTTCCTTCTTCCTCTTCTTCTTCTTCTTCATATTATTATTCATTCATTTTCTGAACCGCTTAATCCTAATTAGGGTCGCGGGGAGGCTGGCACCCATCTCAGCCGACTCTGG
>JAQMYF010000012.1:32457375-32472908 GCA_030014195.1 Neosilurus mollespiculum | reverse complement strand
CTCTTCCCCCCCGGGGCCCCCACCCCTTAATGGACAAATAGGACAGACAGCACGCAAATAAACAGCGGCACATCTCATTAAATTGTCTAGAACACGTCGCCTCATAGCCTAGCATGTCCCTATCAGCAGAGACAACAGTTACGTGAACTGTTTCGAACTTGTCAGGAGCGAATCCTAATTGCCTGCCGCAAAATGGCGGTTCAAAGAGACGGGTTTCCCTGGGAGAGTTCCAGGGCCAGCTCTTAAACGCGCAGACAGAAGAGACGACACGCTTGTGTGCCGATGACATCTGGAGGAAATGTCTTTATTGACAGGAATGTATCAATGCAGGATGCTTAGACACACACTTACACACAGCTCTCTCTCTCTCTCTCTCTCTCTCTCACACACACACACACACACACACACACACTGAGATGTGCAAACATTCAGCATAGCTGTCAGATAAAAACACTTCTTAATAACCATTAATGATTTCATCACTATGTCAAGGAAATAAACGCCTTTAATCAGGGTATGAACACACACACAAAATCATTCTATCTTAGTGAGGACATGGTACTGACATAGTTATTAATGCAGCCAATTATTGCTACATCTAAACCCAACCCTAACAAAAATAAAAAAACTGTTGGACCAGAGATCACGGAAAACAAATCATATATCAGGTCTGTAAGAAAATGATTCAAATTAGATTTATTCATTAAAAAATTAATAAATTAATAAATAAAAAAGTTATTTTTAATTGTTTCCATGCCAGCGTTCATGTTTCTTTCCCCTTTTTAGGATTCATTTCATTAAATAAATAAATACAAAAGACAGAAATTTAGTAGGGAAAAAAAAACATTCTCAGTAAGAAAGAAGAAAAGAAGGAATAAATATAAAAATGGACAACAAAAATTTAATAATAATAAAAGAATGAAAACAATAGAGGATGGTCATGAGTACTGGATCAAACTCAAGCCCTGTGTCTGAAATCACTCACTACTTACTATATAGAGCACTCAGTGTATCCTATAATGTAATGTAATGTGAAAACCAAACAATATATACCATCATGCACTGCGTTCTTCCTTAGGGCATCAGCCAATCAAATGCTCCTCAGTGTACCTACAACCAGGCTCAAAAGCAGGGGTGATTGGGCCTTTGCAGCTGCCTCCAACTTATGGACCTACATTATTTTATGGTTAGTAAATTATTAAAAAATGTACAATTTTATTCTATTGCGATTGTATATTGTCTGATTATTACTATTTTAGACTATACCTTTTTTCTTTTAGTAAAGCACTTTGGTCAATCTCAGTTGTTTTAAACATGCTATATAAGTAAAATTGACTTGACTTATGACCAGCGGCATGAGACAAATAACACGAAAATAAGGACAGCACATCAGAACACGAACAGCCGCAGTCCAAGCTTAAAAGTGATTTTTACATAAAGCATTAAACCAATGTGTACAACATTATAAACAGACAGTCAAGTAGACAAAAACAGCTATTAAGGAGACAATATATATTGTATTTTAATAAAAATTTACCAACATGGTGTAAAAGATGAAATATGAAAAGTAAAGTTACAGTGTAGTGAAAGGAATTGATCCGAAGCCTTACATTTGATTTAATAAAAGGCAGTGGCAGTGTTTCTTATGGATGATTCACCAGGTCAGTTGACATTGACCTGTCACGTTTTGCTAGCATTACGTAAATTAACGGCAGTGAGGAGAAGTGTCCGAAAATGTTTTAATACTTTACCATTGTACTCACTATATAGTCCTCTTTATTCAATTCCCTAGACAGTGAGTAGGGGGTAGTAAATGAGTGAGTGATTTCGGACACAGGGAAGGCTTTAGTACCGTAACTGAAAACAAAAAGAGGTATTTTGCCATCTGTACTTTATTATATTTGCAATAAATGTTGCATGAACAAATAAATAACAATTATAATTATTATTACTATTATGATGATTATTATTATTATTATGATTATTATTATTTTAAATTTAATTCACGTTTTATACCCACATGCATAATTTAGAAAAATTTAAGTTATTAAATAATAAAGGCTATTATCTAATATAGAGAACATCCATAAAACAGATAATTTCAAAACTTGTTCAAAATTAATTCCTCTCCAATCAAAATCCACTGAAATAAAAATATGTATTTTGGAGAAATACTTAAAGAAACATTAATGCTGGCCCACTAGATCTGCACGGATTCACACCGACAAGTAGTATTAGTTGTCTTTATGAGTATAATGTGTATTTTTGCCACTATAGGCAGGGGATATAGAGTAGCCTCACTATTCAGTTGCACCCCCCCATATCACAGTATCAGGGGCTGAATTTTAAGTTTTGCTAATTTTATTAGCTAATTCAGCCTATACACACACATGTACAATTGAATTTGTTTGCTCCAGCTCTTTCTCTACTTTCATATTAGAATTACAGGCAACATTCCTCTTCCTCCTTAACTGCTCAGTCTGCATCAAAATGTCCATGTAAAGCATCCTTGGGATTGTAAGACACTATAAGTGTAACAACTTATATTATATTAGTAAGAAAGGTAGACTGTTTAAGGTTCCAGAGAGTTATGTATACTAGACTGTCCACACAGTGATGAGAGGTACAGAGAGATGAAGAAATTATTTAGAATTTATGTAATAGAATTAAAATCATTAAATAACTTTTAGAGAACTGACTGAGTATGGGCAAGAAATGTAATTTCCATATCTTTATTTCCATATCCATTACGGTATTTTCTTTATCTTATTGTCAGATGCCTGAAAAACCCTTTGAATATATAAATATAACTGATATTAAAACTCCGGTCTGTTACTGCCATACTATTCACAGAAATTAGCAAACCTAAATAGTGTATAAAATAATAAAGTGTGTATAAGTAAACCTAAATAATATACTGAGATATGACTTTATTTATACTGATGGCGGTTATTAAGGAAGTTAGCATGATAAAACTAGGAAAATATGATTCATCTACTGCTTCTGTATTACCGGGACAGGCTCTATATATCTATCTATATAAACTTTATGGTAAAAGTTTTCATTATTGAAACTGATTTGATCCTTTTTCTTATCTTTTTCACTGAACTGAACACAAGTGATGTTAAAGAAGCTCTAGCAGCCTTGAGTCTAAGGTGCAAGAGGTGTACCTGTAGCTGTCCATTCATTGAGCTAAGGTCTTCAGCTTTTTTCTCCAGACTCTGCACCCACACTTTCCTCTTCTGTCTGCAGCGAGAGGCTGCTGCTCTGTTTCTCTCCAGAAACTTCCGTCTCTTCTCATCGGGGTCTTCATTGGTTGACCGGCGCCGCCTCCCACCTGTACTGGGTGTGTGCTGAGGGGGCGGAGCTGGTGATGCCTATAAACGTACAGCAATATGCACACCAAAAAAAGTCTGAGTGCCAGCACAAGTAAAAATCATTATACTTTTAAAACTGATATCAGTTTTCAACAACTCAAAGATTATAATAAGATAAATATGAATACACACTCGTATACATGATGCATTGTTAAAAAGTCTAAGTAATTATGGTACTGTAGAATAAACAGTAAAAAAAGGAAACTAAAATAAAGCATATTATAATTGGATTTTTTGCTACCCTTATAAGTTAGATATAAACAAGGTGCATCATTTTATTAATTTATTTTATATTATTTCAAATATTATTTTAGGCTATCAAAAGTCTTATGTTGGAGGGAAATCACATGAGTTGGATTTGCAGCTTATGCTTACTTAATAACTAAAGATAAAAGCTTAACACAATTAATATAAGTGTATAACTAACACCTTGGAAACTGGTATTAACAAGATTAGCTGTCTCCCTGAGACCCCATTATACAAATGTACAACTACTACGCACAGGTGTTTCTGTGGTTGATGTTGCTGGTTGTTGTAGTGATTGTGGATGTGTCTCCTCAGCTGGTGGTGGAACTGGTGGTGGGCCTGGTGGTGGGACTGGGGGCGGAGATTGGCTGGTGGCTCGGCTTTGCTCAGTGTCTCCATTGGTTACCTGAGGAAGCTGCTGACTGAGAGCTGCCTTCAGCTTCTGCATCAAGACAAGGTCAGATGACACAAGAGAGAGAGTTGGAAGTGGTGAAGACACCAATCTATAGGTGCCCCACTGGTCACAATAACAATACATGGGTTCCCTGACTGTATATACATATACAGTATATTGTACAACGCAAATACAAAATCGTATCAAGGGTGAGAAACATGATCACATTTGTATAAACTGCAACACACTCCCCATGAGATTACCGATGACAGTGAGTTCCATTACCAACAATTGTTTTAATTTCAGCTGGTTAAAAAAAAGCTCGTGTGTGTATGTGTGTATATACAGTCAGGGAACCCATGTACTGTATGTGTGACAGGGACTGAAAAATCAGCTTCAAATTATTTATTAGATGAAGTTATCATTTAGGACAAAGCCTTCTAGATTATCTTTTAAAATTTCAGACCTTAATTATCTGTTGTGAAAATACAGGCATGTGTGTTGGACCTCCCATTTTATGGAAAAATAAGAATGTTTAGGAGGGGACATGTTTTGACGGACTCCAAACCTTCTGTCACTTCCTAACTTTTACAGTATCACACTTTGCAGGAAATTCCAATTACTGTTGATAACAATGTTTAGTACATATGTACATTTACAGGTAATATAGTATTTGGTTTCAAACTGAAATGTATAACCCATGTCAGAGCCCTTGTGTAGAAAGGGACATTTTTGATGGACAAAACATGGCATTTATAATGGTTCACAGAAATTCTTGTACACAGTGCCCAGCCAGTGTGGCAAAATCAGTGTCTTAAATATAGCATGCAAAGTCTGTTTAAATCAAAATATTTAAGAAACCATTAATCAGAGACCTGTAAAATTTGTACAGGAGATCAAAAAAAGTAAAAAATTACTTTTGTTCCCTGACTGTAAAACTGCCCATATATGTCAACTGCATGTGATTTTATTTTACATTGTTCAAGATTTAGTCATTTTCATTTGAAAAAAAAAATTATCCTTAAATAATGAAACTAAACCATTCTTGGACTGAGTCTTTCAGACCATATCAGAACTAAATAAATGATTCTAATATTCATGAATAATATAACGCTGTATATAATTATTACAGTCCTAAATCTGAAAATATAAAATTGTTCATACATCTGCAATTCCCTTTCATTAACCCGCTTAATGTGCAAACTATAAAATGAGTAATGGAAACTCTCAAATGGAAACGAAGGAAAAAAGGTTTTATGCTTGAATGAGGTGGTTTTTCAAGGCAGTATTTAACAAAATAGTATTTTTGTATTTAAGTCACTTGACATGCGCATCAGGGCTAGCCTGTGAACTTTCAACAAACCTTTCAAAAAAGGCTCTTTGCAAGAGCTAGAGGGGAGAAAACCAAGTTTTAAGCATGCAACCTCACAGTAATGAAAATATCAGTTCTATTGTGCAAAACTGCTGTAGAAACCTGCCCACTGATAAACTGGGTTCAGAATACAACCCTGCATTTTAGCTGTTGTTCAAGAATGACTTGTGGTTAGATGTCTATAATTAGGCAGTAAGCTCCAGTGCAATTAAATAACTTATTCAGCTATCTACCTTCTTCAGCAGTTAAATTATAGAAGAAGCGAAATGTTCTTCTTTTTACTGCCTGAATAAACTGGCTTTTTCTTTTGGCAAAACTGCTGCTCCAACAGCCTCTCTCATAAGTCAGAGAGCTAAACCGCATTAGAGAGAGGCAGGTACAGGAGATTAGAGTAATTAACTTCCAGGGAAAGCTGGAGGCAAGGATTAAAACAACATATTCATCACCACTAAAAACAGATGCTTCCCCCTGCATCCTGTTCCAGAGGAGTAATAGCTGTCGTAGCTAATTTCCTATTCCCTTGAGACGGCCGTGATTTTCTCCTGTCAGGGAAATCTTTCTCTCCCGGGCGAGTCGTAGCTCGCATAGCATAGCGACCTCAGCGCTAAGCACCCCTTTCCTAACTCTGCCTCCCACTGAGCCTGTCACATTCCCCACAGCTGCCTAACAATAATGTCAACTCTCACACGCTGAATGACATCTATACACGCACGAAAGTATCCAGCCATACTGAATCGCGTCCTTCTTCGTCTGGCCATTCGCTTGCAATGCGTAAAATACATCACCAATGTAAAGTACCATACTATATACATCACGGATTTAAAGTATCTGCCTGAAAAAGAAGAGGGAAAAAGCAACAATGGTTC
Source organism: Neosilurus mollespiculum (assembly GCA_030014195.1). Classification (NCBI taxonomy): domain Eukaryota; kingdom Metazoa; phylum Chordata; class Actinopteri; order Siluriformes; family Plotosidae; genus Neosilurus; species Neosilurus mollespiculum. The sequence continues at coordinate 32,466,653 of JAQMYF010000012.1, read as the reverse complement.
AAAAAAAAAAATAATAAAATAAAATAAAATAAAAAAAAGGCAAGCAGTCAAAGGCATCAGGTAACAAATGTACCCACAGCGGGTGAACAAGGCAACTGAGGGCTAAGAGAGAGAAGAGAGATTCATTAACATGGAAAAAACAAGAGGGGGACATTCTTTTAACAGCTACCTCTGCCAGACCTATCTATCTAGCAAATTAGTTTATAGTATAACAACCCTCTAGAACTCCCTGGAAAGAGAGAGAGAGAGAGAGAGAGAGAGAGAGAGAGAGAGAGAGAGAGAGAGACAGAAACAAATTTCATATCTGCCACAGGCAACTCATCAGAGACATAACCCTCCATCTCTGGGGTGTTATCCAACCATCTGCTACTATATTACTTATCTTTATTTTTCAACTAATTAACAGCATAATCTTCTAAATTCAGCAAGTTAATTATCATTATTGTGGTCTTTGCAGCATCATCAGTCCTTGTAAAGTGCCGTGTCTGTGTCTAGGGAGGAGAGGAGAAGAGAGAAAGAGAGGGATAAAGGGATGGAGGGGTAGATGGCAGGAGGAGGGGCAGCCTAAGAGAGGGCTCTGTTTTCATGATGTTAGCTCATTAACTGGTGTGTTCTCTCTCTCATGTGTTTGTGTGTGTGTGTGTGTGTGTGTGTGTGTGTGTGTGTGTGTATGTGTACGTGTTTGAGTGTGGCATTGAGAGAGTAAGTACATGCTCTGATATTTCAAGCCGCTGAATGCATGTGTGGTATGTATGTGTGTGTGTGTGTGTGTGTGTGTGCGTGAGACAGAGAGAGAGGTAGAGACAGTGTGTACAGATTGTGTACAGGGTCAAATTGGATTCTGCTGAACACAAGGTTCCATGCAGGGTGAGGTGCAGAAATGTGCCTTTCTGAGCACGTGCCAACTTCCCTCCCCACTCTGGCTGCTCCCGATGACAACCTGCTGAGCACAGCGTTGTATGTGCGTTTGTCATCTTGAACACGCACGCAAACATCCATATACACCCCTGCAACAGACAGGACTCTATCCCTACACCCCTGGCCCTTGTCCTCTAGAGCGAGTTGACATGCTAATGTCTAGAAAAGCAGCATGCTGTGAACACTTACAGCACAGTGATCAACACTTCATCACTACACCACAGGCTTGCACTTGTACTACGCCCTACACGCTCGTACACTCTGTGTACATTACGATACACTGTACTAAACATAAAACATCACACCTTGTTGACTGTGGGCCATAGAACAATAAATATATACTGCAACAGTATAGTGTTCACTTAGATTACAGGTCCCATTGCTCTTAATGTTGGTAGTATGTTGAGGTAAAATTCAGCAATGCTTTAAATATCCAAAAAGGGGGAAATGCTTTTCTATCTACAAACATATCACATGGAAATTGAACTCATTAATAAAGCACCTTGTAATTGCCGTCTAATTTTCCTAGCAACATAATGAGAAAAAGGTATCGCAACAGACTTTCTTTGTGTATAACCAACATCTATTTTTTTAAGTGGTGCCCTCTAGTGCCTAAATAAATGAAGTACATTTAGAGGTAATAAAAGTAAGTAAAGATAAAGTAATTATGACCTGGTAATTTATATCCAAGCGCTATGATTTATGAATAATAGAAATATTTAGGCACTGCCTAAAAGTTCTGTAAACGTTTACATTCTTTTTTAGTAAAGAAACAAACATAATATAGCTTACTGTTTTTTCAATGGTATTCATTCATTTTCTAAGCCGTTTAATCCTAATTAGGGTCGTGGGGAGGCTGGTGCCCATCTCAGCCAACTCTGGGAGAAGGTGGGATACACCCTGGACAGCTCGCCAGGCCATCCCAGGGCAACACACACAACCATTCACATTCACACCTAAGGGCAATTTTGAACCGCCAATTAGCCTACTGTGTATGCTTTTGGACTTGGTGAGGAAACCGGAGTACCCGGAGGAAACCCGCGCAAGCGCAGAGAGACCATGCAAACTCCACACAAAAACGACCTAAACAAGGAATCGAACCCAGGACCTTCTTGCTGTAAGGCAGATGTGTTAACCACTGCACCACCGTGCTGTTGATTTTCAATGGTATTTAAAAAACATTGACTAAAAAAGACAGTTTTCAGCAAAGTGCAAGTGCAGTCAGCGCCAAAGGTGATGGCACGCGTGCATGTTGGACTGCCTGTGTGGGCACGTGAGCACAGATGCGACAACAAAATCAAGCTCATAGCTTCCAACATTTACATAAGTATGAAGCTCCACTTAGATGTCCTTCTCAGTAAAGATTTAAGGAAGCTATAAAATGAAACATGCAACAAATAATTAAACAAGAACAAAAAGATAATTACCATCTTTGCTTCTGATTGGACAGGTTGTGGAGAGGAGGGACCGGGGATCCCGGGAACGTTAGGCACTACGGTGACTGGTCTTACCAGCTGACACAGAACACATAACATGGGAAAAGGAGAAAAATTGGCATAATTAGTCTCTCTGAAGACATTTTACACCCCAATTTGCTAAGTATCCACTGTATTCTCATACACAGAGACACACCCACACACAAAGGAAACAGCATGCACTCAGGCTAACCCCATAGCTCACACTCATTAGGCTGACTGCCTGGCATTTGCAGGTGGCACAACAGAAAGATGTAACTAGTAAGTCCTCATCTGTACAAATGTAAACACAACCACACAAACAGAGAGAGAGAGAGAGAGAGAGAGAGAGAGAGACACAGAGAGAGCAGGTGTTGCAAAAGGAGACTCAAAATATGGACAGACATTTGAATACCCTGCATGTATCTGAGCTTGTTGAGGTTCCCAACACCCACCCCATCTTTCCACACACAGAGATACGGACATGTGAAAAAATAAGGACAATCCATAGAAACTGTTGATGCTTTTTTTTTCCACCTGAAAATTTTATTTAAACAAAGCAAATATTTCACCTTCTTTAATACAGTGCCTACAGACAAAGCTGATATACTTCAACAAAATCAATGGGAATTTTCAAAAAAATTATTTACTCAAAAAAATATCAAGATATGTAATATTTCTTTGTGTAGAAAAACAAGTATACCCTCAGAAATAACATACAGCCTCAGAAGCTGGTATTTCCCCCTTTATCAGAAGTGACTTCTTGGAGGAGTTCTGCATAATTCTGCAACATTTTAATGGAGTTCAAATCTAAGCTTTGACTAGGCCATGCCAAAACTCCATCCTTTTTTGAGTTATTCCTTGTTGGAATTTGTTTGTGTGCTCAGCACTGTTTTCCTGTTGATAGGTCCTCTTCCAGTTCAACTTCAACTTTCTGACAGATGGCCTCACGTTATCTCCATGTAATTTTTAAAACCATACTTTTCATAGTTAAATCAATGACTGCAAGCTTCCCTGCCCCAGACGCAGCAAAGCAACCTCAACCCATAACATTTCCACCACCATGCTTCACAGTTGTTATGATGATGTTCAAGTTGAAATGTTCATTGTGACTATGGCCAAACAAAACAAGTTTTTTTTTCTGCCCAGAGCACATTATTCCAAAAGGTCTTTGTGTATATTTTTATTGGCAAACTGTAATCTTGCTTTAAGGTTCTTTTTGGACAGCAAATGTTATTTTTTCCTGCTACAACTCTAATGCAGGTGAAATCTGTCCAATCTCTTTCTGAGTGTAGACATATGCACCTTCACACCTACAGAGTTACCTGCAGATCATGTAATGAAATTTTACAGTACTTAGAGACTTCTTTTCACATTAAATGATTTGCTTTTGGTCTGAATTTGCTTTGGTAGCTTGTCCTGGACCAACTGACAGTCACTGGTAAACTACTTCTAGATGATTATCAGTGCAGTGGAATTATGTAGGTTAAAAAATGTAGAGATCTTTTGAAATCTCTAGCCAGTCTCACAGACTTCCACAACCTTTTTCCTGAATGGCTAAGAGAGCTCTTCATATTAATAGATTAGCATGATGACACACGTCAGTGGCAAAAGAACACCTGACCCTAGATGTCAGGTTTAAATAAGATAGGTTCAACAAACAGGAAGCTAATCTATGGCATCTAATCTGAAATACCTGCTCCAAATTTTATGGACTTTTGGGTGTTATAAGTGTAAGGGTATACTATACTTTGATTGGGAATGCATTTTTTTTCTTTATTTTAAATATTATAAAAATGTAAAAAACGGTTTCTTTGGGATGAAATAATTTTTTCACATGACTGTAACGAACGTGAGTATGCACATCATGCAGCATTGATCCAACTACTAGCAGCCCATACAAGGACAGTGAACATGTCATAGAGCCCATTATGGTTGAAGTGTCCTCTTGCTGTGTCTTTTTCTCTTCCAACCTCTCTCATTTTATTGCTGTGACATACAACTGCCCTTTTCTAAGGCCCATTAGTTCTCTCATTCTCCCTCTCCATGCTACACAGGCGGTGTCAGAATAATAAATACCGGCCTGTCCTCTGTGCCACGCGGAAACGTGCCACTGACAAATCACATCGACGTCACTCACACTACGAGTACACTGTGGCCCTTTTTTAAGGGAGTCACTTTCAAATGTTTAATTGGCCGACAAGAAAATGAAGGAATAGTCTTTTGAGAGTTCTGGGTGTAGATAAACATTTTTCAAGTATGGAGGAAATGTAATGCAGGGTGACCCAATAAAACCTCCCTGATTTCAAAAGTAAATGAAAGATAGTTGTTAAAGATTTAATTATTATATGCACACATTAAATTTAAGTCGACCATGTTTTCCTCCAAATGATGGCCATTATTGTCTATACATGCTTGGAGATGATTTCTGAAACCTGCCATGGCTCGACAGGTCATGTTGGATGGAACAGCAGCTATTTCCTGCTGAACTGCAACCTTAGGGGTTTAAGAGTTTGGCATTGATGAGTACACACTCATGATTTAAGCTTCATCGATAAAAAAATAAAAATCACATGGGGCAGGTCAAGGGAATGGGCTGGCCGCCCAACATCGCTAATAAATGAGATCACCCAATCTTCAAGATTAAGGTTTTTAGGTTGGGGCTGGGCTATCAACAGACCTTAGCACCACATCTCCTGCCCTAAGTTTCATGTGTGCAAGTAAACTTGATTATCCTTAACCTATTTTTTTCTCCATTGAAATGTGGGAGGTTTTTGGGTTACCCTTTAGGCAATGCTTAAAAGCAGCGCTCCCAACAAAATGCCTTTTGAAAGATGTCCAAGCCTTATAGTTTATTTATATACCTGCAAGTTTGTCGGCCTGCCTGAATTAAGTTAAGTGTTTAAGTTAAGTCTGAGCAGTGTTTTATGAACCTGAACCTTTTTGGGGTTTCAGTTTCGTTATTAAATCTGGTATTTTTTGTTTTGATATTTTTTATTGCCTGTTGTCACGCAAGACAGCAATACATAAGAGCCAATGAGCATTAACTCAGCAACATGGCAGCCTTGTTGGGTTGCCTGTGGTGGGCAAACCCAGACACTGGACAGGACACGGGACAACCATCCAAATCATACTCCATGACTATGATGCTTCACTCGGGAGTTCCGTTACTAAGAACTAAAAAAGTACTAATAATACATTTTCTTCAAAGTTCTGAAGAAATTTTTACAGGAAACATTCCCTCTCAGTGCAGTAATACCCCCAGGAATGGCAGATGGATTACATGCTTTTAAGCTTTGCAGTCTGACTAATCTTAATTAGACAGAAAAGCTCGCATCTCCGAGAATAAGTTATCACATCTGGTGAAAGAATAAACATATTTGGTATGAAATAGAATACTGTGCAAACGTACAGGTATGGCAGTGGGGATGTGGACGCTTGAGCTGGCGATGGTGGCTGGGATGGCGACAGGCATGGTCTGTCCATTTGGCAGCTGCAGAATCACTGGGAATGTGCCAGACACAGGACTGAAGACAGAGCAGAGAGGCAGATGTGCACAGTAATACCATAAATATATGCATAATACCTTATTGCTATTTAACAAGAAATTCAGGTGTACTGTGCAAAGCCTCAGGCACATGGAATATGCAAGGAATTGCTGCAGAGCAAAGATATGTTAAAAAAAATTACATTTAAAAAATACTATAAAGAGAGGTAAGAATTAATAAGTGAAAAAAGACAATATTTGGTGTGGGGGCCCTTTGCTTTAAAAGTAAATGTTTTTTGCATAATTTCTGCAGTTTCATAACGGAATTATGTGGTAGGTCTTGTAGAATTAGACACAGTTCTTCTTCTTTGACTGTCACACTTGCTCTTATTTTGCATGTAAAACCTAGAAGCCTTCGTAACTTTTTATTTTTAGTTATTTATTTATTTTAGTACTGGAATATTAATGCTTGGAAAGCTAAAGGTGCGCTCACACAATACCAATCACAATCCCGATTTGAGCCGATCATATTCCAATGTTTCAGCCAATTATGTACCGTTTGTTACCCGATGTGATTCCAATGTTATTCCAATGTTTCATCTGATATTATTACAATATATATATATATATATATATATATATATATATATATATATATATACACACACATACACACACAAATTGAAAATTTCCTGGAAATGTGACTGGAATGTCTCACGATGTTGTTCCCATTTTAAATTTAAAAAAAAATTTTTTATACCAATCAATACCAAAAAAAAAAAAAAACCAAAACATAACAAAAAAAAAAAAAAAACCCACCAAACACTGCCAAAATATTTCACTCTCCCCCAAAGTTCTTCATGAAATTCTACAATGTCCTCCAGTGTGTACTGATGTTATAGGATTTCATCCGATGTAACCTTGGAATGTGATCATGGCAAATTGTGATCATGACTGGTATTGTGTGAGTGCACCTTGATGATTTTGTACAGACACAATCAGTGTAGAAGTCATAAACTAAGAATCTATGAATTGTACTAAAGAAAATGGTGCCCAGGACTTTGCACTGTACAGTATCCGGCTGTATTTGTGTTTTAAAAGCAAATAAAAATGAAAGTGTTGGCAATACTAGTGACAAAACAACTCAGAAAAATCTTGCCAGCTGCAAACATAAGTATCAGCAACTTTAACTAATAGAAATAATAGATGACTGAAATAAAAAGCTCCTGATGATTTAAAAGAAATAGGGAAAATGAGGTGACGTGCAAATTAAAGGATCTTAAGTAACAAGCAACATTTTGAAGCTACTGTACTTACACTATTGGCCTATTAGAGGATGGGACTTGAGTTATAACAGAACTAGATGTCGGAGATGGAAGGGCTTGCTGAATAACAACACTAGCGTCAGTACTGGCCAGAAGTACATTGGGGACTTGGAGCGAGGCAGGACGGACTATAGCGGAAGTAGGCAGTGAGGTCGGCTGCAAAGAAACCTCCTGAAAATATCATATGAAACCGAAGGTGCATCAACCATTCAAAAAAAATAATACTAAATTTCACTCCTTTATAATTATATTTCATGCCCTTAAGATACAATCCCAGTCAGATGTTTTAAAACCCCATATTTTCAAGTTTTATTGAAATTTAAATATTTAAGTCCAGTGAATGACCTGAAAAGGAACAAAGGTAAGCAGTGGGTCAGAACTACCTTAAAGGAAAAGAACAAAATGGTTGGCTTCAAATCATGAAACGGTCAAATCATGACTTAAACCCCATCCAGCTGGTTTGGGATGAAGTGAACAGAAGGGTGAAGGAGGCAAAGCAACACATTTGTGGGAACTTATGCTACAATGTTGGGAAGAACTTCCAGAAGAATATTTAATTTCCGCCATCAAAAGAATGTGTTCAGCTGTAGTATCTGTAAAAGGTGGCGACTTTACTGAGTAAAATCTGATTAAACTGTGTTAAACAGAACAATTCCTCCTCCGGTATTTTTTTCTCTTCTATGGTTTCATTTCAGACTGAGACACTCTGCATAAATGTCAAAAAGAACCGGAAAAATTGTTGTGTTCAAAAACTTTTAACAGGAAGTGAGGCTAATACAGTAAAGCTAACTACGTGAACCTTGAATGAAAAGACACCGGCCAGCTGAGATAACGTTATATAACACCAAAAACTGTATTCTGCAGACTGAAGGAAGATAAATTAAAGTGAAGACCCTCTCAGGAAAATGTTTATTTGATTTGGGAGGCTATGAAGCTGAAATTAGGTTTAAGCATTATACCAGCAGGATCTGGCACCACATATACAATAGGACAGCAAGTAAATAAACATGAGGTGCAATATTCAATGATGAGCATCTGTAAACATTCAAGACATAAAACAATTATCCACATCAATTATCACCTTATCATCACTTGTTGTAGATTCGGGATGGGGCAGAGGACTGTCTCGATGTGTTTCCAGAGACGCATGCTCCTCAATTTTGTTTCGTACCACAGGAGTTGCAAGGGGTGACAAGTCCAAAGGTAACTAACACACCAAATACAAAAATCCCACAAATAATGACTTGGTATGAATCCAACACACAATTTTATCAACGTGTCCACCACACCATCCAAAACAGATCTATAACACAAACTGATTTTGGCTTCAAAACTACTGACAGGTGATGGATTTAAAAGAAATGATAACCTTTCTGACCACTGCTATTACAAGTCTGTGGAAAAGAACTGAAGTAATACACACCATTCATCCAAAACATAATCCCTGTTTGGATGATGGTGGTGGAGACTGCTGTCTAACACGTGGCCCTAAAGTCTTCCCCAGGTGTTTACCACGGTTGAGATCTAGTGAGTGTAAAGGTCATTGAATATGACCATTTGGAAATATGGAAAAGACCACACCCCTCAGGACTGAAAGGTTACTTCATGAGATAAAAGTGATCAGAATTGCTGAAAAAATTGTAATGGGGAAAAAAACAACAACCAAGACTTACAAACCTCCACATTAATTTCAGATACGCTGAGACAGCACAAAAACAATTCCAGTCTTTCCAATTTCCATTCTTTTACCTGTAATATCTCATTTACCACTTTTGCTACCATCTACCCATTATTGCTAATGGACCCGCATCATGTTTAACTTAAGGTTCTAAGAGGTGAAAGCTACGGATGTAAACAGTCCCACGAATAGTTTTAAATCATGACGAATGCAGGTGAGCTCCAACCGCACGTGTGAGCAGATATGTGTAATGATGTCTCTTTAAACCTCATGTCATTTTCTGAACCGCTTAATCCTAATTAGGGTCGCGGGGAGGCTGGCGCCCATCTCAGCCGACATTGGGCGAGGGCAGAGTACACCCCGGACAGCTCGCCAGGCCATCGCAGGGCAGAAACACGCTGATGGCTATGCAGCTA
>JAQMYF010000012.1:32442627-32456604 GCA_030014195.1 Neosilurus mollespiculum | reverse complement strand
TGCACTGGGGGGACAGCAGTGAGAACCCGTTGATAGTGGGGCTTGAACCCCAGACCTTGGGATCAGTAATCCAGCACCTTACCACCAGGCCACCACTGCCCCCTCTTTAAACCTGATTCAGAATTTAAGTATCTTCTACCTGGAGACATAAAGAAAAGCAAAGTAAAATGAGATTTTATCGTTTATATTTACTGTAAATATTTGACCAGGACAGAAGTAAGTTGAAGGAGCTCTGTGCTTCAAGCCGAGCAAAGCTCTATACAGCTAATGGTGTCGGTTTAGCCACCTCTTTTAATTTATTGCACACTACATGTAAATATAATAAACCATGCTCTGTAAAGATTTTATACTACACCAAATACTAGAAAAATGAACTAAAATAAGATTATGGTTAATATTTTAATTTTAATGCATGATAATGATGACACCACCTGCTCCAAGTGACTGTGACATACTGTGGGTGTCCCTGTGAGTGTCCCTCTTTTGATTCCAGCATTATCCACTGGGAATAATGCTTTTTTTTTAATCCTGAGATTGGAGCAGACCAATCAAATCGTGTCATGTAGGACATACAAATTTTCCTTTGAATCCAATAATACCTCTCCTTATATTTTGCTTTTTGTTCTTCCTTCCTATTGCTGGCATGAGATGTTTACATTTTTTGCCTTTATATGTTAACTGGTTGTCATGGAATTCTGTATAAGGTTCTACATAATGTATTGACAAAGATGTTTATTTTACTGTCACAAAATGCAATTTGTAATGCACTTTGAGCAATTATTCTATAGTGTTTTATTGTACATAACAGCAATCTCACTTTGAATGATGATATGATGGGCTTAGTTGTGTTTTTGTTGTTATCATATAACCCTCAGTCACTGACATTCAAATTCTTTTCTTCTTTACTTTCTCTATTATCTATTATTCTAGGTACTTCACTGGCACTGAAAGGAAACATTAGCTGTCATTGTGCCAGACACAAGCAGACCTCAATAGCATAGTCCACAATTAAGTCTCTTGAGCATTGCAGCTGCAAATGAGCACACTTCAGTGCACCTGTCGAAACAAAATCAGCTACAAAGAAAGACAGCTTATCATCTAAAATGAGGTTATAAAAAGTACATCATGGTACAGAGGCACATATGACCCAATATACATAAGCAGCGCCAGAAACACTTTCTACCCTCTGCAGCGTAAGTGCCATGCTACTGCTATTTTTATCTGTTATATCTTAGCTTTGACAGATAAATTTCTTTCTAATCCCAAGGTGATACATAACAGGGTCTAAAGGTCTGAGAATGTTCTGCAAGTCTTTTCACTGAAAAATGAAAATAATCAGAAAGATTTAATATTAAAGAATAAAAAAATAAATAAATAAAGCAAATAAAATAAATAAAGCAGCCGAAGTGGAGTGTCAGTACTAAGCGAGTACTCCTGGCAAAACATCAAGAGGACTATTCAGAAATATCATTCAAGCCTGAGGTGAATAACTGTTTTAGTGTATACTACATGAGAACATAAAAACCTTATTTTCTCACTCAGCATTAACATTTTTTTTAAAGCCATCACAGAAATATAGTAAAAATGGGTCTTTGGCTCACCTACTTGGCCATTAAAAAGAGGACAAACTTGATGGTGTTGATAGCATGAAGCATTAAACAATTGCCTACTAAAACTCTATGTGTAAAGAAGGTGGACAGACTGAAGGACAAAAGCACGGCTGCCACTGTATAGTCACATAGCATTGTGGATAATGTAAGGAACCCAAAAAAAAAAAAAAAAACCCAACCCCTGAAAATTTAATCACAAATAAAATCTCTAATGACATGAAGATCACATTTTAACAGTAAAGTTTTATATGTAAGTGATCCATGATGGAGATTTCCCCAAACATTACTGCATTATCTTAAACGTATGGTTTAAAAAAATTTCAATAACAAAATGATACATCCAAATACTAATCAGATAGTTGAGAACGAGAACCACTCTTGCAGATGTTTTTGGACAATCACTCGCATAAGTACTCTCTTGGGTCCCAGAAAGTGTTCTAGCTTCATGAACAAAGAGACCCTACGACTCATTCATTTCTAGGGCTGCTATACTGTACAACCAGTCATAAGTTATGTAGTTATAATATATTTCATTTTTTGCTTAGTTTTTTTAGAATATGCATTTGATTGTATATTATATTATACTTTTCAGTCTTATTTGTAATACTGTTGTATTGCTTTGCCAAAGACAATAATAAAGTATTAAAGTAACGGATATTACAACACTAATGTCCTGAGGCTGGTGGAAATAATGTTACACTTCATGACTAAGATTCCAGCTGAAGATTATGCTATGTACCTTTTTAATATCCTCCTCTGTGGCCTTTTTGAAGTCATGTTCAAAGGGACTAGCAAGCTCGTTGAACAGTCCGACTTCCTCACAGTTCTTCAGAAAGCGCGTGGGTGTTGGTGTTTGGTCTGCAAATAACAACCAATTAATCTCTTATTACCTTTAATAACGATCACGATCGCGAGATGGAGATTTCCGACATACTCACCAGCAATGATGACACTGTCGCTGCGTGCTGGACCAAACCGAAGTGTCATCTCATGTTTATGTTTATGGACTGCCAAATGGTCTTCATTTGTAAATCGCTGTGAAAATAATGCAGAATCAGACACATACATAATGATTGTTTGTCATGTAAAATATGAAGTAGGGGCCAAAAATGTATTTTAAATGTGCTGATGTGTGCTTCAAGCGAACCATTTCAAAGCATGATCTCAGTTTATTACAGTTAAATGTTAAGCTAAATAAAATCTTATTATATTATATAATCTGTAATGGCCTGGTTAGCTGTCCATGGTGTACTCCGCCTTTGCCCAGCATCGGCTGAGATGGGCGCAAGCCTCCCTGTGACCCTAATTATGATTAAGCGGTTGAGAAAATGAATGAATGAACGGCTAGTATTTGGAGCAACTCATTATTCCCTTTATGCAGATGAAAACCCCAATTTCAGCTGAAGAAAAAGAACCCGTAAGCATGCTGATGCCACCTTCATGCTTTTCCATGGGGACAGTGTTCTTTTGGTGATGTGCTATTTTTTTGTTCACCAAACATATATTTTGGTAGCAAAACCAAAAAGTTAAACAGTGGTCTTATCAAACCATAAAACTTTATAACACCAAAATCATTACACATGAAGAGTTCAGGAAAGTGTTGTTACATGTAGGGAGCAACAAGTACTTGAGTCATTCTCATGAAAGTGTATAATTTCTAAATGCACCCTCTCATACTTGCAAAATATATACAAATAAACACTATGGTACAGAGTATATTGCTGGAAAGTTTTGAAGCTCCAGCTTGTTTGAATCATAAATTACAGCAATATTAATACAGAATTTTAACAGAAATGACGTAACAGAGTTGACAAAGTTCTTGGGGACTTAATCATATGCTCTAAACACTTTTAAGCATTTAAAAAATATTTAATTATTTATTAAATTTGTGCCTTTGTACATATACAGCTTACATTGTCAACACATGAAGGTACTTTTATATCAGAACAGATCTGGGCAAATCCAATTTAATAACTAGAGAACTGATGCTAAAGTAGTGACAACAGTATTGGGGACACAGCACATCAATAATTCAGCATTTGTGCACATAACTACAGTTAAGATTGGTGTTGCTTTTTTTAAACATACATTTGGGTGTGATTATAGCATGTGATTTATACAAAATGAAAAAAAAAATGCAATCTTTAAAAAAATTAATTAGGTATATAAAGAGTGGGATATAAAATAAGCATTTCTATGAGAATTACCCACTTACCAAAATTTGCTGCAATCCTTTAAATGTGTTTAATGCTACAGACCTCTTGACAGCTTCTGTGACCAGTTTTGTCCTACATTCATTTCTCGTCAAGAAGTCCTGTTTTCAGTAATGTCACTGTTGTGCCATATATATATATATATATATATATATTTTTTTTTTTTTTTACAGTAACATCCTGTACCTGCTTTATAAGCTATTTGCAGCTCTTGGGCCTTTTTAGTTGGATGTTATAAAGAACATGTCAGGAAAAGCCTGTAGAAACAGCTGTACTTTATTTGGTGGTAATCAATCACTTCAGTTGATGGCATGTCTATACAAATTAGCATTTAACATTAATTTAATTTGATTTTGAACAAATTCCACATTCCCTATTATAAGAGGGTGCACACACTTAAGCAAACTGAGGACAGGATGCTTTTTGTTTTTATTTTGTTTCCATATCAAAAATTTTTGGTCACTACATTATAATGTAATAGTCATTACATTGCCTGTAATTTGTAATTACAAACCTGTCATTTTGACAAAAGCGTACACTTTTTTTTTTTATATACACGTACAGAATCCAAGCTGTGCAAATACAAACCTGACCACAGCCAGGTGCAGTACAGAGGAATGGTTTGTCATCACTCATATTCAGAGTTTCGCTATGCCGTCTCCTAACAGAGGGAGAAAAAAACATTACGTAAACATTACTGTCTTTTCAAATGGAAATACAAAATAACAAAGAAATAAAGAAAAGGAGAGTTTCCATGCTAATGTAACAGTATTTATACTATGTGTTCATGAATAATTGTTTCAAGTGTATTTAAAGGAAAACTCCACCCTGTGCACAATAATGTTTAGAATTAACATGCAATCAGTGGTGCGCACAACTTACCTTGCAATTAAACTCTGAGTTGACTTAAAATGAACACCTACTGGTGTTGACCTACTCTCACTTCAGTTTTCTACATTACCCACAATTCTGCTGATTGTTTACTTATACCGGAGCCAGTGAGAATTAGCCTTTGCCGAATCTTTACCTAAAGAGACAAGGCAGCGGTGTTCCATTCCTTTAGCTTGTACTGCTCTGACACCTCCTTATCCGGATGCTCTGCACAAACTGCTCAGATTCCCAAATTTTCCCTAGTCTTTAGCAAACTAATTAACCAAACCTCACACTGTGTGGCTGCCCACTGCTCCAAGTGTGTGTCCTCACTTTGGATAGGTTAAATGCATTGCCAAATTTCCCTTTTGGGATTAATACAGTATATATATATATATATATATTTTTTTTTTTAATGAAATAAATAAGTTAGGTATGTTGTTAACACTTGCTCAAGGGCACCTCAGGGCCCTGAAGGTGAAGGAAGGGCAGGTACTGGTCATTTTACTGTCAGTTCGTGAATCGAACCAGCTCCATTTAGACCCAGACCCACTTCTCTAACCAGGCCACACCTGTTCCCAGTAATGGTTCAAGTTCAAGAAGCTTTATTGTCATTTCAACCACATATAGCTTACGCAGTACATAGTGAAATGAAACAACGTTTCTCCAGGACCAGGTGCTACATAAATATACAACAAGGATCAAATTCCAAACAAACAAAACAACAACAATAACAACAAAGAGTTAAGTCCATGGTTTTTGTCCTAGCCACATAAAGTGCAAAGTGTGCAACTATGTGCAAACATTGCAAAGACAATACAGTGCAAAAACAGTACAAAAAGAAAAAGACAACACAAGAATAAGACACTTAGCGCCAAAAGAAAGAAAAAGATGAGATGGAATAAAAAAAATGAAATGATGCACAGAGAAGCAGTGGTTCAGGCAGTGCAAATAGGATACAAGCATATAATGTTTCGCTAATATATAATTAGAGAAATATGAATATAATTTCCTAATACAACAGGAAACGACGTCATTGAGGGGAAAAAAGGTCTGACTGTTTTGTTGTGAGGAACCTAAGAGTGAAGCCTGACAGTCATTAGTATGGGGCTGAATGTTTTACTTCTATAAACACCACCAGCACACAACAATGTCCCACCGCAAACTTCTCATAGGAATAACAAAATCACAGCAGCGACCTAAAACTCAGGAGCAGAACCACCAAACACATCATAATTATATCAACATACATCCATGTAATGTGTTTGAGGTGGAGTTTTCCTTTAATGGGCCAATAATTCTGCATAAAACAGCTTCGGCTCCCAGTGTGGATTTAGCTAGATTAGAAAACAGGGCAACCACAACTTTATGAACCCAATTAATACTTTAAACTAGTTATCAGTCAAGATTAGCTTTTAAAAATCTAAACAGTTAAACCTCAGAGTTAAACAGACAGCCCTGACTGCAGCACTCACAGTGTCATTTAGATTAAAATCACATCTTCCACAGGACTGTGAAAGTGCTTTACTTAAAGCGGATCCCACCATAAATAACCAACATCAAAACTTTCTGAACAAGTATATTTTTACATGAGCACTCGTTTCTACTGCGGTGACACAGATGCTGAGGATAACAATGCAGGCCACCTTGTTTACAGTAACCAGGCTAGTCAGCTAGCATAGCCGTCGCCATATTAGCACTTAAGCTATTACTGTGAGATGATGTGCGTGTCATGCACGAATAAAACATTTTGCATAGTATTTTGAGCACTCTTATTCTCCGAGACTATAACCCGACTGATGCTTGTTTACAAATGATACTTATTGACGCGTTTACTTACCCACAGGCACAACCCTGACAGCCAAAGCCCACGGATCCCTCTGTTCTCGCGAGACTTCACTTCACTCTCGTTTATGGATCCCGCAGCTTTAAGAATGAAGCCACCAGCAGCTCCACTGCCTTTCCGTCAAATCCAAAAACGCCAATAATAAAACTGCTTAAAATCCAGTCTTTTAGTAATCATTCTAGCCTATTGGCTTTATATAATACACTAGCACAAAAATTGAAAGGCACATGCCAGTGATTATTACGTCGACATGTATAAAGCTAGTGGCAGCCACGCCCATCTGCTTAATGCATTCACTTCCGCCATATATTCCAGTCAGATCTCTCTGCTCTGAAGCATCCAAAGGATCCAAATCCTGGTTCTGGAGTGCACTCTGTCCCCTGTGTCTTGGTGTACAGGACATACTCTAATAGACTTCAGGAGCACGGTTTCAATTCCAGTCCTAAAAATCAATGACACTCTTCCTGATCCAACTTGCTAAGGAATGGGAAAAGCGACAAATTATGCTGTGAGGTAAACCCCCTAGACTTAGTATTTAGCATCCATTTCAAAAAGAGGTCAAGCAGGTAAAAAGTAACAGCCTTGAACACCAGTAAACACAAGTATATATTTATTTAACGCAATTTACAAAAGCAAATGTTTACTGGCTTTTAACCAGCCGCATCCTCCATCCATCAGGAGAGCAATTCCTGCAAATGAGTGGACCCAGAACAAGAATACATCTCCAAGTGTGATGTACAGAAAGTGCTATCAGACTGACAAGGTGTTGCAATAAATCCTCAGTTTTGACAATTAATGAGCACCATTTCTTTTTTTAAGAGGGGACAAACTTGATCCTCAAATTACAAAAATTACAGCTGTCCTTTAAACAGTTCAAATACATGTTTTAATTTTGTACTTGCTTACAATTTATTATTATTTTTTATTTATTTGACAGAGTGGACATTGAAAATAAGCATGTCTTTCTACATGGACAATTAAGAGCAGACACTTTTGGTAGCAACCAAATTCACAATTGAATACAGCGAATGTTGCCACGTGCAGTACGTTTTTACATGGCAAACAGGATGAGGAAAGCAACCATCAAACAGAAGAGACCCATGGCTTCAGACAAAGCAAATCCCAAAATAGCATAGGAGAAGAGTTGCTGCTTCAGAGATGGGTTCCTAAAAATATCAAGTAAAAAGGCAGACAAAAAGTAAGATTCATTAAAACCTTGCTTAAAATGCTATCACTGATAAATAATTACAGACTGAGTGATTAAGAGATGGTAGAATTATAACCTGGCATAGCCAATGATTAGACTGCCGAAGACAGTTCCAATTCCAGCCCCGGACCCTGCCACTCCGACAGTGGCAGCTCCAGCACCAATGAACTTGGCGGCAGTGTCGATGTCGCGGCTGACTGCACTGGTCTGAAAACCTCGCAGACACACCTGGGTGAGAGGAGACTGAGGCAGCAGAGCAACAGGAGCCTACAGAGAAAGAGGAACAGGAGTGATGATCTGCTACATGAACTATGTAATATAACCAAAATGTAGATTAACTGTCTATATTCCTCCAGTCGTAATATCAGGGCTAAGATCAGGACTGGAAAGTATAGTCCATCCTCACATTTACTTATTCATCTTCTCTGAGACACAGTGACAAGAGTTTTGCAAAAATTGTGAACATGTGAAAATAGCCATGGATGCATATGAGACTGGTCAGCTTTCCTCTGGGGAGGGAGAGAGAGAGAGAGAGAGAATAAAAAAAAAAAAAAAAAAAAAAGAAGAAGTCCCACATATGCCTGTAAACTGTAAAGGTCTTGAAGATCAAGTCCCTTAATATATTAAACAATTAAAGACAACCATATTTGGTAAATTACAAAACAGTATATAAAAACACATTCTGTGCATAAAATGCTTATGGAAGATGTAGTCGAGGTAAAAACCTTAAACACACTGATAATTTGCACACTATAGGACAGGTACAGAGTCACTGGCTGTACACTTCCTCTTCAAAGTCATCACAAACGTTGAAGCATCATACAAAACCATCTTCCATCTTAAAACACCATTTTCACGATTCTGACATGAACACTCCAAATCAAGGGCTGTTAAGGGTTGTGTTAGGATCAGGAAAAACAAGTGTACTACAAAGGGTCCGTACCACACAACCAGGACTGGAAACTTGTGTATTAGAAACTCATGGCAATTAAATAAATTCATTGCAGACGATTCTTCTGCCTTCCTGGGGTCAACCAGCATTTGTTTGGGCACTTCAAAGTATTCAAGAGCCTTGCAGCTACATTGAGAACTGAAAGGGCATGGCTTGCATTCCTTGAAAGTCTGGTTGTACCAAACTTTGCCATAGGTGAAGTGTTGAATCAATTTAACCACAGTTTCCTTTAACCAGTTCCAATGTCTTCAGTTGTAAATTTTCTCCACCCATACGCGTCACCTCCGAAATCCGCTGGAATGGCCACGATAGTCCAAAGCTCTTATGTATCAACCAGCTATGTGAGACAGTGTTACCAGCATGTGCACAGATTGGTTAGTACAAGCAGAAATCATCTTGCTTAGAGGTGGACACATGTTTATTTATTTACAATTTAGATATTTAAATTATTGCAGGAAACTAAAATTGGATAAATGGTATGGCATGAAACAGCTTCAAGACAAACTGTATCCTGTATCCTCTTATTCAACACTAAACCTTTGTGTTAGGCTTTCATTTTTTTCTTAACATTGCATAAAATCTTGAACTTCTTAATGGAAGATCTGCAGTCTTGCTTACGTAAAGAGAAACAGCCCAATGCCCCCCCCCCCAGTGACTCCACATGACCTTGTAAAGCCTCAAATAATACTTGTGACAGGGACAGGATGGTGTTCTGCTCTAACCACTGTAGGGGGGGGGTATCATAAGAAAGATGGCTGCTCAGTCTTTTAAACGTACCTCTGTTTTGACCTCTGGTCGAGACAATACAGCTGCGGACACGGGTCTGTACAAAGCCCGGGATCCAGAGCGGATCTGAAACACATTTAGATATTTGTGAGCTAACACAGAAACAAAAGTTCTGAACGTGAACTTCTGTCAACTGCAGAGATTTCTGAAGGGCATCTACACAGGAACAAAGCTGTACAAAAGTTCAAAGTTTATCAGGTGACTACACACTTTTGTAAGACAGCAGAGTGTACTTTAAATTGAACCCCCTTGATGCAAAAACAAGAAATCATTTGACAAATGATGTGAAAAACGTTGTGCAGAAACATTAATTGATAGACATTTCCCAACAACCTGTGTCACAACAATAATAAAGAGAATTCTGTTACTAAACTGAACAAACACGGAGGTATTTTAAGTTCAATTACAGTTTAATTTCAAGGTGGGCAAGAGTGCAATCCTTTAAAAAATAAATAAACAAATCCCACACATTACAGTAGTGAAACCTCTTAGCTATCCTTTATGCAACTAGTTTAGCCCATGGTTTAGCTCTTAGCCTGCTAACCCGCGAACTAGCAAGATTATGACCTTAAGACAAATACCAACCAGGGCAACCATTCAAACAAGGACCTGTAAGACAAACCAAAACACACACACACCAGAGAAACTGAATATTGTCTGGTTTCCTGCTTTACTCGATCCAGTCTGAACAGCAGGAAATAACAACAGAATGAATGAACTCTACTGCTAGTTAGCAACAACCGGCTTCATGTTCAGCTGAAGGCCCCAAAACACATTCAGAGACACAACAGATTAAACAACAACACAATGGCTCGTGTTAAATAACTCACCAGGGCAGGTGTGGAGGCGAATTTTGCACAGGCGTACATTGTGGGAGTAAATTTATTTAAATCCTTTGAGGATTGTAGCAGCCGGTGACTGACTGTAAGGGAAAAGAAGGTAAGGTCAAAACAAACTTGATGTCTTGATTCAAAAATGAAATGACTTAAAATTATATATGATATTATTAACAATTCCTTAAGTACCAACACGACTAAGAGACCCTGTAAAGAAAAGATGAACAAGGATTAACTTTTTCTCCCTACTCTGCAATATCTCCGGTACTCACCGATAGCAGAGGTCGAAACACTGCGCCTGCGCAAAAGAGTCCTCGAGAAAAGTCCCGGATGAATGCGTGACGTCATGCAGGGCCGAACTTTATTGAAATAAGATGTCAAACAAAACAGAAAAGTATTTTTTTTTTTACACAGCATTAACTGGCAAATAATTTCAGCATTATAAAAAGTCTTCAGAGTGTTATGGCACCTTATATTTATTATTAATTTTTCTTGTCGGTTACCTTTATCACCTTCCATAAATGACTGAATGAATTTTTTGGAATATTTTGTTGGAAGTAGAGCGTTGGGACTGTACAGCTGCAAAACTTCATGTTCATAAACAAAGAGTGATGTTGATCTCAGGTTATCATTCGGTGTTTTGTAAGTTCCCCCTGTGTCCATGTTATTAGGGTGTCGTCGCCCCCCAAACGCCAGAAAGAGACAAATCTATGTGTGAATGAGTTTGTAAGATGCTCTAAGAAGGAAGATGTCAGGTTCAAATTTCACCTTTCCCAAGCTCTGGTTATTCTCTGTTCAGACTTGAAGCTGTTCTCTCCATTTACAATAAGAAATTATTGAATGAGATGAGTTCTCTATGGAGTTTGCATGTCATCACCGTGCTTGCATGGGTTTCCTCTGGGTACTCTAGTTTCCTTCCACAGTCCAAAGATTTGGACGTTTAGTACATTAGGCTAATTGGCAGTTCCAAATTGCACCTAGATGTGAGTGTGAATGTTGCTATGGTTTGGCAAGCTGTTCAGCTTGTACAATGCCTTCACCCAGTGTCTGCGAAGTCTGCCTTTCCCCAACCCCAGTAGGATTAAGTGGCTTGGCAAATAAGTGAGTCAGTCAATGAGGTGAAGTATGATATGAAGAATTACTCAGTAGAGGGCTTGTTATCTGCCGTTCTGCTACTATGTTCCACCTGCCAGTCATGCAATAATCATTCAACTTATTCGATGGCAACTGTGCAACAATTCTGTTATCCCATTCGGTTATCACGCAACACCAAGAACTTTTCAGTGGATTTCACCAGTCAGAAATAAGAAAATCACTTGAATAACTAAGAATTATATTTATTCACTTAGCTGGTCATTTTTGTTCAAAGTAAAATTACAATGGAAAAATAATAATAATATAATCTTGGCAAATTATATATTGCAAAAACATGATCTTTGGTCAATCAGGTGTGTGCTGGATCATGTTGTATAAACACCAAGTTGGTCAAGTTGGACCGTCTTGGCCAGCTTGTAAGTGTGGGTAATGGAACCAGAATGCCAAAGTGAGTCGATTAGAAAATCTCAAGCATTTATTGACAAACATTTATTAGTTTAGTCAAGTAATAGGGAAGCTGGAAAGATGGTCTAGCAGTTCAACTTATTGTTTGACAACTGGTAGCTGGCCACATGAACCAGAATTTTCAGCAGGTCAATAACTGAGTATTTGATCTACTATGGTGGACCACTATTCCCTCCAGGGTCTATTCCTGCTTTCTGAGCAGTGTTCTGGGTCCGCATCAACCCTCACCACAACAAAAGAAGCACCTGAAAATGTTTAAATAATGAATAATGGTTATTCTGTGCCAAATCAACCAAATTTCCAAAATCTTCCTGGGTGACCGTCTCAGATTTTTATGATTTTTTTTTCAAGTACCTCCATATGTCTGAGGAACACATGGAAAATAGTTCTGCTTAATTCCTAATAGTTTCACAGAAATACATTTTTGAAATAGGGTACCCTCAACCCCAATTGTATACCCGCGAGCAAAATGTGACCTTTTTTGCATTTTCAAAAGACAACATCTTGGCAATAAATGCATGTAGGAACCTGAAATTTGGACAATATTTGGAAACACTGCTGTGACAAAAAGAAAGTTTAAAAATGACATCATTTACAAATTTTCAATTTTATACCATCACAAATATGGAAATTTGTTCATTTCAAATTTTTTTTTGAAAAAGTAGACACACCTACTGAGCAGAAGATACAAGGAATAAGGCTCATATTATAGATTTTACATATATAGGTAACTGACTTTCATTAAGGAAACAAAATCATGTTACTCAGTTGAAAATTCTCACTGTTACAGCAAACTAAAATAGTGAAAATAGGCCTTCCTTCACAGAGGAATTTGACAATGTTGACACGTGCTCAGCCACTTCAAAATCTTTGTGAAGATACATTGTTTATATGCCAACTTTGTGTTAAAAATTTTTTCTCTAGCTGAAATGCCTTCATTGTGATTAAAAATTATTCTATGTATCTTCTTCAAAAAAAATTCACAAATGAACGAATTGCCATATTTGTGATGGTATAAAAATGAAAATATGCAAATGATGTCTCTCTCAGTAGTGTTTCCAAATATTGTCCATACCAAATTTCAGGTCCCTACATGCATTTATTGCCAAAACATTTCCTTTTGAAAATGCAAAAAAGCTCAAATTTTGCTCGCGGGTATAAAGCTGGGGTTGAGGGTACCCTATTTCAAAAATGTATTTCCATGAAACTATTAGGAATTAAGCAGAACTATATTGCATGTGTTCATCAGACATATGGACGTACCTGAAAAAAAATTCTGGTAAATCGGAGACGGTCAGGTGGGAGCCTCTAGTTGATTTGGCATGGAATGACCAATGAGTCTTTCTTTTTTGCGGCGATCTGAGTTTAGAATTATGATCCCACATAGCCTGTATTTTATGCAGCGTAATGTGACAAAGACCAAGGAACTGATTGTGGATTCTAGGAGATCCAAAACACCAGCGGCCCCTGTTTCCATCCAGGGCATCAGTGTGGAAATGGTGAAGAATTACAAATACCGTGGAGTTCATATTGACAATAAACTGGACTGGGTTAAGAACTCTACCACACTTTACAAAAAGGGCCATCTCTATTATCTATCTATTCTCTGTCTCTATTTTTTGAGGCAGCTAAGGTTGTTTAACATCTGCCGCACACTGCTCAGGATGTTTTATGAGCCTGTTGTGGCCAGTGCTATCCTCTGTGCTGTTGCGTGCTTTGGCAGCAGGCTGAGGGTTGCAGATGCAAACAGACTGAACAAACTGATCTGCAAGGCCAGTAACATTGTGGGGATGGAGCGTGACTCTGTGACGGTAGTGTCAGAAAAGCAAATGTTGTCCAAAATAAAGACAATATTGAACAATACCTCCCACCCACTTCACAAACTGCTGATCAGTCACAGGAGCATGTTCAGTGAGAGACTGATAACACCAAAATGCTCCACTGATTTGCATTTTGCACTACATTTATAGTCCACTGCTTATCATATTGATAATACTCTACATATTACTCACTGACAGGATTCACTCTGTATCTGTTTATATAGATATTAGTAACTTCTAATCTTAGACTTACATATATATATATATATATATATAT
>JAQMYF010000012.1:32427285-32441939 GCA_030014195.1 Neosilurus mollespiculum | reverse complement strand
TATAATTGACTACTGTGCCATTTAAGCAATAAAAGAAGGGACCAGAACATCCACCCGGTGTATGTCCACTCAGGGAGGGCCCTGAGTTCCGACACTGTCTACTCTAAATTGCCCATAAGAGTGAATGTGACTGTGACTGGTTGTTCATCTCTATGTTAGCCTTGCAATAAATTGCCAGCCTTCTCAATCGTGCACCCCACCTCAACCCAAAGTCAGTTGGGACAGGCTTCAGCTCACCCACGTCCCTCATGGATAAGCAGTATACATACTGGATGTATAGAGAGATGGATGGATGGATCACAATATAATTTTTTATATTAAATCCTTATTTTACATGCTGCCATATTTTAGGTTTCCATAAAAAAAACAGCACATTCCCAAATGTAGTTCCACCTGTCAAGATGATCTAGGTTACCTGCTTAGGTTCAGCATGTATGTGAATGTTTAATTAATAGGGTTGCTAGAGATCAAATCAGCTCTAAAGTAGCAGGAATATACTAGTTACTTTTCCCAGGTTCACACTTTTCCCAGGTTTTCACCCCACCCCTCTCTGCTCCTGAGTGAACATCTTGAGACATTGCATTTGCATGCGGCCGCCATCAAGCTGCATGCACTCAGACTGGTAATAAAAGGCATTGACCCCCTTAACCTTTATGAATTACAATTTGTGCCAGCAACACATCCTGTCAGAAGAGTGGGCACCCACGGTGCGGTGCGTGCGTGTGTGTGTGTGTGTGTGTCTGTGTGTGTCTGTGTGTGTGTGTGTGTGTGTGTGTGTGTGTGTGTGAGTGAGGAGAGTAAAAGGAAGAGCACCAGTGTGTGTATGTGTGTGCTGTGTGGTTGTTAGAAAAAGACGAAAAGGTTTTTACAGGCACTGGCGGACACTGTTGACAAGCTGTGAATAGGCGTTCTGCATTCTGACAGCACGGCCAGGAGTGAAGCTACAGCAACTCTGAAGCCCCATATGCAGCATGAACACACACACACACACACACACACACACACACACACTATAACCATTTTCATAGGGCAGTGTTTATTTTCAGTTACTGCCATCATAGTTGGTAACATAGTTAGTATTAGGATTGTCACCACACATTGAATTATTTAAATGCTATTTAACTTTAAAAGGGGGGGAAAACCCCCAAAACATTTGTATATATGTACTAGTCCGCTATGGTAGCTGTGTTAAAAAATTCCGAAGTGATGATTATTGAATTACATATTGAATAGGGGTCTGAATAAATTCATGTTATTGCATATTTCAAACTCAAAGGCAAAATACAAAACCAGTGCGGTATGTCAGTTCTGCAACACCATCACCTTATACACTGTGTGATGACAATCTGTAGTTAGTAACAAGCTTTTTGAGATACATCTATTAGATGGAGGAGACCGAATGAATATTAATGGTTTAGGACAAGGATTTTTTTCATGCATCATGAATCATTATCATTATCACCATAATATTCTGTTTTCATTTTTCTGAACCAATATTCTTTATTGGGATCATGGGGAGGCTGGAGCCCATCCCAGCCGACTCTGGGCGAAGTTGAGGTATACTCCAAACAGTTTGCCAGCCCATCACACCAACATACACAACCATTCACAGTTACTTTCACACCTGTTTCATTGAGAGTATCCAGTTAGCCTAATGTGCATGTCTTCAGACTGTGGGAAGAAACTGGATCAACTGGAGAAAACCCATGCAAGCATGGGGAGAACATGTAAACACCCTTGCTGGGCCATGGGCTTGAACCCAGGACCTTCTTACTGTGAGGCAAGAGTACTACCACTACACCACTGTGCCACCACCACCACCATCATCATCATCAACAACAACAACAACACTTTAACCTTCCAATATGATCATGTTCTGTAGTGTATGCAGTACAGTTACAGTAAATAATGCTACAGACACTTTGTCTGTGGCAGCATAAAATTATAGGCTGATAAATATTTGAACATAGATTAATATTTAAATACAGGTGTATTAATATTTGAATGCAGTAGTATGCTTAAGCTTACAAGCAAAAAGTGAAAGCTTTAAAGTTATTTGACATTCATAATTTGTTGTATTTTCAGTTTTTAATAACAGACATTTATTTCACAGGAACAAGTTACTCTTGTTAAGATGAGATTTTGAAACAGGCAGCTGAATTTTATCAGTTGGTATCAGGACAGTGATTATGAAACCCAGCAGGTGGTTCTCTCTGGTTTTCGACTTGTAAAGACTTAATAGTTGTATGTTGCTGCTTTGAGAGCATTCAGACATTTAAAAGTCATTAGTATTCACAGCATTGATTTTCTGGACTGGTCTATAAAAACCCTGATGTGTGCTCTCTCTAAGAGGGACTTGAGAAATGCTGAGATGAGCAGAATTATATTAATTCCCAATTTTCACTAAAGCAGGCCTCTGTAAAAGAGTACTACATGTGTATGTGCCCAACTCTACTGACTGTGTATTGTAAATAATACATTGTATATTTTATACATAGTATAGCTATCTACGTATTTAAAATAATCGATGGGAATAATCTATTTGGTTGTTATTAAATAATATGGTTATTATGATCATGGGCAGTGGTGGCTCAGTGGTTAAGGATCCGGGTTATTGATCAAACGGTTGGGGGTTTAAGCGGCAGCACCACCAAGCTGCCACTGTAAAATGATTGGCTATATAAATTACATGAAAAAAGAAAAGTAAGTTGAAATATTACTAACATTTGTTAAATTAGTTTGCAGGATAGTTAACTGGTAGGTAGTAAGCTGCCTCACATAAATAGTTGGCTAACTTAGTACCCAGGTCCTGTTCTGACTTCATGGTCCACAAAATTTTTTATTCTGTTGGACATGACATAGAATTCTTCCTAAATCAGTTTTAAATTAACAGCTAAATAGACATATATTTCAGTATAATCAGTATCAGCCATCCTAGACAAGTTAACTACTGTTTTTAAGAAATCAAATTCAGATGAGTTCAGAAGTTGAGAGAGCAGTGTCTGTATTTTGTATGCAAATAATTGGTGAAAACCTTGACTTTTTCACCCTATCTCTTAATGATCAAATAATTTGATATTCAGCAATATTTATTCATTTTCTTTATATGTGCTGTGAAAAGAGATATTGAGAATCCAAATCCCATAATGAAAGAAGTATGTGCTATGGAGGCTTTATGTTGTCTTAATGAAAGCTGACTCAGCATTTTGTTTAGGGTTCAGCAGTTACCCAGCGTTGTGTAAGTCCCAGTAAGGGTAGCAAAGCAGTAAAACTACACCATACTGCCAGTAGCCTACAGCAGTGAACATACGTCCTACTGATGTATGTTTATGACAAAATAATAAAATGGGGCCAGAAGGTCATATTCACAGATTGTGCTTGGATGCACTCCACATAAATTTCACCACAAAAAAGAAGTGAGCTGTGGAATGCTTACATCTTCATCAGCCTGCAACAGACTCTATGCCCAATATCAAGCAGATACAACAGTGTGCAGCTCACCTGCAAAACCTTCTACTATCTGTACATGAAAACGTTTATGGTTTTCCTTAATGTGAAACAATTATACATCACTGCAATCTGCCTGAGTAAAGTAGGTTATTGCCATCAGACACTCCAGTCATTCTCTAAATGAGTCTTCACACCTCTGTGTCTGGGGGCGGGGAGAACGGAGGGAGACTATTCTCGCATATCGACATAAACCAGCCCCTCAGGAGCTATAAAACGTCTTTAACTGCAAACTGGAAATACTCAGGCATAATAATAGCCACATCACAAAGTGAATCATCAAGCCAATCTATGTGATGTCATTAAATTTCAACTCATAGAGCAGATATAGTGAGAAAACAATCCAGACAGTTAAGATGTCACCTGGCAAGTATGCATGGGTATATAGGACCAAGAGATATAATTTGCTGATAAATTAATTGCCTTCCATTGTTTTCTATCAGGTGCAAATGGAATCAAATATACTGCAAGGTTCAAAGCACACACCATCATATGACGTGGCTCTCATGAAAATGAAGGCTGCCGTCTACTTCCTTTTCTTAGTTTTTCTGCTCTTCTGCTCAGCATCAAAGAGTGGCAGTTTTGTGGCAGTCTTCATGAGTGTGTCTGCAAGCCTGGAGGCAGTAGTGTATGGGTGCAGGAGCATAGATGACAGGGGTAGCAGAGCGATGATTGGTTTACAGATGTGCGCTTCCTCTCTTGTTTCCAAGGTCAGCTGGATCTACACTCTTATATTCATGCTTATAGCTGTTTAATCTCTGCCCGCACAAGCTGATTAAAAGGCTTCCATAATAAAAGACGGCTGACCTTTCTGTTCTTCACTACGGGGCACATGAACACATCAACACCTGACATGCACATGCACACGCAGACAGACGGGCACACACATACACATGTACACACACACATAACCCCCACCACACACATTCACACATGTTTTCACAGACATCTGGGGAGACGAGAGAGACAGCCAGGATGCGTAATAGGAATGTTCAGTAAAGCAGCACTGCACACGCTAGTCTGATGGATGTTGGTCTGTCTATCTCCATATTTGAAGTCTCTCAAACATAAAACAAGGTTTAAAAAGAATACATGAAATGTGATGCACATATTGCAATTCTTTCTGAACTACAGCAGCAATCCTTGGCACTTAAAAAGCAGTGGATTCACGCTCAGAGTAAGGAGATCACCTGTTTATGGGTACTAAGGGCTCATTTGAAAGATCAGGTGTCATTAATGGGGCCATCACAGTAATGTCCCCACTAGGCTGTCCTGATTTTATTAGCCTGATCATGTGCCATGGTGAAAGGAGAGGAAAAGTGAGAGAAAAGGAGAGAGAGAGAGAGAGAGAGAGAGAGAGAGACTCTGCTGCAGGCCGGGAGCTTTAGGATGTCAGTAGCAGATGCCCAACTCAGCGAGTTCCGGAATGCTCAATTAGTCGGTTTTATAGGCTCCATTAATACGCATTAATTTTCTCTCCCCAGATATGAGCCAGCTGAATGGAGCCAGGCTGCTCTGCATAACTCTGCAATAGACTGGTCTCTCTGAGCGGACTCTTATGAATAAACACATGCAGGGATGTGTACCGAGCTGATGCTGAGTATCAGTATTGTTTCTGACACAGCTCAGAAAGTCGGAATTGGTACCAGATGTGACATATTTTTCTAGTACATTCCCTGATGTACTGTATGCAAGAATGAAAATCATTAATAGCCTTCAAGTTCTGTGTGAGTTTGAGTTGAATCTAAAGCTGAGGATTCAGAGCAAGACCACTGTGGCCCTACTGCAAGGATCAATATAACTTAAAGCAAAAAAGTTGCTTAAAAAGTGCTATAATCTACCATTTAACCATAGTTTAATACTGTAGTCAGTATATGAATGTAATAAGTGTATGAATTACACTGACTGACAGCTTGCAGAAATTCAGCTCCATTACCAAGAGCATGCTGGTATTATATCAGTTGGAGCTCTGAAAACAGGCAAAAGTCAAATGGTGCACCAAAGCAAAAAAATAAATAAATAAATGAATAAAAAAAATCACAAAAATAATAAGATAAAAGTAAAAAAAAATAAAAACCCATATTAGTAAAATCTAGCATGTTTGGAAACATATGTGATATATCTGTAAATCAGTTTAGAGAGCAGACCAAATTGATCCTGTTCTTTAAAACAATCAAGTGAATGTGGAGACTGCTATAAAGTATTAATTAATCCGATCAGTATGACCTAGCCTCAAGACTGTTAAAAAGTCATTTAGCTATTACTCATCTAGTTACCATTATCCTGAAATAAAGTAAGTGGTGACCTTGACAAACTCATAAACAAATTATAAGGAACACAGGGCTTCTATAAACACTGACCCAGAGGGCATAGAGTCACAGTAACAATCACACATAAAATACACATGAAATTAAACATCCTTTAGGTCAACATGTTAAAATATCTGTAATGTTGTAGAAAAGGAAAATAAATCACTTAGATAGACGTGGCCTAAATAACTACAGTGAAAAAGCTGTCTTGAAAAAACAAGGCTTGATATCATGAAAAAGATAGCAGTAAGTATACGACATTAATGATTTATATGATGCATAGTAGCACACACAGTTACACATATGTTCAACCATACCAAAGAGCCAAGTGGAAAGGGGCAGCTATGTCTTATTGGAAAGTCAGTGTTTAAAATAAACACCATTTCCAAAGAAGCCCGCTTCATCTCACTCTACTCCATCCACACATGGAGTCAGTATGGTGCGGATCAGTCTGGATCCATCATGGAGTTTTATGAGTCTGTCACACACACCACCCACCATACCCAGCCCCGTATGGGTATGAGTGAAAAACGATTGTGGAATGAAGTAAAGCAGACTTTAGGTTCTTTACTTCATCTCAGCTCCATACTCTTAATCTGTCATGGTGTCAGGACCTGCAGCGATGGTGACCTTTCTTGACCCCTGTGCGTGAGAACAACTGGCGATGCTTTGTTGTTTTCTGTGGTAGGTTTCACCTGCTAAAAGCCTTGCCATCAACCACCAGCAGAGAAATCACTCACACTGTGATCAACTACCTGTTCTCTGGGTCACTTGCATCCATTCATGTGTACCGAGAAATGGCCCTCCTAATTCCAAACAAATGTGCCTTGTCTGGATTGCGTCAGTGTCAGCATACAAGCCTTTCATGAGTTCAGATGAGTGGCCAATAAACGCTTTTATTCCTGGCGTTTGGGACAGATTTATATAACGAGCAATTACGAATGTGGGGGGTCAGCAAGCATTGGGAGGTCAAAACACAGAAAGACACATCAGATATTACAGGATTCAAACAAAGAAGGTTTATAAGAAAACTCCAAGCACAGCAATAATGCTGCAAACTAAGGAACTGTAGCAAATTAATGAGGTGATTCGGAGATTATTCTGAGTAACAAGAAGCCTTCTCCAGACATGCACTATAATATCACCATTTGTTACTGATAAAAAAAAAAAAAAAAAAATGAAAACGATGAGAGGACATTTTTCCTCTTTTAAATTAAAACCAGGAGGGAGCGTTTAGGCAATAATATGAAATAAATGAATGCAATCACAGTGTAGGAAAACGGTGATTTTACAGAAAAAGAGAGAGAGAGAGAGAGAGAGAGAGAGAAAGAAAAATAATTGAAATTAGGAGTAATGTGTGCATTTTGCAGCATTGCTGAAGCCCCATTATTATTCACAGGCTACAGTAAATAGAAGCTGTCTGCTGATTTCCAAACCAATTCCTGCCTGTTGTAAAGCACAAAAATTAAACACCAATCAAAATCCATTTCTATCATCATAATTCCTGATAGTGAGCCTCACCTTTTCCAGCACAGCATTTAGCCCTCTAACAAATCTCACACTTTATTGACCGTCTCAATTTGTTGCCTTTCATATTTCATATTTACGGGCCGCCTCAGCACAATCCCGTTTCTTTTTAAATAGGTATCCGCCGCAACATTTCTGATATGCAGCATAATTTATTAGACATGGAAATATGGGCGTGCTGGTCTGAATCAAGCCTTAATTGATGACAGCGGGAAGCTGCTGCTGCTCCTGGAAATCACCCCCTCCATCCTTTGCCTCTCAATGCATCCATCCACATTTACAGCATGTTGTTCTGCATGTTTAACCTCATACTGTGGTGTACTAGTTTAAAGAACACTATTTAATTCTTGGCCAGTATGAGTGCATGTAGTACTACATTATTATAGCTAGATTGTATATTATTTTGGCAAAATATTGACACAATTTTAGGTTTTAAGGCATAGATTGAGATTTGAATACTGATTTCTTTGAATCGGGGGGGTTATGATACTATTTTGTATGTGATTTTGTGAACGCTACAACAACATGACACAGTTTTCAAAAAAAACTATGGAAGAAATTAGGAATGCAATTACCTTACAATAAAAGAGATACTGAGATTGACTGGGCAGTGTTAACCGTTTTTCATGTTGGCAGGGAGAGCTGTAAGTTACAATGAATCCTAATTGAACTGAGGCTGCTTAATTCAGGTGCGCCACGCTCTGCTCCCCTCAGTATCGTTTTGGCAGCAGTGCACAATAAGCCACCATTACATTAAAAAAATTGACTCATAAGATAAAAAAACATAACAAACAATGGAGTTCTGGCAAGCAGCATGTGAGTAACAAACCGAGATATCAGAAGAGTTAAAGCAAATATTATTAGCCTGAGAAATCTGTTTGGCATTTGCAAGGCCATTGTAGGCCTTCTGCAGTGCTGGATCCACGGTCCTTAATACATTTAATCAAGTAGTAAGGTGAACTCACATACACTACACAGAAATGGTGTGATTTGATTGGTCCGCTATCTCAGGATTAAACAATTAACATTTTCCAGAGTGCAGATAATGCATGAACCAAAATTGACGGACACTCATAGTTTTTCATGGTCACTTGGAACAGGTGGCATCATCATCATACTTTAAAATATATATATTCATTAATTTTCTGGACCTCTTAATCCTAATTAGGGTCGTGGGGAGTCTGGCGACCCTAGTAGGATTAAGCGGCTCAGCAAATGAGTGAGTGAGTGAGTCAGTGAGTGAGTGTTAAATGTATAAGTTGCAAAAATTAGACTGACTAAGCTGTCTGAATTGTTTAAGTGAGTAGATGGAAACAGTTAACACATTACTGCTACTGATGCAACATCACAGCTAAGTTTCAAGAAAATATTTACTATTTAAAATTGTCAAACATTTATTGACGTCATGAAACAAATAATTAAGAAGGTGGAAAATGACAGCTGGTAACAGCTGGTAGAAAAGGTTTATTAGTTTGACCAGCTGTTACCTGGTCAGGTCCATGTCTGTGTTCCCTAGAACCTATGTTCCCCAGTGCCTATGTTCCCCAGCACCTATGTTCCCCAGTACCTATGTTACCTAACTGTAACCCTATTAACATTGAAAATGTAAAATCACGAATATTCCATAAATCATTACTTTGACGATCCAATAATTTAATAAGGACCAGGGAACATAGGTACTGGGAACATAGGGTCTGGGGAACATAGGAACTGGGGAACACAGGGAATGGGGAACATGGGCCTGATCCTACCTGGTCCAGCTAAGCTGGATAAAGCATGTTAAAAAATCTTTAATCTTAGTTATATACTTTACTAGAGTATAATTATCAAATTCTGGTCAACTGGGCTTATTACATATCTGTCCAGTACACGATGGAAGTGAATTGCAATTATGGTAAGCACTAAAGTGTGTGTAAGCTAAGCATATTTACATTTGAGCTTTTTTTTCATCATACTTAGCCTGTTAGCTATATACCCCCAAAAAAGGGAAGCACAGGGAAAGCACCCTATGCTTAAACAATGCTTTTCCTTATTTACTCACTCACTCATTTTCCAAACTGTGGGCTGCAGGGAGGCTGGAACTAATCTCTGCCAACACTGGGTGCACCCTGATTACTTTGCCAGACCATCGCAGGTCCATCATATGCACACCACCATTCACACTTACACCTTGGGGCAAATGGGAAGCAGCCAACTAGCCTAACGTGCATGCTTTTGGAATGTGCAAGGAAACTGGATTACACAGAGAAACTCACGCAGGCATGGGGAGAACGTACATACTCCACACAGAAATGCCCGAGCTCGGACCCAGGACCATCTTCCTGCGAGGTGGACGTACTAACCACTACGCCACCGTGCAGCCCTTTTCTTATTTGGTAAAAATGAAGTAGCTGTATTTTTTTAACTATCAGACTGTTAACTATTAAACTCGTCACTGAAAAGAAGAAGTGCATTTCTAGCAAATTCTTGACTAATAGAGCTTTTTCACTGGCTCTACTGGAGTATTGTGGATTTGATTCAGATGAGGTGATTTATTTCAGCCCTAATCCTTGCCTCACTGATTTTGTTCTTTAAACAATTTTACAATCATTTAAATTCCTGCTCAGTGTAAATGCCACTTTATAACTATAATTTTGTTTCATCATTAGTCTTTCCAAAACTGAAATACAAAATTCAGACTGAATATTGTTGCTTAATCATTTTCTTCAGGCAAAGTCTGACAGAATGCCAAACAGAAAACATTTTGTGAACATGCATGTGAGCTACTGATGTGAGTGTTTTTACTGTTTGGTCTTGTGTTGTAATGAAATTTTTCTGTGTAGGGAATGTAGAGAGTCAAGCAGATGGTAGAATATAGCTTTCATGCGAGTAAAGAACTATTTTCTTTTAACGCACTGGGAAGCTACTGAGCAAGTCCTTAGCTGAGCTTTACTGTATGTGGCCACGTACTGTGGATATAATTGCATATAATTCCAGTGGACCATGTTGTAGAACATTGCATTTAGGTGTAAATTGATCACTGATAGACTGGTATTGAGAAGAGAGAAAGAAGTATTCTCGATGCAGTTTCCTCCTCATCTTCAGCCTGCTGTGATAAGCTGTAACATCCTCTAATTCCAGAAGATAGAATGACATTTTTTTCAATTTGGTCCCACTGACTAAAGCCATGATGAATGGCTGAATGGTTCATTTCCTTACACTTTCTCTTTCTAACCTCGCCTGACAGCTTATATATTGCCTACCTAGTAATTTGCTTGACAATAATTGCTAGGCAGAGACTTGCCTTTAACAGGGTTCCTCACCACCCTCTGTAGGTGAGAAAATGCAATTACAGACATGATGAGACCCTGCGTGACTGACCAGCAGCATCTGCCACTGCCATTCCCAAACCTCTTCTGTCGCCGTTAATGGTGAACCAGCAGCAAATGAACATCCTAACACCATTTTCTCTAATAAAACTTTAATTAAAAGTTATGAAGGAATTTCATTGATTAACAGCATCAGTGATTAAAGCACACGTCTGGCATTTATTCCTTGGCACACAGTTTTGTTCCCCCTGTAGGTTGTGTAATTGTGAAGGGTGTGCGTATTGATAAAGTAGCCTGATGAATGCTTATTTGAGCGAGCGCTGATGGAGTGATCATGTTGCACACAGCACCAGGTTCGAGCAGCACCAGCTGGAGCGGCTCACTCCGGTGGGACTGCACATTTCACAGCAGCCTCTGGTGTACATGTGGAAACACATTTCTGAAACCTCGCAGAACAGCTCTAATAACTGATTTTTATGATGTGCTACAGTGCTTTCTTTGTGGTTCTCTCTTCTGCACTTAAAGTGTAGTCTAATAATCAAGCTAATTGATGCTACTCATTTAGTTAGTAATCCTTCAGATTTTGCGCTTGGTGCAGGTGCTGAACATTAATTAAAAGGATTATTAAGTTTTGGGTTGTAGAAGCCACAAGGGATTCTGCCTTCTAATGTTGGTGTCAAAGTGTTGCAAACAGCATGAGCGAGGAGAAAACAGGTAATTCAGTCATAATCAGCAGAGCTGCCGCGGTGAGATGTGGCTCCTGTAGAATGGTCCAAATACCTGCCGTAGACCGGCTTGTGCTAAATTAGAATTCACAGTGGGCTGACATTCTCATTACTACGGCCTCTACAGGTAATCAGTGTACTGGGAGAAAACAAAAATGATGTGGGCAAGGCTACCAGTATCAGTGCTCTTGTTGAGAGAGAATAAAAAAGAAACCAAGGGAATTACATCAATGGTAAAGCAGTAATTAGAACATGGTACAGTATGAATTTTGTAACAAGGACACTCAGCATCTCATAGAGCTGTATGTCAAAGTTAGCCAGTGACAGATTTGATGAGAGTTTAACAGTTTTTGAGGTCGGGTAGGGAAAAGGAGCTAGGGACATTACACTGATAAATGCTCTCTTCAATGATGTTCAGGGCAGGAGAGGACATGAGAGTTCACTCACCTGTTCTCACTCATTCTGTCATTAATCTGAGACAAGATGTATTGCCAAAGAGAATGTGTAATTTCACATGGGATATAATGGGCTTGTATATTGTACAGAAATGGTGGCTCTTTGATTAACACTATCACCTCACAGTGCGAAGGTTCTGGGTTCGAATCTCCATCGAGGGCCTCTCTGTGTGGAGTATGCATGGGTTTCTTCCAGGTACACCAGTTTCCCCCCCACAGTCCAAAGACATGCACATTAGGTGAACTGACCCCTATAAATTGTAGGTGGGAAGTTTTGTTTGTCTCTGTGTTAGCTCTGCAATAAACTGTTGACCTGTTCAGAGTGTTTTTTTTGTCCAATGTCCAGTTTCCCCTGCGACCCATGGATGGATAGATAGTTAGATTTACAATCATTCATTAGTTATTAAACAATTATGTGTTACAAAACTGTTTTGTTTGTCAGTAAAGAAAGCAATAGACAAAAATATAATGATGGCTGCTGGGTTTTAAATGCAAAAATAACAAGCAAGTGCAACAGTCAAAACCTCAAGAGGTATTGTGACTCGTTCTGTAAGATATTGTAAATACTGTATGTATTGACTGTACACTATGTTAGATTGGGATATTTTTCTGACCCTTTTGTACAGAAAAGAAATTAAATGAGGTATTTTATGCCCATAGAATTATATAAAAAGGTAATACCAAGATCAGGCCAAACTGTGTGCTCACGTAAGAAGAGCAATCATCTGAGAAATTCCAAAGAGTAAAATACTGAAGAAACTACTGAGCCCATTGGCTGAGGTAGGAGAACCTGTGTAGATTCACAAAGGAGTTTGAATGCAAGCCCTACACAATGGAAGAATTGAAGAAGTTCATTATGCAAGTATTTATTACCTATGCCGCTCATGTATTTACCAGCATCCGTTTGCTTGTTTGTTAGTTAGTTTGTCTTTTAGCAGAATTACACAAAAACTAATCGGTCGATTTTTACTAAACATGGCACTATGTATCCACCCTGGATATATTAGTGACAAAAAATATTTTTACATTGGTCTCTGTAGTATACAGCTAAAAGATAAAAGTAAAATAAATTAAATAAAATATTTTTTCTGCTGTGTAACACACCATTTGACTGTATAGTGCCATGTAATTTGTAAGTAGATTCTCTGATCTATCACATCTATACCACAGTGATCATTTGAAGCATGTATTAAACATCAGAAAAGGATTATACTGCAGAGCTTTTCATTTTAATCACTCTGCTGTTGGCTAAAACTAAATTGTATAATGTCCACTTTAGGAGTCGCCAAAATGGGAAAGGTATGTGTTTCTGCTCCTGTAAAAAGCTGTGTATATTACAGTACCATGGCAGATCCACAGTGTTACTGAAGTTCCTGCTGTGTTATCGACTGTGTGGCTTCATTTAGACCTGCTAATTAGCTAATTAGCTGGTGGTTAAAAGTGATATGAATGGCTCATCAATCTTCTCATCACTAAAAATAAACACCCAGCATCAGAACAGCATGAATTATTAAAATGTAGATGGTGAAAGGCAGCAAAAGAGCTGACAAGAGGCTGATCAGAAGGAGATGGGGCCTGGGGATATTCTCTCTCACTCTCTCTCTCTCTCTCTCTCTCTCTCTCACTCTTGCTCTCTTCCACCCTCTATTTTGGCCTCATCAAACTTTATTTTACACCCAGATGCTTCCATCAGCTCCAGCCTAGTAAAGCAGATTAATTAGGTGTTTATCAGTGTGGTGTCTGATACAATATTGAAGTTTATGGACATGTGATGTTATGTGTTATGAACAATGTTTCTTTACTAAGCAGCAGGATTTCTCTATTGAACAAAAATGTATTAGCCTCATGATTTTTCTTTTGCACTGACTACATTTGGAACTGTCAGGTCAGCGCTGGAATCCATGCAGAGCTCCATTTCCCAGAACTCCCTGCAGCAAAACACAGGGCCTCTATGACAACAACTCCCACTGCAACACAATATGCGGTACATTTTCCTCTCACATCTAATACTCATACCTGAAGTCAGTCACACACTGCCTACTGTATATACAGTATATACACAGAGTTTGCACATTCACTTGGTGCAGTATGCGTGAATGGTCTGTGTACCTGTTAGCAGTCATTTACAAGCTTCTATTGTCTTAGTGACTGTTGACTCTGTTTTGCTTCCTGGGTTTCTTTGGCTTATCCTCTGATTCTCTATTTGTATTATTTGTTATGCATTTCGATAACCATATTTTAAATAAACCACTCTCCTGCATTTGCTTGCACTCTGATTCAATAGCAGGGAAGAATTTCTGCCTTTTAACACAAATAGAGCTAAGAGATGTCTGGCTATGGAGGAGAATAAATTGTCCATAAAATCGTGGACAAAATCTGTTCTCTCCTGAACTGTAATTTCCACTTTAACTGAAAGAAAATGTATTTTCCTGATACAGTCATGTCCACTTTAAAGGAACACTGTCATACCTGCTTAATAATGCAATTATTGCAGCCAGTTATAGGGCAACAGCGCAGTGTTTATAACCCCACAGATACAAGTCAAGAGATTCATAATATTCACATCAAACATGGAGAAAAAAGTGATTTTGGTAACTGTGACATGGTTGCTGGTGCCAGACGGGCTGGTTAGAGTATTTCAGAAGATGCTGATCTCCTGGGATATTCCTGTACAACAGTTGATTAGTCTATAGAGATTCCACAGAATGGTGTGTAAAACAAAAGAACATTGAGTGACTGGAAGATTATTGGCACTCACTCACACACACACACACGCACACGCACACACACACACACACACACACACACACACACACACACACA
>JAQMYF010000012.1:32388384-32400064 GCA_030014195.1 Neosilurus mollespiculum | reverse complement strand
AGTAGTGTGCAGTGAAGATTATACACCACCACTTTTGCCTGAAAGGGCTCCTCATAAAAAACAAAAATCATAAAATTACTTCTCTATAATTTTTGTGGTGAAAATAAATTGAACAATGCTCTTGTAGGCAATGAGAACCAATAAAAATAAAAATAATAATAATTCCAACAAATATACTGAGCTAAAAGTATGGCTAATAATCAAAAACACTGAAAATACCAATTTTTTAGAAAAAATTGAAAGGTGTTAATTGAATGAACTTCAAACCATATGGAATGGTTTAGTGAGAGAAGGAATTATGAAAATATGTGAACACTGTGCCTGAAAGGTTAAATGCTGTAATCAAAGTAAACAGTGGCCTCACTAAATATTGACTTTTTTCCCTCAAAAAAGAGACTGTTATTTTTGTTATTAGTATATATTGTTGTTTGTTTACTTATTCTCATCAATATGACCCAATATTACTACTTGATCCAATATTAGTACTTGGTTTCTGATTTATCTTCATTTTGTTAAGCTGTATAAATGTATAATTTTACTGTATTTTTAAATTTCTTCACTCGCCAAACCATTCCATATGGTTTGAAGTTCATTCATGCTATGCAAAAGTGAAAAAATAAAATAAAATTTGCGACCCCTTTCAATTTTTTTAAAAAATTAGTATTTTTAGTGTTTTTGTTTATTAGCCATACTTTTGCCTCAATATATTTGTCGGAATAATTTTTTGGTTCTTTTTGCCTACAATATCATTGTTCAATACATTTTCACCAAAAAATTAGAGAGAAGTCATTTTTGAATTCTTTTTATGAGGAGCCCTTTTAGACAAAAGTCTAAAAAATGTATTTAAGTATATATATTAAAAAAATAGATAGATAGATAGATAGATAGATAGATAGATAGATAGATAGATAGATCACATTAACCCTTGATTTATTTCAACATTTCTACAAGTTTTATATAAACAAAGCTCTCAGCTTTATGATGAACCATAACCATGTCGTGATGTTTTACAGCAAACTAGTTAAATTAGCTTCTTAAGAATGCCGGAGTTTATTTCTTACCATTTTTACCTTGTTTCCAACAATGCCGTGTTAGATATAGTGAAGGTAAAAGCTATAAAATAATTACTGAGTATATTTGTTACCTAGTAAGCTAATTTCAAATTAATATGAAGTTGGATTAAAGTGTTTATAGTTAGCTTGAGCAATTCAGAATCTTAACTTGTGTTGTTTACAAAACAGATGTGACAGTTTTTTTATGTGTGTAATATTACATAGTACATTGTACATATTGCCTAGCTGTAGTTTGTATTTTTCACACTATCTTAGTACAGCTCATCTGCACAGCTCATCAGGCCATCACAGGGCCAATACCTACACAACCATTCACACTCACTCTCACACCTAGGGGTGATTTGGAACAGCCAATTAGCCTACGGTGCATGTTTTTGGACTGTGGGAGAAAAACAGAGTACCCGGAGGAAACCCACGCAAGTATGGGGAGAACATGCAAACTTCATATAGAAACTCCCAAGCCTGGAAATCATACCCAAAACCCAGATCTTGCTGTGAGGAGAACATGTTTACCACTACGCCACTGTGCCGCCTTGTATGACACTATCTGTAAAAAACAAAAATAACAATAACAACAACACTTTGAAGTCCATTCACCATCATCACTTTTTTTTTAGAACAATTTTGACTCTTTATGCAATGGTGCTGCAGTATTAGACTTATCAATGTCACTGGTTTTCTATTAATTGTTTTTAATTTTCACATAGCTACAAATAGCTACATTTCATACACTAACATTAATCAGCTACCGATGCTTTAGTGGTGGAAAATGAGAACATACACTTATCAGCTTGTAATGAACATGAGCATTAGCACTGGTAATGAATACTTGAACTGTATATACAACGATCAGCAATTACAAATGATCACCACCTGATTGGTCTGTGGCTTGGCAGTCCCATATGCTGCTTTTGCTGCAATGCACTGTGTGCTCTGACACCTTTCTATCATAGCCAGCACAAAGATTTTCAGCAGTTTGTTCTGCAGTACCTCTACTGTAGGATCAGGCCAGACATACGATCCTTTGCTCTCCATGTGCAGCAATCCTTGGGTACTCATAACACTCTTAGCAGTTCACTAGTGGAACCACTTTGGGTAGGTTCTTACCACTACATATAGTAACACCCCACAAAACCTGCAGTACCTAAAGTTGGTCCATGGAAGGACAATCTGTGAAGTAGCAAGAGAGTCATGGGTCCCCAATGCTCACTGATGCACATGAAGCATAGCATGTCTGCGCTGGTCCCACAGAAGAGCTACTGTAGCACAAACTGCTGAAACTGTTAATCCTGGCTATGATAGAAAGGAGTCAGAACACAGTACATTGCAGATTGCTGTGTATGGGGCTGTTCAGTGCAGACCAGTCAGGTGGTGTTAATGTTATGGCTGATCTGTGTATATTTCTTTCAAGAGATGCTTTCAGATTGTTGAAATTATATTTATGTCATGAAAAATTAAAACCACTTGCTGCACTATTGTGATAAAAAAAAAAATCTGACAATTTCTTTGATGTTTGGATTTTTGAAAATGGTTTAATTTTCTTTTAATTCCCTACAAAATAAACATCATGAATCATTAATGCATATTTTATGTGGAATACTTAAAATTTATGGAGTACTAAAAAAAGCATGTCTGTTTCCTTTACCCCCTCCCTGCCCTCCATGTGCAAACATGTGTTCCAACTCCAATTTACACGACCCAAATATAATCAATGTGGCACACATTTATCTTTATTACTGAAATAAATAGGTTTTTCATTATGCTACAGGCCCTCCTCTCTCCCACATCTCACCCCGCCTGTGATGCCATTACTTACACCTTCTGCCCAGGTCATTCTGGCTCCCTCTCTTTTACACCCCCCTGTCACTCATTCACCACCAACAGTAACAAGAACATTCACGTAGCGAGACATGCCTTAACTAGCCATTTTAACTAGCCATGTTCCTCTGAGAGAAAAAAGATATAAGAGGAAAGAGAAACAGGGATGAACATATTTGTTTGTGCATCGTTCTGGCTCTGTTATCTTCTCCTGCTTTGCTTGAGTCGCTCTGTAAGCAGCAGGCTTGTGTGTGTGAGAAAGTGAGAGAGAGAGAGAGAGAGAGAGAGAGAGAGAGAGAGAGATTCATGGGCCTGACAGATGCCGGGTGCAGCTGGCTCTGTCCTTGATCATCCCAGCAGTCCGGACAGCGCTGTCATTCACCATTGCCCAAATTATCTCTGTATTGACTGCACAACCCTCTGTGACAGCAACGTAATGGCTAATTACCCAGGATGCTTCGGGTACTTTTAAACCCCAGAGTCCCTGCTTTTTCTCTGTCACCGTCACTGATACTGTAAGAAAGAGAGAAAGGGAGAGTGAGAGGAAGAAACATAAAATGTAGTAAGGGACACAAACAGAAAAAGAGATCCCATCATGCCTCTCATTGTATGAGCAAAATAACAAATCCGGGCAAAAGAAGGAAGAGAAATACACACATAGTGCCAATCATGCCTTTTTCCAAGACATTATTTTGTGATTCACATCATCTCTCTCTCTCTCTCTCTCTCTCTCTCTCTCTCTCTCTCTCTACGTCTGGTCTCTAAGGGGTTTGGTGGCCTGTCGCCTCTTGCAGATCTGAGGGGAAAAAAGCAGCACAAAATTACCATTTTCTATTTGTCTGTGATCTATCCCTGTAAGTGTGTAGTGTGCTCTGGGCTCTGCTGCAATGTCTGGGGACCAGTCTGCCGGACTGCATGGCCTCTCAGACAGGCAATTATCAGCATCACTCTGTGCTTGTTGAAACATCCTAAATGCAATTGTTAATTTTCTACCAAATTCCAGATAATTATTAAATCTAATGTACTTCCCAGTAACTTCCTCCCTCCCACACCATTTTGTCAAAGAGCAACATGGAAACCTGAGCCATCGCATGATATAAGGAAAAGGTAATTATACTGAACAACATGTAATGAAGGCTGGGAGCAAAAAACATGCATGATGGTAGACATATTTCAATATCATATAGGACAGCTTTATTGTTCTTGTTTTATAGTAGCTATGTTTTAATCCAGATTAAAGACACATGGAACATTCGTTACAAAACTGTAGCCTAAAGGACAGCCTTGATGAAACATGGCTTGCTTCTATCAAGTCTTTAGTACAACACAACCACATTAAAGCTCTACTACTGAGAGAACAAAGAAAGAGAAACACTGAAGGAAACACCAACAGCCAAGTAGAGGAGAAATGATTGTGGGGTAGAGTGAGCAGAAGAAAAGAACGAGAGAATGAAAAAAGGAGAAAGGAAGGTGAGGGAATACACGGTACTAAATCCCACTCTGACTGTTAGGGAAGATGATGAGGTCCCGGGAGAATGGAGTACAGACAGAGAGAGAGAGAGAGAAAGAAAAAGGAGAGAGAAACAAAAGAGAAAAAGTAAGAAAAAGGTTTTCCACATAAAAATACAAATTCATCACATTATATACTGAATTCGTAATCGCTTTCTCTTCATCTCTAATAATAAGGTAAAACCAAACTGTATATATAAAGGTTCCAGTGTACATATACTCTCACAAATACACACTCCCAATAGCACAAGTCTCAAAAATACACACTAAGTATTTAAGTATATAGACATTATTTACATTTAAAGTAAAACCATCTATTTAATGGCTAAACTGTCATTAAAGGGATCACTGCATACCTAGTAGCAGGTAACTAACAGCAGGTAGCAATTCCTCACAGCTCCAGGATTCCTGCTCCATTCCTGAGCTCAGGGTACTTTCTGTAGAGAGTTCCTGTGTTTATGTGGGTTTTATCTGGGATCTCTGGTATCCTTCCATCTCCTCAAATCCTGTTGATATTGATGGTAATAAATTTCCCTTAGCTGTGAATAATTGTGAACATGTGCATACATGGCACAACAGAGTGCTGTCCTAATCCGTGTAGGTCCTGCCAGTTCCACCAGCCCCTAACTACAATAAAGTTGGTCCCAATTTGAATGAATGAATGAGTAAAAAGAGCAGACTATAACTACCTATTAAAATGTGATTGTT
Organism: Neosilurus mollespiculum; assembly: GCA_030014195.1. Taxonomy (NCBI): domain Eukaryota; kingdom Metazoa; phylum Chordata; class Actinopteri; order Siluriformes; family Plotosidae; genus Neosilurus; species Neosilurus mollespiculum. The sequence goes on along the minus strand of JAQMYF010000012.1, from coordinate 32,394,956 downwards.
ATTTATGTTTAACTTTAATGCTAAACTTTAACCTACATTCACTCAAGTAAATTGTCAAAACCACCAACATCTTGAAAGAGTTCGATGTCACATATGCTTCAGGACTGCCTTGACGAGTACAGAAGTGAATCCTACTGTGGCATGTGCCACCCATTGCCAGGGTCCCAGAGTGCAACTGCCCTCATCCATACTGGAAGCAAAAGCTGGCAGGGTCCCGATTTCACCCGGGTGACCAAGCAGATGGGTGTCTGTATGGTGTTGTGACAATGCTGTATGAGCAGGAGTATGAAAACAAGGAAGGCACAGTATCAGTTAAAGAAGATGAGTGTAGCCATGGAGTGGGAGAAATTCCTGATTAAATGGCGGAAACACAAAGCAAACAAAGTGAATATCCTACAAACAAAATGCTAATTAATACTCTCTGCAAAACATTTCCATAACTGACACAAAGTAATCCCATTACTGATATCATGTAATCTCAATAATAGACCTCTCTCAAAGATTAGTGCTTATATTACTGAGCTATTCGTATAATATGACAAGCAGACAATGTATGCGGGCCTTAACCCCTTGCCCTCATGTGTAGTCTGGCTGTCAATCATATTTCAGACAAAACCAAAGGTGTCTGAGTTTGTATGTGGTTTATTCTATAAATATTATTATTAAATATTATTGTATAACTCAGATAAAAGCAAAGCCACCATCTGTACTTTGAAAGTGCTTTTAGGGTGTCTTGCATTGTCAGTGAATTGAAAAAGGAGATCTTTCTTCAGGGACCATTCTAGTGAAAAGTTAAAGGATATGTTTTGATTTGTCTCAACTCCAAGTTGCATCATATCAACAGAATAATTGAGATAACTGCACCTCTAGGAACACACTGAATATTATTTTAATAATTGTATCTATTAATATTAACAGATGAAGTATAATAGAATACATGTATATCATATAATGTATAACATATAATAAGATTCCCTTACCCCTCCTCTCTACACAGATGTTATACTTATATACAAACAAATTCACATCCCCCCTTCAGTAGGCTATGTTTCATTAGATAGGTGGTTACAAATTCCTTAAATTTTGTGGCAAGGGAATTGCAATCCTTCTCATGTCTACCATATGGAATGTGTGCATGTAGCAACATAAGGCATCAGTGCAAATCTACTTTAACATGCTAATATTCCTTTGTGGTACTTAAGCTGGAAAAAAATTCGAAATTTTGATTGGAAGGTTATTCACTGGATTTATAAAAGAAATAAAGAAGCAGGAATGTGTATTTCTGTGTACTTTTTCAAGCTACTACTCCACTCTGTCCTATTAGTGGAAAGTGTGTGTGTGTGTGTGTGTGTGTGTGTGTGTGTGTGTGTGTGTGTGTGTGCGCGTGTGTGTAAAGGGCTGAACTCTGTCCGCTGGGATGCTTGTCTCTGTTGAGGTCTGTCAGGGAACCAGCTACTTGGATGTGTCATGATTGCACTAATTACTGAGAGCCAGTGAAAGCTTTGACAAGGACGACCACAGTGCATGCGCACACACCCACACCCACACACACACACACACACACACACACAAGCACATACAAAATCCTATACACTACTGTGCATCCTTACTACTTATATCCAAATATCTTAAAAAACATGGACAAAAAATATTTGTTTCAGTAAAAATGATCAATCCCCCCCCCAAAAAAAAAAACAGATGAAAGCTCAGACTCAACCACAAAGCACAACATGTGTTTTTTTTTTCTGTTACAAAATCTTAATTCATAAATTCTTTAAAGCCAGATTCATCCCAGCTTCTTCCAGATGTGGTTTCTGAGCCACTTAGCAGCAAATAGTGGAACACAAGCATCAGCCAAAGAGCAAGTAAGCGCACAAGACGCACCCTTAACCCTGTTAGCACAACACAGAGGGGACTCTTAACTCTGTGTGTGCCACCAGTGAACTGTTAATAATCTCATTACACGCCACTTAAAGGGATCACAACGAGCCAGTTATTGTTAACATCTCATACCTTACCGATGGGACTGAGAATGCTGGGCTGTGCGTCTCCATATGCTGTATGTTGGAGTGTGAAAAAACATGGAGGTGCAAAAAGAAATGGCCAGTGTTTAATGGAATGAGAAGTGACAGTTTACATCTCCGCCTACAATTAGCACATTCATGTTTTATTTTTTGACTCTTCAGCAATAGATCGACCCCTCTCACACACACTCTCTCTCTCTCAGTCTCTCTCTCTCCTGCTTTCTCTATATCTCTCTCACTCACACTCTCCCTCTCTTCCCTTCTCTGGCTGTGATAATGCATGTTGTCAGCTTTGTTTAGCAGGCCAGATCTGGGCGAGTGGTGGGCTGGTGCAGGCATTTGACAGATTGAAGGTTCAGCGATAGGGCTATCATGACAGATGGAAGCTGGCATCAATGTTCTGAGAGCGCCAATCACAGGGGACCTGCCCCCCCTCATTCGTCAGGCTGCTTTTTGAACCCCCCACTCCCACCCCCAAACACACTTATGACGGGAGGACGAGCGGGTGGGGAGTGTGTGTGTGTGTGTGTGTGTGTGTGTGTATAACTGAAAGATGGCATTGTTAAGCAGTGCATCTGTGAGACTGACTCTCTTTTGATGGAGGCAGAAGGCAGAGGGAGGGGGTAGGCGAGAATGGAGGGAGAAGGAAGAAAGAGGGAGAGAGAGGGGGACAGGGCCCAAAGCACAGGCCGGTCACTGGTGCAACGCCAATCTCTGATATGATAGCAGCCCTACTCTCGGGAATAACCACAAAACTTTCAAACATCCTGAGCAGAGGGAAGACCCCGAGGGAAGAAGTAGATAGATGATAGACAGATATTCCCCTCCCCTTTCAGGGATGCCAGTGATTTTTTTATTAACATTGTATTAATTGTTGGTCTCTGAGCACTTCACAGCCCTTTATAGACAGACAGTAATAAGGAAAACACTCCGGTTTAACATCAAATATGGTTTTCTTTAAAGAGCTTGGTCTCAGCGATAAAGCAGCATCAGCACATAACTGAATCTTACTCTGACCTACTTAATGGTTACTATTATGAGCTAAAATCAATTACAAAAGAAACATGAATAGGGCATAGAAACCTCCTTAGTAACATTCTAAAGTGTGATGAGTTTTAATGAGACGAAGCAGAGCGAAAGCTTGTTAACAGTACTCTGCTTTAATTACTCCAACTAATATAGATTATGTCTATATACAGAATTGTTCTAAAGCAGGAACACTCCACCTGGACCTGTTCAGTAGGGAGATACGAGCACATTAAGAAAGCTCAGCCTAGGCTACTGCTCTAGCACAGACGCTAATTATGGCTATGATAACAGTGCAAACTTTTCGCTCAGCACACAAATCTGTTTTGCAAGTACAATTTAATGCCATAAATCTTGTTTTGGGTAGTTAATTAATGAACCACAGTCTATACACATGAAGGGAATGGCTATTTATTTAGAAATGTAAGGTAGTTTTTTTTATTGAACTTGACATGAAACACTAATTTATCAAATCAGATTAATTTGCTACAAGCCAATAATCAAATACATATCACATAAGAGACATTTCTGAAAGGATAAGAATCATATATTAAATACATTGAATATCCTTGTCGGCAGTCCTTTTAGCTTCAGGTATACACAAGTAACTTTCTGACATGGAGCAGTGTTGATGGATGTATAAGTTGTTTTCTCCTTTAAAGTAGGACCTCATTGTTTGTGTGTTTGCTTAGAAGAACACATTGTGGATGCAGGGTTGTAGTGTTGGGGCCTCAGGGTGTCCTGTCTCAGGCATGGCTAGTTATCAGAGGCCCAACTGACCACCCAGAGGACATCACACACACACACACACACACACACACACACACACACACACACACACACACGCACACTCATGGCCAAGACCTTGACAGCACTGATGTGCTGACACATGCCATCTTCAAGAGGATGTGGATTCAGAAGACCATAATGGTTGTGAGAAACAATGCTTTGTGTCTTTGATAGACAGCACAGCTTCACCTTTTCTCAGTGATGGATTTGACTCTGTAAAGTGGATATTTAAAAAAAAAAATCATTTATACCAACATGCTGATGAAGTCTTGATAGTCAGTAGGCTGTGATTATTTTTGTAACAGCAGCTCTGACAATCATACTGGCTGTAATTTAAAACACAGGTTTATGCTAACACACTCATTACACTACATTGTCAATTGAGTTACTGAGGAAATGAACAGAACAGTGAATTCACAGGGCCTAGCATGGGGAAAGCTGCTCATAATACTGTCAGAATAGTAAACAGAGTATTTGGTAACAATGGAAAATATATATATATATATATATATATATATATATAAAATCTTTGATCTGGGAAAGGATGGCACAGTGGCGTCCACCTCACAGCATTAAGCATTCGTGTCCTGGGCTAGAGTGTTTCTGCATGGAGTTTGCATGGGTTTCATCAGGGTACTCCAGTTTCCTCCCACAGTCCAAAGACATGCACATTAGGCTAATTGGCTGCTCTAAATTGCCCCTAGGTGTGAGTGTGAATAATGTGAATGGTTGTGTGTGTGTTAGCCCTGCAACGCTCTGGTAAGTTATTCAGGGTGTACCCCGCCTTTGCTCTGTGTTGAGATAGAATTCAGACTCCCACTGACCCTAGAAGGATTAATCACTTGGACACAGAAAGCAAACTTCATCACAGCAGAGCTGTACTGTGTGAAACAGTTATTAATTTCAAATCAATGTAGCATCTTCGGCAGTATCTTTGCTTAAGCCCGGTACACACTGTAGAATTTTGGGCTGTCCCAGATTACCAATCGTACCGATTTTTTTGGTCATGGCTCCTAAACGATGGTCCTGCATCATACTGTGAGAGAGTTTCAAAGACGGCCAGTGTTATATAGACTTGTGGCAGCAGAGATTTTGTTTATATGACGTGTCCTCTGGCTGTTTTTTCCTTTATTTTCTTTTTTGCATGCTGATAATAGTTACCACTAGCACATGCTTACAACATTTTGTTCTTCAATACAATAACTTGCAAGCGAGGACGAATCTAATTGTATATTCTCGTTTGCCTCTAAGTAAGAATGTGAGTGTGAATGGTTGGGTGTGTGTGTGTGTGTGTGTGTGTGTGTGTGTGTGTGTTGGCACAGTGATAGTCTGGCGAGCTGTGCAGGGTATACCCCGCCTTTGCTCGGAGTTAGCTGGGATGGGCTCTAGTCTCCCTGCACTCCTAATAAAGGATAAAATAGTTCAGAAACTAAGATAAGATGAGATATTCAAACTTGCATTGTAGCCTACGATTCAATAGGTGCCACCATTGTACAGCCTCCATCCCTTTGTACATATCATTGTACAGTCTCCATACCTGTCATACCCAAGTTTATTAGATCCATGTTGCACAGTGTGATTTGTAATGATCTTACGAGATTGCTGAAATCACACAGTCGGTAGAAGGCTTTAGTTTCCCAAGCTGCTAAATCCTCTTGTTTGGTTTCGGGCAGGAAAAAAAAACCTAACAGGAGGGGAGTGTAGTGAAAAGCAGTCGACATTTCCAGTTCAAAAAAGTCCTTCCTTCTCCCCAGAGAGTCTGTCTCATCCCTATGATGGCCAATAATAGCCCATTGTAGTCAAATGCTCCCTCTCCTGAGCGTGACAGAATGGGGACGCCTTATTTACAGAGGAGGAGAAAAAGCTAACGCACTGGGCCCACTCCCCATGTGAAAATACTGCTGACAGAGAGAGAGAGAGAGAGAGAGAGAGAGAGAGAGGGGGAGAACTTTTCCAGCAAAATCATAGCTTTCTCCTTCAAGGCGATGTTACACTTACTTATATTTATAGTTGCATTTAGGAACACAGAGGCCTGGTGACAGTGTGCTGCCGGCCCGCCTTTATAAACCTGCTCCTTGCTTGTTCTACTTCTGCGCCTGCCTGGCACCAGCTCAACCCTGCACACACAATCAATAAAAACATTCCTCTTTTATACCCTTGTCTTACTATTATTTAAAAACATTTGGATTCCTCCAAAATAAATGGACAAAAATAGCAGAATATTTTAATACCTTTATATTTAGAAAGGTGGGGAGTGGAATGTAGGTACTTCTCATGTGCAAAAAATCGACACAAATCCTGTTCGATGTTCATTTCTCACCAATTTCTTTTACTTTAAATTATAGCAGTCTATTTAATATGTTTAATTCTCAGTCAGGTGCAATATAGTGTAGCATGGTGCAGTGAGGGTAGCATGTAATTGTAGTCTGCATGTGATATAAAGCAGTTCTGATAGTGCTCTGTTTCAGCAAAATCATGTCTAAAGGAATTTGAAGGCAAACATATCAATATAGTCACATGGTATTAGAGGAGGCAGTGGCACAAACTGTTTCATTATCTTATTCCATTCTGCTTCATTACAGCCTCCATGCATATTAATGAGGGCAAGTGGAACATAAGACAGCCAGAAACACTCTCTCTCTCTCTCTCTCTCTCTCACTCTCTGTCTCTCTCTCTCTCTCTCTCTCTCTCTCTCTCTCTCTCTCTCTCTCACACACACACACACACACACAC
>JAQMYF010000012.1:32370804-32387821 GCA_030014195.1 Neosilurus mollespiculum | reverse complement strand
TGCATGTTTTTGGACTGTGGGAGGAAACCGGAGTACCCGGAGAAAACCCACGCAAGCACAGGGAGAACATGCAAACTTCACACAGAAACGCCTGAGCTAGGAATCGAACCCAGGACCTTCTTACTGTGAGGCGGACGTGCTAACCACTGCGCCACCGTGCCGCGGAAAATGAAATACCCAAAGGAAACATGCACAAGCACGGGGACAGATACTGAGGATCTTCTTGCTGTGAGGCAGACTTGCTAACCAAAACTTACATTATATACAAAATCGAAGCCAATGTGCAACAATGAAAAGTCTGTGATTCACATTTCACATACTTATGCAGCTTAGGCAAATCAACAAACATAACAAACATTGCAAAACATGTGAATATGACCGGCTGCCATAACACAACAAAACAACAGAGACGAGCACAAAAGTAGAGACACTGTTATTAGATAGAGCCATGTTGCACAGAGGAAAGTAGTTACAGAATATAAACGTCACTCATTCACTCTCTACCTCCCTCACTCCCTTATTCACGCACTCACTCACTTAATGTGTATGTTCAAGGAGAAGCACAAGAATGACTTGAGATAAGAGAAGGTTCTTTGGCAGTCCATCAGACTGTCAAGCTGTTGTGTGAGGAGAAGAGAGGAACTCCTCTGTGCAGGCAGACATGCTGTCAGTTCAAGTCGGCATGTCTGCAGGGCTGGTCAGGTATTAACCTCTCTGAAAGAGAGTGAATAGACAGAGTTAAAACATGAGAGACATACACAAGACGAATGAGAGACACACACAAGACACATGCCAAATATAGTATAGTTTTTGGTATGTCCACTTTGAAAAAGGAAAAGGAAAGCTAGAAATGTAAGAGCCTCTTATATAGATTTCCAAGCCTGGCTTATTTTGCTTACCAGTGAAACTAATGTTCTTATTTTTTGAATTTCAGCTTAAATTGTTGACATTTTTTTCTCTCCCAGGCCCGCATCACAGACCCAGGCCATTCTTCAGGTGTCCCAAAGGTGAGTTCGCCCTGCACCTGTGCACCTGACACATGGCTAATCTCCCCCTGGTGACTATAGCTACGTCTGCATTTTAGCCCCTCTGGCCTAGATTTTACAATTCCCAATCCTAATGCTCACGGACTCTGAAGCATAGCTGAAAGCAGATGTACAGAGGAAAGTCACATCGATCATAATCTGTCAATTGTAGATTATTATCCATCATTTAGATGGCAATTCACTGTAAAAAAGGAGCCAAAACCTTTAACCTCTGGCACAACTCCCAGGCAGCATTTTATATTATGAACCTAACATTTGAGAATTTACCTGAGATCATCCATCTTCAACCCTGAGAGACTGTATACACATAATAGTTTATGTACTAAGTTCATAATGAAGAATTTCCAGCTTCTATTCGAGCATTAATATGACCTCAAAATTTAAAGCACAGTATCATTCTCTCTATTACTCTTCCAAGTCATAGGTAATTCCCATGACTTCTCTAGAATTATATTAGCAGTAAGTATAGAGAAGAGAGGCTGGAAATAAATAAGTACAGTGAGTTTGCTCTGGGATTGTGGAGCTGAGGCAGTTTGCTTGAGCATTATAGCGCTAATTAGCAGAAGATTACTATGCAGTGTGTGAGGCCATGGTCCAGAAAGACATCATTAAGCCTGGTGATGGGGAGATGCCTGCAGCACATTGATCCTCGGGCAAGAGAAACAATGCATACTGCAGACGTTTCTAATTGGCCCTGTGGCACACAGTGTGTGGCTGACTGTTGTATGTTGGTGTATTTGTGAACGTACATGAATATTTGTGTTCGTATAAAATATTTATATAAATATAAATATTTATACTCTGAATCAGACTCATAATGCTTAAATTACATATTGTGAATCATGAATCACAGAAGATAATGCTATATCATATAGGATTCTTCTGGATGAATTGAGTCTAGATAATATGTAACCCCCACGATGGTCTGGCAAGCTGGTCAGGGGATACCTCACCTTCGCCCACTGTCGACTGTGATATGCTCCAGCCTCCCTGTGACCCTAGTAGGATTAAACAGTTTGACAAATGAGTAAGTGAGAGTAATATGCATACCTAATAGGATTAATATGATTTCACTAGATTATAGATTAGCATAAACCAGAATATATGCATTCAAAACTACAGCCTCAAAGAAGACTGAGACTGTGGGACAACTTTCTTGGATAGATAATTGTTCCAAAAATGGAGCGACTCATGATCAGATTGATAATCATGGCACTATGAGGATGGCACATACCTGCCAGTGGAAATGTTTTACACTGACTGAGATGTTCGGAATTGATTAACTGATCTGATACAGCTAACCTATTCATGGATGAAACAACATTATGCTGCAGTAAATAAATAAATAAATACTGCTACTACTACTAAAGTGCTACTACTACTACTAAACAAACAAATAAACAAACAAAAATAAATAAATAAAAGGAAAAAATGGTTGGAATCACAGTGAACGGCAATCAAAGTTAGATTTTGTACGAAGTCCTTTGGTTACTGTCTTGTTTTAGTAATCATTTAAATACATGGAAAAACCTGGTCCTATTCCCAACTTGTACCAAATGTGTTCTCTCAGTGACAAGTTCATAAATAACATCACCAATGTATATGAGCTCTCAGTTAGCATATAAAATTTTATATAAATCAATGCTGAAGGTGTCAGCGGATATTTTGTTTAAAAATAACAGGATCTCTTGCTGCAGAAAAGTGTGAGAACCTCGGGTTTATGGGGCTATCAACCAAAAGATAAATACAGTATTAAATTATGCATAATTAACAATGGTGAGTTGGATGACACTGAATAGTACTATGAGTACTAGAACTATTAAATTCAGTGACATATACCAAGCCTGAGGCAAATAGAACTTTATGCTTTTTGAAATTCTTGCCCACTCAAAGTTTAAATGGAGAAAATGTGTATAATAAGATTCATGTGGTTCAGGTTTTTGTAATTGTAAAACCATCTGACTTTGACTTCAATTCTATATCGCAATAATCACCCGAAGTGCTGAGTCAGAGAACCAAAACTTTCCATCACCAATTTACTTATAGACGGTTTGATTATATGGTTATGGTTGTATAATTGAGGCATAGACTCATCCAAATCCTACATAGTCATGATGAAAAGGATGTGACCCTGAACCCAAAACCAGGCCTCTCTTCACTGCACACTTATTCTGGCAGTGATTTATGTGCTTTTCATTTGTCCTGCTCATATGTTTGAATGTAATTTACTCACTTTGCATATCACACTGTATGCTCATAAGGAGGAGGAATGGGGGTGTCGATCGGATTGTCCTCATCCTGTCTCTCTCCTCCTCTCTCTCCGAGTCAGAGTTATGATAATCAGCTGATTAGTTGCTGAAGTCCTTTTCCCTCAGGCTTCTTTGTGTGTAAAATCCTCTCACTCAATTGACATGTGGACATCATCAGGCTGATGAAATTCAGTAGTAATGAACAAGTGGGATGGGGCATCTGCACGGGGACCCCAAACCCTCCATGCTAATGCAGAGAGCTGCTGCTTTCCACGTGCTGTCCCTGTGGAACGCCTGATGGAAGTGTGCAGAGATGCATATTCAAACCAGTACCTTCACAGGAGCACACCGCGTGAATAGAGAGAGAGAGAGAGAGAGAGAGAGAAGAAGGAGCAGAAGGAGGAGGAGGAGGAGGAGGAGGGGGAGAGAAAAGGATAGAGGCAGAGAGAAAGGAAGCTGAGTGGCCTGACCCATGCTAATTTGGAGGCAGATTATTTTGCATCAGCCACAGTAATGATGTGACAGTTCATTTGTGAACACGCAGAGGAAGAGAGGAATGGAGGATGAGAAGAAGTGAGCAAAGAGGGATGGGGGCGGTGATGCTTGGCTGGACGCAGGTGTTGGTCCGCTCTGCTCCGAGCTGTCAGTGAGGGCTGCTGTCAAATTATCTCCTTTAAAAAGGGCTTAGACACACAAAAATCTGAGAGACATTTAAAGAATTAATGCATTCTTATTTAACACATATTGTGAGCAGAGTTTCATTAGAGACGAGTTAGTTGTATTAAAACTGACAGATGACCTTTCACATTTACCCTCCCAGCTCACAGAAATGTGCTTATTACATACATGTTTGAGTCAAAGAGAAGTTATCGGGATAACTAGTCATAATTAAACACACAGTCTTATTCAGCTCCCATGGTTCTTCTTTCCCATGTCATTTAATCCTAAAGACCTACGATTTTAGGAAGGGTAGGATAAATGCATAAAGTAAAAGTGGATTAAATTAAAATTAGCCTGTCACATGCAATGCAAGGGCATGTCTAATAATAATTTACATCTGATTTTCTGTCTCATCTTTACTACTTAATGATATTCTTGTTGCTGTACAGCATAATGTTGTTCTGGTTATGGAGAATATTCATAACGGAAATTTCAAGAATGAATTAATTAAAAGAATGAATTTGCATCACATAATAATTCTTACTTCCTTGTATGTAAATTAGCCACACATGTTTATTCTCCATATACACAAATAAGAACAACAAGGGCTGTAATCATAAATGTGATCAGGGTTTAAACTAGGAATTAGAATTTAGAACATCTCTCATGAGTGACATTTGTGTGGGAACAGTATAGTTTTAATTGATATCCAATATCCATATATGATGGAAATGTGATTAAAGCAAGTTCCACTTGGGTGGTGAGATGAACATTCATCATTTGTCAGCTTTGGGATCAAAACAATATTGAAATACCACCTGATTGTTTTCTGTCTGTCTGTCTGTCTGTCTGTCTCTCTGTCTAAATAAATAAATAAATAAAAAACCAAACAAACAAACAAATAAATAAATAAAGTCTTTCAACCGCGAACTGCTTGATCCTACTAGGATCGCTGGGAGACTATGATCCAGGTCCTGATCTCAACTGATTCAATAGCCTGAACCGCTAGCCCTTCCATTGCAGGGCCAAGACAAACTCAACCATTCACACTCACAACTAGGAAAAGCCAATTAGCCGAATATGCATGTCTGGACTGTGGGAGGAAACTGGAGTACCCAGAGGAAACACATGCAAGCATGGGGGAAACATGCAAACTCTACACAGAAATACTTGAACCAAGCCCGGGGATCAAACCCAGGAGCTTGTTGCTGTGAAGTGAACATGCTAACCACTACACTGCCATGCTGCACCCCTTTCCATATAGAAGTTGGAAAAAGATGCAAACAGGATTAATAATCTCTGAATTGACATGATCAGGTTAATGAAATAGTTATATTACTAGCTATTCATTGTCAATTGTAATATGTTTATAAAAATTCAAAACTATGCACATAAATATTCATATTCATTACTCATAATTATTACACCATTATTCACTAATATTTAGCTGGAATATGCTTGTGAAACTTTAGTATTACTCTTAAGTGTTAAGATACTCTATTTGGGTATTATTTAAACTGAATACTTTTTTCCCCTAATGAAATAATTTTGTTTCCAATATTGACTTATTCAGCATCCAAGAATTTAATGTCTCATGACACACTTCCCTCCTGGCTGTTTGCTAACACCGACTATGTTAGTGATGGGAATACATGAGATGATGAGAAAATCAGGAGTAAATACACCAGTCACGATCCCCCTCCAGCACTGCCCCACAGCAGACATGGGACGTTGAAGTTGGCCTTAAAGAAAGCTCACAGATGGGCCTCGAGGTTTGGCTCTGGGTGTGGAGCCTTCTCTCTAGGTGGGCCTGTTCAGGCATTTAGGTGAGAACGTTCGCCCCTAAACGGCCCCCTGTGGTACGCAGGTTTTTCTTTTTCACTTGGGGCAAAAGTGGCCCTGTGTGTGAGGTCTACCAGGTGTGCTGCGTGGCACATTTGTCCTCTGGGGTTCACTATGCCTCTGGCCACACGACACACTCAACCACACACACACACAAACTCAACTGCTCTGAGCCACAGGTCAAACACAAAGGTATGCAAGACCAGCTGGCAACTCCCTGTTCCTCTGAGCACTAAGGCCAGAAAGGCTTAAACAGCTTTCACCCTCTCTTTCCCTCTCTCTCTCTCTCTCTCTCTCTCTCTCTCTTGGCCAAAACTACACAACAGACCAATATGGGAATTCAACAAAAATGGCATGCTACCATGTATACTTCTTGTACCCTTCTAAATAATGTGTGATTTTGAGAAGGAAACAGTTGCTTTATTTATACAAATGTAAACACTCCACAAAGTGCTTGATGTACAGTACAGCAAAGACTGACAACAGAAAAATAAATATGCTTAAAGATTTACATATCTAGAATATCTAGATAAAAATCAAGATATTATAATAATGCAAACCAATGTATTCAGTGGTGTAAACAGGTCTCTCTAGTAAATTAAATACTGTATCACAATAAGACTACCTGTATAAATAAATTTTAAATATATTGTTAATTGAGGGCGGCATCGTGGCGCGGTGATTAGCACGTCCACCTCACAGCAAAAAGGCCAGGGTTTGCTTCCCGGACACGGGGCATTTCTGTGTGGAGCTTGCATGTTCTCCCTGTCCTTGCATGGGATTCCTCCAGGTACTTCAGTTTCTTCCCACAGTCCAAAAACATGCACAGAAGGCTAATTGGCTTTTCCATATTGCTCCTAGTTGTGAGTTAGCCTGAGGTCAGAATTTAAAACAGAGTTAACAGTTTGTTTTTCTGAGGATTAGACTAGTTTTGATTGGCTGGTGATGGATTATCTTTTAGGGTTTGGACATTTTGCACAGATTAGACTGCCCCCCAACCCCAACCCTAACCCTAACCCTAACATCCCCACATTCCAGTTCCAGTTGGACCAGTTCCAAAAGTGGAGGTAAATTGTTAGTTTCAATCAGTATAACAAACTTAAAATTCTATGATTTTAACTGTAAAACAACAGCATACAGTAATTTCCCACATTTTAGATACGCTTTCATAGGTACATTACTGGGTAAGTAAATTATGTTATTAGGTACGAGATCATAGACATCTTACATGCAGGTTATTCTTACCCCATCACAGCATAGACAAAAAAGAGAATAATCTATGAAGCAAATGCAACACCTTCCTTCAAAAGCAAATAACTAAAATCATGCAAACCATAGTTTCAAATGGCTCACTGGCCATGTAGAACACCACATGTGTTAAAAATGCCATGACCACATAGTTAAAGCACATATAGGATGTATTATAGTATAGTATATAGCATAGTATAAGCCATTTAGAATTTAGATGTCCATAGACTACAGGCTGTTTTCCCACAAATAAATTAATTGATTTCAGTAGTCCTGCAACAAACAGGCATAAAATAAAACACTGAGTCATTTTGAGTCACTTTGGATACAATTATCTGAAAAGCTTGTTTACCTTTTATGTAACTAAACAAGCTGGGTAGATCACCTAGCCATGTATCATGGGTCAGCACTCACTATAATCATTTTATTTTAGTTAGTTATATATTTTTTCCTTTGATTAAAACTATATTAAAACTTTCAGAAATATAAACCAACAAATATTAAACTCTCTGCACATAAAACTTACATGTATATGTTTTAAAAACTTTACGACATTGAAAAACAACAACAACAACAACAACAACAACTGTTTGAACACCTTAGTTAACATTACATATGAACAAATGAAGTAAATTAACTTTGATCTTAATTATTTCTGTTTCTAAAAATCCTTGCCTGGACTGAGCAAAACAGAAACAGAGCTGGTCAAGCTTGTTTTGCAATTTTTTTTTTACATACATACATACATACATACAAACATACATACATACATACATACATACATACATATTTATTTATGTATTTATTTATTTATTAATTTTTTTACAGACTCCTTATTTCATTAACTATTTCCACTAAAACCAATCCATATTTGTGACCCATCACAGCGAAGTGGTTTTTTAATTTGCAAATGCAACTACAGAGAAAATAGTGTTTAAAGTTCAACAAAACATTTAATAATTTCTGACTTAATACCCACTTTGCTGTGATGGGTCACATTTGATAATTGTAATACACCGTATTGGCAAGCAATTATTTTATTTTGCTCAAAACAACATTACTGTGATGTAGCATTACTAGTGGTGATTGAAATTTCTACAAGCACTTACCAACTGCTAAATATGGTTTACCAGTGTGATCACAGCAGCCTGTGTTTTGGCAGCTGGTCGCTCATCATGCAAGGTGGGATGTTTTCAGAAGAGAAGTAGCTAAGCTGAGGAAACTTAAATTAATTCCATCAATAACTATTAAAATATATGCATAGAGTTTTAGAAGTAGACTGGGCAGGCACACTCATACAAATATTTAGAGCCAAACAAAATATTTATGCAGCAGGAAAGCTAGAAAGACCCACCCACATAATCACTCTCACAGTTTTAAGCATCTTGAGATAAAATGATCATGCACTTTCCTTATTATGATACAAAAACTTGTTGTCTACTACAATTACCAATGTCAGAGGGCTGATTCTGAGGGTTGTGATCTCCTTGGCTTTTAATCTGTAAGATAAAATATCTCTGCTTCATTAGCATGTGTTTCTCCCTCTCCCTGTAGACTGTGCTACACTGAAAGCTCTCTCTCTCTCTCTCTCTCTCTCTCTCTCTCTCACACACACACACACACACACACACCAGGGGCCATTAGGGCCTCACATTAATGATGCATAATTAGCATATGATGACAAATAATAACAATGCACAGTATTCAGTGTAATGGGGGCTGGGGCAATAACATGGCATCCTACTGTTCCCCCCTACATAACGCCCACTTTATTTATGTCTCAGAATGAGGCGGCTGTGGGGAAGAAGAAATGGGTTAAAACACCATATATGTGCATAAATTATTCAAATGCTCAGTTATTTTTAAAAAGCAACATTATAGCAGCATTGTGAAGTCAATGTAATTTATGTTAGGTTAATCTAATCAAGAAATTGTTCCAACACCTGATAAGGATAATAATGAAAATAGGGCATACTAATTAAACATTTCTTAGACATTTCTGCTCTAAATTATACCTGGCTGTAAATCAATATGTAGGCCTTTGAGGTATTTATAACACACTTTCAAAATAGCGAAGTATTTAAACATATATTTTATCCACTGAAATGCTTCTATTCTGTTTACTGAATCTCAAGTATAGCCCACTGATCAATTACTGTGCAGACTTCAAACCAATCAGAAATTGTGTTCTGTCCGTCCATTACTGTAACAAACAGGCTCAGCTGTGGTCATCAGACAACAAGAACAAAAAAAAGACAATTACAGAGCCCAAGTGTGTTTACTCCACATTCATAATGCAGCACTTTCATACACACCTATACAGACAGTTAGAACTGTCTCAACTTCTCACTCTTATTGTCCATCACAACACAGACAAGCACATACACACATCACCAATTACATTTAAACAAACACATGCTCTGTCTGAACTTTAGTTTGTTACCTCCTGTGTGGAGGATGGAGAAATGAGCAAGAGATGGACGGGGGGTAAACTAATGACAACACCTTGGATAGTGGGAAGGAATAAATCCATTAATAAAATAGAGAAGAGTGAGTGTTGCTTTAGCAAACTGTGAGAATAAAAGTAAGATATATTTTATATCACTTGGGGGGAGGGGGGAGTTTGAAGAAAACTTTCTAAAATATTAGTGTCAAATCAGATACAGGATATTGGATGCTGATAAACAAACAAACAGAAAAATAACTAAAATGCTCAGTGAAAATTTATTCAAACAATGTTAATCATTTAATTAATCATTTTGCAAAAATAAAATATCTGGATCTGCATTGAATCGCTGATGTACACACTACAGTTTCATTTCAGCAACATAAATATGAGTCCTGCAGAATTATAAAACACATTTTTCATTAAAAGGTGTCATGGTTGCTTGATGAAACAATCTTAAATAACATACTATCAGGCAAAACAGCCATTTATTTAAATGTAAATAAATACATGAATTTGGTTCATACAATCAATTTAGTGGGACTTTGCAGCAGTATTTCAATCTTTGAAAACTGTTCATCCCAATAAGATTGCAAAAAGTCTATGTAGCAATCCCTCTCCATCCACCCCATGTTAGTTTTAAACACTTTAAACCTCTTTTGATTTTCAAGCTAAAAGGCTATTTAATAAATATAGATTAGTATTTTGGACGATAATTACATATTACACATACTTTTAGCAAATGAATTTGAATCATGACACAACCCCTTTAATGCTTAAATATCTTTGTAATTAGTTTATTCTTTATTCTTAAAAAAAAAAAAAAAAGCATGTTAATATAATGTATTATATCCAGTACTGACATGGTTAAACCCGATTTACACCAACTGATTCTTGATTCATTGACAACGATAATATAAAGTTGTATACTGATGCTTGCCACGTTTGGGCTACACGTCTGAGAGGAATTCTTATGAGCACCTTTAGCACAAGGACAGCTTTTCATCAGTCTGTGAATAACAGGTGGAGAAGTGAAGGAGTGGAAAACTGTGACTGCAGATTATTGAAAATTTCATAAAAATATACTCTGATACTTCATGACCTTGGTCTTAATATTTTTTATTATTATCTTCATATAGTCCATTTATAAATATGGATTTAAAACATTTGTCTATCACAGCACATACTCAATTTAATGAGCTGGATAATAAAAATGCATATAAAATCATAGAAATGTGAAATTTTTCTGCTTTAAACTTTAACACTGCTGGTTAACATGAAACTAAACAAACTTGAAATCTGGCCTCCCCCAATAAATTCAGGCATGGCAGGATAAGTACCTACTATCTATGGTATTTAATAATAATTCATAATAAGTAATTCTGATTAATTAAAAGTATTTCTTTGCTTTTTATATTGGATATTATATTAAACACATTGATTGTCAAAATTTTTGCACTAGTATACAATGCATAGGAACTTATACATGTGTATTAATTACGATGAACCTATGTATAACCGACTATTTCCCAACACATTTGAATACTCAGTTCTTATTTGTCAGTGGTCTTTGTTTATAACAGACTGTAGTTAGGTATGACAGGTCTTAACTATGGAATGCATCATTAGTGGAAGCAACATATTAATTTTTAAGTCAGCAAAAGAATTTTTAAATCAGTGTTCTGTAATTAACCATGTAATAATGTACGGCGAACTGACCATTTTCACAATTATTACATGGCTCATTTGAGTACTCGATTCTGATTGGTCAGTTGTGGGAACTATTTGATCTTCATAACACACTCTCACTAAGTATAACATACAGTTGGAGGACCATTTGTATATCTATACCTCTGTTTCAGGGTCTTAATCCAGCTTTTGGGATTTATTTTGAGGTATTGACCAGCTCATTGTACATTATCACTTACATAAACCCCTTCAGGTGATTAAAGACCTATTCACTGCATGTTTCAGTCTTGATCTCCTTGTCAGGGTTTATTATGAAAATTATCACCTCGCTGTACGTTATTCCTTACATATTGCTTGTTATATATAATCGCTAAAAATGTAACCATTAAGGTTAAAGTAATTATTGCACTGTAATGCCAAAAACTACAATGCACTGTATTGTAAGTAGCTGATACATAAGTTATACTTAGACATTCATAGTGCAAGCCATTATTACTTGTAATTATTTCATATTTACCTATTAATTGATTATGACCTATATTCAAGCAGGCCTTTTGCTGTTTTAAGACACAGACGGAAGTATAATGTATAATATTCAGATGTGTGGTTTATTTTTAACAGCTTTTCTTGAAGAAGATGTGAGATGTTAGTTCTATCACCATCAATGCAGCATGTGTTTTTTTTTTTGGATGAATCTGTAAACTGCAAATTCTTTCAAACTAACACACAGATTCTCAGCCATGCTCCTGGAGTACTCTCATGGACTGCATATTCTAGCAGTTTCTAACTAATTTACTTACCCGGCATATTAAATACAGTGTTATCTCTTGGAAATAAAATGGAATCAACCATAATTTCTTTCTGAAACCATTTGCTTACTACTGTACGCAAATGTCAGTGATCCAAATGCCTGCTTCTGTTTTGTGACTCTTGATCTCAGATTTTTCCTCTTTCTGGGAATCTGTGTTGCACTGCCAAGTTATCGCTCATGTACATGATCATTCCTCTGGTCATGCGGCCTTGTTAGTGTTATTGTAAATAGACATAGAACAAAAATCAGATGTAAAACAGGTGAATAAGAGATACTAAGCCTATGAGCTGGGGTGGTTTCGCCGGGAAACCTTTGTTTTCGAAAATAACTGATAATGGAAGATAAAACACATAGGATATTCACTAGTGATTGGACAATTTTAACACTCCTGATTCAGACCATGGGATTCAGATTCATACCCCCTGTCGAGAGCCAGCATTGGGAACAAATGCACTAATGCAACCACACTTTCATCCTTCTCAGCCTGATGATTGTAGCTATAAGTTCGAATGCAATATTTGGTCTATACATCAATACATTATATAGTCTTATATCCAAGTCAGTGGCTTCATGGACCCCTAATTGAGGCTGGTATTGCTTACCAAGTAGACATCTGCACCAGATTACTTGTTAGGGCTTGATAGCAATAAAAATTGGACATTCATTTTTAACAGTAATACACAACACATCACATCACATCAAATGTATTATGAGTTTTATTTGACTGAGTATTTACAGGTGTTCATGGTTAAAGTGAAATTATTACTGTCTCTCAACAAAAAATAATGTTATTATTGATGATTTTATTGTTTTTGGGTTTTTTTTTTCTCTGCTGTAAAACCAGAGCACATTAGCAATGAGGCAACATATGTCTCAACTTAACCTGACTATGAGATGGGTCATAATACTGAGATGTTGTACAAACTAAGAACCCTGCAGGTATTTTGAATAAGGTTTAATTTATCAACCAAATATAAAACAAGGTTGTAACTTGAGGTAAACTTTGTACAAATGTGTTTCCTACAGGTAAAACATCAGTCAAAACACAATCCATGAAAGCGTGGAGTGGGTGTTAGTACAGAGAGACATGCCTTTGCTCTTTAAAAGCATATTTGGCTGCTTGCTTTGCTCTTGTTCTTTCTCACTCTTTCACTTTCAGTATACGATCCTTCACATGCCTGTTTATGGCCTCCGCAGCTCAAATTGACTTGCTAATGTTAACTTTTATTCGGTTGCCATGGGTTACAGCGTGGTGCAGTTTGACAGTGGGGCTACAGACAGGGCTGATTAGTAGCAGGCAGCTCTGTCCATCTCTTGCGCATGGCTGAACCATCTGGCCATTTACTCGCTAATAAGCCCCTAATGGCCCAAATATTCACAGCCCTGTCACAGAGACATGGCAGAGTCGGCCTACATCTCTCAACTCCCTCTGACATGTTGCTTGTTTCACATCAAAACTCGTCATTTACAGGCAGAGAGCTCAGAGGAGGTAAAAAGTTGACCTAATCTACACGCTTAACACACACACAAGGCTTTGTTATGTGCCAGACAGTCGGACTGTATGGTAATGCATGCATCCCTTCACTGCCTTTCCTCTCATCTTTCCTTCTGTCCTTCATTCTCTCTTTTTTCTTTCATTCTTTCTCTCCCCATGCACTCACATGAGTGCTGTCAAAATGAGTTTGATTATGCACACATCGATTGCATTTTTGAAAAAGAGAGGATTATGCACCGTGAGAAAAAAAAAATGAGAAAAGCAAAAACTAAAGGTAGGAAAAGTGAGAGAGAAAATGAGAAAGAGGCAAAATATAAGGAAGGAATCTGTGAAGCATTCACATCTGCTCCTGTCATTTGTCACGCAACCATTGACTTTTTGCCGTAAACATTTCCAGATGAACAAATCCAGCTGGAATAGTAATTGGTGACATGCAACTTTAAGTTTAACCTTTGCTGAGACACTAGTGGCAACCAATTAACTAGCCACTGAATAAAAAATATCCCCAATTATCTGTCTCATTACTACTCTATGGGTCTGCATGCAGAAGACCTGATAAGATATACACTGAAAACAAAGTGCTCCCCGTAGGCTTTAATGACTCTGATCAACTAATAAACTGATATCATCATACTTGTATGTACTCCAAAGGATAAATTTATCAGCATAAATTATATAGTACAAAGGAAAATGAGACATTCACGTGGTGGGCTTTTGCATAGAATAAAAGGAAAATAATCTGGGGGAAAAACCCCCCAAAACATATGGGCAATCCGTGTTAGCTTTCCATGGATCAACTGTATAGGTAATGAGTTTATAGCATTCAGTGAAACAAATCATTATCAGTTGATATGCAAGTGTATTTTTATTTAAATTTTTTTTGGTTTTAAAAGGCCTGGCTGGTGAACGTCTGTGACACTCTAACTAGCGTTCCCAGACAGAGGGAATGTTTACTTACTTCCTTGCCTATCATTCTGGCAGCCACCCATCTGTCGCCTTCAGCACTCGTAAGAAAGATGGAGAAATGCTGAGTCCTCCACCAGAGTCATGGGATAAGCTACCCCAGCTAAGTTTACCTGGGGTGAAGAGATAAGAGGTAAAGCAACAAGGGGAGGGAAAGAAAGGAGACACATTTCGTATGTGCCTTATTTGCCTTAAAGCAGCAAGATAGTGGTGCTAAAAGATTTACTGTTCTGTGCGTGCGTGCACACACACACACACACACACACACACACACACACGCAAGCAACTCTGGCTCTCTGTCTGCTAGCATAGGAGCACTGAGGGCTAATTTATGTAAACTTGTGCCAGGGTGTTAAGTGTTATTACAGCTTTGGCTAGGTTTGGGGGTTTTGCCACAGGCTCTCATTTGCTGTGTGTGTATTGGATCAGTAGCCTAATGAATGTCTTACAAATATGCCCTGACCAAAGTTTAAACACTGCACAAAGGCTTTATAATAGTGATAGTTAAAAAAAAAAAAAAAAAAAAAAAGGAAAGAAAAAACTAGTGCTATTTTGTATGCCTAGTTGTTTTAAACAGCATAGCAAAAAGATGTTTTGTGCCAGATACTGCCAGATACAGTTCAAGAATCCAATAATCCTTTCTCGGCATTAACTCATAGAAGTGTGATTGCAGGAAGACTGACTTGTATTCTACCATCACTTGTCAACCTTTGTGTCAGAGATTCACTGGAGGCATACCAGTGCTATACTTACTGAAATTACAATGTTCAACATTAAAATTACACAGCTAAACCTCATACCTAAAGTCTTCAAGCTAAGAAAATGATTTTCAAAGCCAGAGTGAAAGGACTTGCTGATGTATTGTCTGAAGTTTGACGATTGTCATGAAGCTTGGCATGTTCATATAATATCAATGCAATCTCATCAATCTTAATCCCAGACTACACCTCAAAAACTATGGATATAAATATGCTTGATTAAAGCTTGGTAAACACTGTGCGACTCTGGGCTGTCTCAGTCGACAGCTGACAATCACAAAAGAAATGTGACAGTGTATTTGGTCATGGTTCGAAAACCGCAATCCTTACAGTTGTACTGTAAGAAAGGTTCAAATATGACCATTGTCACAGTCTTGTGAGCAGAGATAGCCTGAGAAATGACAGTCCAAAATTTAGGATGACTGCTGCTACAACAGACTTCTTGAATGTGACAGTGTATTGTACTGTATATTGACTTGCATCATAGTATACCTTTTAGTAGGTGTTAACATTGTGCAGTCTGCACACATGAAACTTTCATCATACTTTCATTTACTGGATGTATGTTGCACATTGTGGCCTACAATAAACATACAATTGCTGAAATCTCACAGTCTGTCAGCACAATAAGTCACTTAATATTAGGCAGCCATATTAGAACATTCCTTGTTGTCTGTAGCATAAAATTGTCTGTGGTGTGCCTCAAGGCTCTGTACATGGTCCTCTAATTTTTTTGGTATATGTTGCTACTGGGTCATAGTATTAGAAAGCAGGAATTAAATGTTTTTATCTAAGCAGGTGACCTCTGGTTACAAGATGATAAAAAATAGATCAATGCTTATTTTGTTTCTTGCATTAAATATGCACTGCTTGGACATTTTACTAACACAAAAGACAAACTATGAGTTTTTGCAAAATGAAGTATTAAGTATGTATATTATCACTGAAAGGAAAAATAATGTAATACCAGCTTTACTTGAAAAAACCCTTACACACTGAAGGTAGTTGACTGTGAGTGCTGCTACTTGGGTTAAATGTTTAGCTAGAATATTTCATAAATTGGTAAAATCTTAGCCCAGCCTGTTTAAAAGAACACTAAAACGTAACAGGAACTGTTAATGATTTTATGAAATTATGCTAAGAATTGATGGAAATCCAGTAAACTACTTGTCTCCCATTGTGTGCTGGATCAATTTTCATGTTGATCTCAACAATCCTTGGTAAAATACTAATGAGGCACTATTCAGAGGCTGCAGACATTATTTTGCATTTTTGATGTCTTGACGTACAAAATTGCAAAAAAGCAAAACACATAATTATTTCGACACAAAATATGAAGCCATTTACATCATCTCAATCAAATTCAAATTACAAAATCTTAATTTATATTTGAAGTAAGCATTTTAAATACATTACAAAGACAACAGAGATGATAATGGACTTTAGGAAATCTAAACAAGCTGAGCACTCTTCCCTCTATATTGATGGAGAGGAGGTAGAGAGGGTGGAGTGCTTCAAGTTTTTTAGAGTCCACATCTCTGCTGACTTCAGCTGGACCACAAACATCTCTCACCAGGTGGGGAAGGCACAACAAAGGATGTACCCCCAGTGACAAACTTTTACCGCTCCGCCTCCAAGAGTCTCCTGACCCACTGCTGAACAATGTGGTTCAACAGCTGTATTGCAGAGGACAGGAAGGCCCTGCAGCGGGTGGTGAGGATGGCAGAGCAAGTAATTGGAACTACACTACACTTGCCATACTATGCACCTTTGACATATCATGCACCCTTCTGTGTATGTCTCTAAATGT
>JAQMYF010000012.1:32326016-32342064 GCA_030014195.1 Neosilurus mollespiculum | reverse complement strand
CTTTAAAATGGTATGGCTAACTCAATTTTGAATTTTTGGTCACTGTGACTCATTTTGCCAGACTGGGTCACATATGCCAATGTAAACCCCTTTCTTGAATTATTCAGCTGCTGTGCAATTACATGTTGAGAACTATGAAGTAATCTATCACACAAACATATATACACATCCAATTTGATAGAATAAGTGTATAACATGTAATATATATTAGACTAAAGGCCTACAATAGTTATATGTCATCAGGTCGCTAAAGTGCACTGGCTGCAGTGGAGCAGTAGGGGTCACAGGGAGTCTTGTACACGCAGACGTCTATATGGGCGCATGGATATGCAACTATGTAATGCATGAAAGCACAGACTGACTCTACCAGCCCAATAAAGAAGGACAGACAGGCAGACAGACAGACAGACAGACAGACAGACACACACACACACACACACACACACACACACACACACATACTGGTGAAAGTACATGGAAGTGCCTTCAAAGCTGCCTTTATTCACAGCTTAATGACAATTTGTGCAATAAAAGTTTATATTTCAATATTTTAAAAGAGCCATGTGTTACATGAGCAACTACTGAGCAAAAAAAAAAAATCTTGTTATGTGGCTGTCATTACCTATTAGACATCATGATATATAAACCTACATCTGTTTGCCTTTTTTTGGCTTCTTTTTAAAAGAAGGTGTCAATCTGCTATTGCCACCCCTCCTGTGAGAGCAGACAGTAGAGGGAGTTAACACAACTAATTAAGTGTGCATGACATGTTAAAGAGAGCAAGGGCCCTACCACATATGTTATTGCGGCGGCGGCTAGAGCTGCTCTTTGTTTGGGAATTGATGGCGTTTCGCTTGGCCGTGTCTTTGGGGAGATTCACTGACCTGAGAAGGTCCCAGCAGAGAGGAAAAACCCCCCACTATTACGCGCTCACTCGTTTCAGCTCACCACTTGTCCTCCCACTCTCACTCTCATCCCTTCCCCTGTCTCTCTTTACCACCTTTGGTCTTTCCTTGCTCAATTCTGTTTTCTTCTCATGTTTTGTATTTACAATATTCTCAACTCTCTAGTTTGTCCTTAACTTTCTGTTCCACTGTCTGTGTTCCCTTTCATTCTGTCTACAGCTCAGTAAAGACTGCCAACACCTGTAAAATGATAGACATCCTTTTATCCACTCCTCCCACCAATCCCTACTATGCCCTTCTGACATACACCTCCGTCTGTCAGCACTCACACCTCCCGCCTGTCTTTACGCCCCCAACCCTCTGTCTTTGCCCTGTGAAACTACCATATAACACATCCCATCGCACCATCAGGGCAGCTCACTCATTTGCCCCTATGTGTCGGTCCTGGTGCCCACCCGCCAGGCTGGCCTGCAGAGCCTGCAGCTTAAACGCTCATTTTGTGCCTCTCAGCACGGGACTTATTGATATAAATAGCTGTGCACAAAGTGCACACTCTGTTCTCTCATGGACTCATGTGTGTGTGTGTGTGTGTGTGTGTGTGTGTGTGTGTGTGTGTGTGTGTGTGTGTGTGTGTGTGTGTTTGGGGGTAATGATGAAATATGACGACACTGGACACAAGTTAAATGACACTTTTCATTATTATCACTGAAGGTAATTACTGTGGTAAAAAAAAAAAAAAAAAAAACAGACTAAATGTATAGAAAGCACTGATATTAAAGGTTATTTATTTAGAAATTTAAGTTCAGAAATGATTTTGACATTAATTGAATTCATCTATAGTCCATCCTAACCTATCCAACAAAAAATGTTCATTAGTAAAATAGTAGCATTATATTTTCATCTTCATGCATTTATGCATGTATATAATAATGACATGAAAAAAAAAAAACCATTTGAATTATTACAAACTTATAGAACTGAAATCCAATCATTCAAAATCACGTTTGTCTGGGTTTTTTTTTTTTTTTTTTTTTCATTTTTAGCATGGCTACAGAGAATCATGGGATTTAAAGTGTTAACCAGTTTTTATTGGTGTATAAACAAAAGCACTGGAGAAAAGTCCATCTCTTTCACTCACCGAAACCCAACTGACATCAGATTAATCTTTCCCCATTAAGATGACAACACAATTTGCTGAGAAGTTTAGTGTAAATAAATACGCAGAGGGGAGATAATACATCAGAAGGCTGGCTAGAGAGCCACCATTACAGAGGGGGCATTTATTTCCATCCACACACACAGATATGTGCAGGTGGGGGTGTGCTGATTTACTATGTGAAGGACCAAAACTTCCAAGCCAGATGAGTGAAATAAGGGTGCTTAGATGCCGAAACATTAACTTTCATCACTGTAGTCATTCCAAATATGTGTGTACACATGCCATATTTTGCTGCACAGTGTCTTTCCAGCTTATTCATAAAGGACTGGCAGTAACACACAGCCGTTCAGCACACAACAGTAGTTTTGTCACCATTAGCTAATATTGAGGACACAACACCAAAAGCCCATCTGGTGTGTGAGTTTGTGTTGTGTGTGCCTCTTAAATCATGAGTTCATTGTGTGTGTGTGTGTGTGTGTGTGTGTGTGTGTGTGTGTGTGTGTGTGTGTGTGTGCACGTGCTCATGAAATGCCAAAACAAAAAGCTGTCTTTGTATGATGTTCTCTTAAAAGGAGATTTTCACCAATAAAACAGCAATCTGTGCTACCTCTGCTGACTGTGGTCCCAGTGAACAGCCCACTTCACTTCATTGTGGTGTGTATTGATTGAGGAGTAATTGATCTGATGGCTGTGTGTGATAATTGACAATTATCCGTGATTACAGACGGCAGCTTAGAGGCCGATTCACACACTGACTGGCATTATGGGAAAGAGCACAATGGATGAACAAACACAATCAATACAGCAAAGACAACAGCTGAGAAACAACACCCCACTGTCAGTTGGTGGTTCTGAATGCGCAGCAGGAGCGCTGCCAAAGGCATCACATCATTTTCTGATTAAAATGAACAAACCATCATTAGTCCAAAAAACTAATTCCATGGGCCTGATTATGTGTAGTTGTGTTTTTTACACCCACATTGTTTGTGCAGTGCAGTAAGTGCGTGTCGATGGAGCGTACTGGTGCGTGTCTGACCCTGGTTGATAGGTCCCCTTGATTCTGTTCAGACAGATGCAACTCATTGCAGCTTAATAAATCGCTCGGCCCAAGGGAGCGCAGCTAAATGCTTCTATTAACTCTGAAACATGTCAGCCAATATAAAAAGCTTCTGACCCCCGCAAAGGTCAACTGTGACATGCATGTTTACTCAGAGAAACAAGATCAGATTGGAGAGCTCTGTTTTATGAGGAAGCTTAAAAGGAGGAAGGAGGGGCAGAGAGAGAGAGAGAGAGAGAGAGAGAGAGAGAGAGAGAGAGAGAAAGAGAGATTTTGTTTCTGTGGAGGAGTCTGTCTGAACACTAGCTCTCTCTCCCTCGCTGCACAAATCCAGCTCAGTGTACCATCAAAGGCAGAGGTTCACAGTAGTACCAAGCTTTTCTTATTTGCTTTTGTGTAAGAGCATGATCTCCTCTGAGGGCTTTTTGTAGTGATTGCTAGAAGATTTAAGGTATTTATAAGGTTTCATCCCAATAAACTAGGAGACATAAAATGTTGTATTTGTGAAGGAGAGAGACTGTATTAGAACAACTATTTACACTGGATTAAGCATCTTTTAAACATTATCACCTGAACTGTAAATTATTGCCACATTATATGCATTGTATTGTTTATGAAAAAAAACCTCGGATCAGAGTAAATATTTACCTCAAACGTTTACAACTATTTCTTTATTTCAAAAGGAATGAAATTAGCTGCTTTTTTTTAACCTCCAAGGTTTCTTTTAGTGTAGTTTGAGCAGTACACACTATACTGTGTGCTATATGTTGTCATATGTGTTGCTCCAAGAGGTATTTTGACCAGCTGTATATATGGTAGAAATTACATTATATATTGATTTTACATGAAAAAATGTCCTGTCACCTCTTCTTTCTCTAAATTGCATACATCCTTTCTAAACCCTATTCTTATTTGGCGATATTAGTCCCTCTTTCTTTCTTTCCATCTCGCCCTGTAGGAATCAGTGATCCACACTCACACTCT
Source organism: Neosilurus mollespiculum (assembly GCA_030014195.1). Taxonomy (NCBI): domain Eukaryota; kingdom Metazoa; phylum Chordata; class Actinopteri; order Siluriformes; family Plotosidae; genus Neosilurus; species Neosilurus mollespiculum. The sequence continues at coordinate 32,337,959 of JAQMYF010000012.1, read as the reverse complement.
GTGTTTCCTATCTTTCCCTATCTTTTTCTATCATTCCCCCCCCCCCCAACCACCATTCCCGATTCCCACATCCTTATGTGTGAACAGGCAGCAGCAGAACTAACAACCCGATCCACAGTGCGGCAGAGCACATGCACGGCCCACATATTAAGGATGCAATCACAGCATTAACTAGCATTAATGAACTGTTTGCTTATGCTGTAATAATTAACTTCCATTACATTACTTTGTGTGATTACTTTCTTAATTGCCTGAATTATGCATCAATTTAATATCTAATAAGCAGCCTCAGACATTAGACAGTGTTCAGAAACAAATTGCAGGCGGTTTCTGCGGCTTTAATTAAAAGCAGTAGAATAAATGAAACAGTACAGGATAGATGTCTCGCAGTGATTTCCTGCAAGCTTAAATATGCTATTTATTATAAGCACATATAAAACCCCACTCTCTCTCCTCAGGACGGCAAACCACAAGATGCCAATTACAGAGTGTCAGCGGTGTGTACTACCGCTTTTTACTATTCACATTAACACATGTGTTCAAGGGGATTCAATTTTACATTATGCAAATCCTCTCGCATGTCATTTTTAAATTTCTATGTTTCGTGTGTTTAATGGTTCTGAATCAGAAAGCTGCTTTCCCAAAAGGCAGATTCTGATTATGAGGGAGAACAACCACTGATATGCAAAGTGTTATTGTACCATGCTTCAGAACACACACTCTTTGGGGTAAAGCTAGAAAATGCACTGGTGTGCAGTGATCATATCAAACAGATGAAGTGTTATTATAGCAACAGAAAAGTTGACCACAAAACTTAAATATTAACTGAAACAAGCACTAAAAATAAATATAACAAACCCTGAGTTTAATTCATTTTGTTTCTGGTATTTTACAGACCACCCATCCCTATTAATTTCCAGCACATTTTTGACTTACTTCCACATTCGTTCACATTTCTTGTCATACACGCAGTGACCTTGTGTTGTCACTATGCCATGCTAAATTAATTAAATGTTTAGGCTCAGGCTCACCCGTCTCAATTACGCCAGGCTCAGTAAACAGACAGAGTGATCTGATCTGAGGCGTTTACACTGCCTCTTAAACGGCTTATTAGAAGCCCCCCTCTCAACACAAAATCGTTACGAGCTCTGACACACACACACACACACACACACACACACACACACACACACACACACACACACCTTTTCTCCCTACCTTTGTATCTTAATTTTATCCTGAATTCAAAAAGTGATGCATTTACGTTATCATGGAGATCAATACCATCACAAGCATTACAATGTCAAGAGCTGCACAAATTCGGGCATTTAATATACAGCATATGAGCCCCAAGCCCGGTTATCTCTATAATAGCTGTAGGATAAGGAAGACCTTCTTGAAGGACAAGGAAGAGAGTGAGGTGCATGAAGCGGGCAATGCAAGGTTAGATACAAAATGATGGCAGCAAGCAGACGCTTCACAGAACTCATCATATTTTCTGACTGCTGGTATTTATGTCTGAATACACGTGTCATGTCAGTTATCCAGAGAGTGGCCTCATCTAAAACAAAATCCCCCCCCCCTCTCTCTTTCACACTCACACACACACACACACACACACACACACACACACAACATTGGATAGTAAATTTTTTTTTTACCTGCTTCAGTACACATAGGTGAAGCCCGCACCCCGACCCCCACCCCTTCCTCTTCAACAAATACTTGCCCACACCCACACACATACACACATCTCAAAATCAAAGACAGATCTTTCGTCTGTTATTAAGCATTTAAGCATGCTTGCACTCTAAAGGAGAGAGCTGACACAAAACAGGCCATTCCACACACCCCTACATGTGCGAAGACCGTACAGTGTGTGAGGTGAGAATTTTAAATAGCATGCACTGCAGAATTTAAATGTGATAAGCCAGAGAAGGAGAAGGCTGTGTACTATAAACCATCATTAAAACAAAAACCTGCCAAAACATTTCTATTTCATTAAAGATAAATTGTCTATTTTGACTGTTATTATATTATTGTTACTACTACAAAAAATAACAATTATTTTTAGGAGGAATATTCTATAATAAAAAAGACTATTAGTGCTATATTTTTCAATATGTATACATATATATTGAAAAATATTGTCATTAAATGTTTTTAGGTCATAATAAAAAGTAGTAAGATATATAACACACAAAGTAAATAGTAGATCAGCATCCAGTTCACTTCGCTTCCTGTGTGTGTGTGTGTGTGTGTGTGTGTGTGTGTGTGTGTGTGTGTGTGTGTGTTCTTGGCATCGATGAGTGGGCTCTAATAGGCCTGCTTAGCCTCTGGGTGACCCAGTAAAGCAGACTGTGGGCCTGATGTGTCTGGGCCTTCTGTTCCCTGCTGGGAGCACAGGCCTGCTGGAGGTCACCATTACTGCTGCTACTCTTAGTTATGCTGTCTGTGCCAAGAAAAGCCTTCCATTACACATTATCAAACATGCTTCAATACTGTGATAATCTTTTAAAACATCTGGGATTTGAATTTACTGCTTGTGTGTCAGAGAACAATAACAAGTGAATCGTTTTGTAGTAAATGCTCTGAATGGGATGACAACCATCCAGATTCTTTTTTTTTTTATTAGAATTGTTCATATTATAATAATTGTCTAATCTTCTATCATGTTTTATATTACAGTGCTGTTAGAAGTTGCTGATTAATTTACAGCAGTTCCACAGTTTGACAGTAGTCCGGGCTATAATTAAAATATTAATGTGTTTGATGTAGTGTGTTATCGATTCTGTGCTAACAGCTCATTCACTGGGACCATTCCAGGAAGCTACTCCATCTAATATAAGGCTAATTATAAATTGATTTAACACTTGCATACGATAGTTAAATTTCTGTTAGAAGATGTTTGTTTATCATTCTTTAGTCATCACTGTCTGTGTGTTGGAACAGTAGAGTAGTTTTCTACCATGGGAAAGTCACCAGGACAGAGGATGCTGCTCTTTTCATTTCTCAGTAAATAGCTATAAATAGCTGATTTTATATAAGAGAAATTCATCAGCATTAAAGGTAATTATGCGTCATCCTTTAAATTTTTTTTTTTAAATGTTGGGGATGTAGCTATTGGAAAACTGGGCACCCCACCACCTAAATAATTTATTTAACAATTGGTTATTTTCATACACGACACTATGTTCTATTTTTTCCTGGTTATGTTGTATTCCTTACTTGCAGTGTTGCCACAATAATGAAGAACCAAAACCCTATTTATTTTTTTAATCATACTTATTTGCTCTTATTAGACAGCATCAGGATGCTGAATTTGGTGCTGCAATCAAATTTAGTTAAATAAATAACTCAAATAGGTTGTCATTCCAAAGGCACAAACCAGAAATGTTGCCTCAATAAAGAACACAAGAGTAATGACAATATTTAAAAAATATTGACAATGATATTATTCATGTTGAATACTTCACCTCATGCCAAAAATGATCATTTCAACATGACTACTATTCTGAAAAGTCAATTATTAAAAATAAATAAAATATATAATAAGAAGTAAGCATTTGTCCAGAGTGATTTGTCCAGGCTGCAATGTTGCTACTGGGACAGTAAACACTAAGCACTGCATTGTGCATGTGTCTGTTTTTGCTGACAGCACAGAAGCCCAGGCACATTTCAGCACCATTACAGATCTCAGATCAGGCCAGAGAGCTGATGAGCTCCCTGACATTTTATTCACACTATATAACACATGTATCATCTTAAGGGTCTCGAATAATGGAGAATATTTGTGTCACTGTTGTGATGAATGCAGTAATGAATTAAGAAATGCCTCCCTCTGGAGCTAAAAAGGTTATTCTGTATGTCTAGGATAGTTTTTGTCTGACACACCTGATCATAAACATAATTCAGCATGGTGGAAATGGCCACAGTTTCTGAGAAGTATGCATGAGTGGTGTCCTGTGCACATTCTTACTGAAGAACACTGTCCGGTCCTAATTGATCAACTGAAAATTGATGGTAATAGATTGAATGAAACTGACATTAAAGACACAAACATGTGAAGTTTCAGGTTACTTTCAGGGCTAAGTCACTAAAGAATTTTTATTAACTATTATAGTTTACCTATTAAAATTCAGATAAAAGAAACTGCATGCAAAAAAATAAATAAATAAAAAAAAAAAATTAATAATAATAATGATAAAAACTTATTGAACATACAAATAAGAGTACCATCTTGTTTACTTGCTTGTTTGTTTCTGCAACACTCCACCAGCACCTAATAAATTGGATGGTAAATCCTCAATATGCATGTTACAAGTATTTAATTTATTTTTTTAATATGGAATGGTTTCTGAAGGTAATTTCTTCTCTAAAGAAATAACTCATAGAGCAGATCAGGAGCAGCTTCCTGTCTGTTTGTATAAAATGTGCCAAACTGTCTGCTCTGTGTTATGTTGGCCTAATGGACACTGGAACATTTGTTTTACCCACACAAACAGACAGGACAATGGAATCAGCAATGAAGAGGGCATATGAATTATGCATATTATATTACCATACCTTTCTGCTATCATGCTTCCCAAAACCATGGGCAGAAAAAATAGCCCACCAAAGATATTGAACAATTTCCTACAATTTCCTACATAGTTCATACCCAGTATAAATATAAAATTCTATTTAGTTTGTTCAATAAAAGGACAAACTGTTTGAGTGTCTCCGCATGGCAGCACTTTTCCAGGGAATCAAATGTAAACTGGATAATTGAAAAGCAACACACAGAGCTTAGAGTCCAATGTCTTATGAGTGATATGGATGGGGAAAATGCAGCAAAAAAGAAGGAAAATGGAACGAATTGTTTCATTGATTTTCCTTTACAAATCAAAGGCAGATAAATCAAACAGCATTTTTTCCCCCTCGGCTGCAACACCTAGAGCCTTTAACACAGCCTACATAACATGTCACAAACTATTATTTGCAATCATGCCACCCTTATTAATCTGCCGTGCAAATGAATAAATTGTTGGACAAGAGTCGCAAAGGGATTCATTGAAATGCAGCACACAAGCTGGCTGTATTATGTCTCATACACAGAGCAGAGTGCTAGTCGATGCACTGCCCTTTCACATTGAATTCCGCTTCACTAATTCATATTCAAGTTGAAATGTTTTGGAGAAGAATAATAAGGAAAGAAATTAAAATAACAATTGTACATGTATTTCTCTGCATGTGCATGACAGAGAGGAAGCCAGAGTTAGTTAGAGGTCACCACAGCCCAGTCATTTGTTCTCATGACTCTGTGAGAGTTTTAAAAAAAAATGCATGCATGCATGTCGGCAAAACTATTTTGCTTTAGGAGATGACAATTTAGAATTAAGTGAAAAATGCATGGTTAAAACACCATTTCAGTGTCTCCAGTGTTGAATTAATCTTCGTCATAGTAGAAAGATCCAGCAAATCACTCTTTTATATTCTATTAATAATACTAGCCAATATTCAAAGGAGTTGTAAGCTCATATCAATTGAGACCTCTGGCGAAACATCCAATATTGGCTGACATGTTCAGTGTTATAGAACTCTTTGAAAGCTGTTGAAGAGTTCGGTATCATTTGCACCATAACCACCTCCCTTCAGGCCTTGTAATAGTTAACTATTATCCTTCATGCCCTTTGTAACTCGCACCCTCCCTCTAAACAAGCAGAGCCTTACAGCTGATCTTTTCATAATATTTTAAAGAGGGCATCCCCGCTGGAGAGGCGTGGTGGAGAGGGACAAATTAGAGCTGACAATCTCCACTTAAATCAGAACAATCACAACTCCTAGGGGAGCTGGGTCTCACAGGGTCGTGTTAAGAGCCCACTTCACACACACACACACACACACACACACACACTTTTAAACAGACCACAGAATGTCAACAAGCCAGTCTGAATGAACCAATAAAGCCACACAGGAAAGAGGATTTACCAGTTAATATCCCACAGTGTACTGTAGTTATGCAGGAGCTGCTTTACTCTATTTGTTTAAAAAATGTATGATGTGCAAAAATACTTCCCACCAGATTTGTCCATGTCCAGACCACATTGTAAGCCCAGGCTTGTTTTTACATTAGGTATTAGGTTGATTAAATCATCAAGTTTAATTATTCAAAAGTATTTATTGATTTCCTCATGATCTTATATCTTCATAATAACATAAAATGCTATACACAGAGCAGTACAGAGTTTCCTGAATTAAACCTGTGCCTGATGTGATTGTTCTTGAGCTTAATTTGTTAATTGTTATGAGCCTACAGCATCGAGTGTCTTATTCTGGTGTCTAGCATGAGTTGGTGTGCTTTTTATTCTATGTTTACTGAAGTTTAGTTAAGGTGTTAAATCAGACTAAGTAACCTGCAGCAGTGATTACGCCACATCAGCCTCTCTAAATCTCATATTATCTCTACATGTCTTGATGGAGGGCCCTCAGCCAATTAAAGTAAGGATATTTAAGAGCACAAAAAGTCACTAGTTGCTATTTTATTACACAAATGACCCTTAAAAAAATAGTCCTCTCTGCTATGGATGAATTATTTATAGGGACTGGTTTAAAAAACAAAGTGAAATGCAGAGTTAAAGTAAATACCACAGAATATTTGTAGTGAATGAGGCAAAAATGAATGTTGTTGTTATTTAGAATAATCGCACCTTCTTCCACAGTGTAAGCCTACAAATATCATTAAGTAGATAAAACTAGACTTAGTACAATGCCTTGAATGGATTTAAACTGTAGTTTGGAGCATCTCAAATGAATGATAAAAAAAAACTCCAACAATGTATCTTAAATTTAAAAGAATAATTTCTCATTATCTCTTATTAGGTATTGTATGATTTCAATATGAAATTAAGATAAGGAAAGTAAGATAGTATCAATAATATATGTACAATTTCTTTACAACAATCAAATAACTGTGTGCATTGATAACAATATTAAAATAAATTATATAAACCTAAATCATAGTAAGCATAATTTGCTTAAATTTGGCTTATGTGCAAAATGGAGTTAATAGGTTCTTCTACAGATTGTAATCTTCAGAATTGAAATGTGAATTTAAAAGGTTCGGCATATTCACAGAGATTTTGACAAAAGTGTTTAAGTTACTAAGTTTTCAGCAGTCTGTTGAAAGTATTTCATCATTTTCTAAAAATACTACTTGAATAACTTACTAGGTTTTTGAGCCACACAGGAATCATGGTTCACATTTTTATTTAAAAAAATATTAATAAATGGATAAATGCACATTTCAAACAATGATACATGCCCAGTACAATTTGTGAGTACAAATGCAAATCATGTTGTGTAGTTAAATGTCATTGGGAAGCAGAGATAATAATAAATTTACTCATTTTTTATTTATATATCGGTATATATTTAATTTAAATTAAATAATAATTACATTTTCAAGCTTTGAATTGAATATGTTGAATTCAGTTGAAGGCACTGAAATGCACTTATAGTTAGTTAGTTACAGACATTAGCTGTTGCAGTTAATATAGGGAATGATGACCAGCCTATCACCATGTCAGTAAAATAAAGGATACTAATTCAAGTATTAATCCTTTGAGTATGTTGACTCATTAGACCCAAGTGCATATTAAACAGCAATGAATACAAAAGCAGACAAGCTTGTGCCATGCACTGAAATCACATAAACACAAGGGTCTGGGCAGATTTGAAACTTATCTCACTCCCCATCTTAGCCTGTGTAGCAGAAAGGAGAGCAAATTTATGAGCTGTGACTAAAGCAGTTTACTGCTTCTGATATGACCTTGAGTCTGCGTTCATCCAAATGCAAACTCAATTGCTTCACTTACTTATATTCTCCCTCAACACCATTAAGGGCATCTCATTTATATATAGGTGACAGAGTGTTATAGAGATCCTGAAAGGGTTTAGTTACACCACTACAAAGATTTTGATTAAGATAAAATCAAAATGTACTTGTAATAATAGTAAAATTTCTGAAGTCTTACAAGGATGTGCTAATGTCATAGATTACAAAAACGAGGAGCAGACAGCTGGATAGCGGAGAGAGAAAAAAAGACTTCAAGATGGTTAATTTAAAATGTACACAGTTACATTCCATAATTTCATTTATATGCCTTCTTTAACTCAGCTGTTTGCTTATAAGGATCATTTTTGCCAGAAGTTCTGCATGCACTGTGACAAGCCATTGGACAGGCACGTCCAGTCATCTGAAATCTGTGCCTAATTTATTATTGAAAACATGAGGGTACAACATGGCATTTTCCTTTAATCACATCTCATAGGAATGTGTGCACTGGGCCAATACCCTGACGTGTTTCCTTTCAAAAAAGGCAGGAAAATAAGCTAGGAGTTAAGCTGCATCCTAATTCCTAGGAAACCTTGGGACTGAGCTTCAAGCACGAAATCATTTACATCTGTGAAAAGTTCATTTTTCTTCATCTATTAACTCGGAATAAAACTACCATCACTTATGGATCTTTTCATTTAGAGGGGCTCCGTCTCATAAGACGGAGATCTGAGTCCAAATTCTACACTCACGCTCTACTAATCAGAGGGAAAAAGCCAGTCAAAATGGCTCCCCTCACAGTATTAAAATCAGGACCTCAAAGAGACCCATTTAGCCTGCAGCTAAAGTGCCTGTTTATCAGATGAGACTAACATGGGTTTGAAATAAAGAAAACCTTTGCCGTAAATCTAGCAGCCTTTTATGTGCTGGAGGAGACACTCAGGCTCCCTATCTATCAGCATTTTGGCTGAGTTGAGTCAAAACAGTAACAGTGAGCAAGCATTGCGTGATAAAAAGAAAGATACATGAGAAGTTAACTATCTTAACTTCATGGGCTCAGGTAAAGTTTACATTCCTAACAAACTGTTCAAACATCACATTTAAACTGTCTGCCTAATATTATGTGGGTCCACCTTGTGCCTGTTGTAGACCTCTCAAAACCTGTATGATGTGAGGTGGGATCTCCATGGATCAGACTTGTTTGTCCAACCCACACATCCCACAGATGCTCAACTGATTGGGATCTAGGTAAATTTGGAGGCCCAAGTCAACACTTTGAACTTTTTCCCATATTCCTTAAATCATTCCTGAACCACTTTTGCAGTATGGCAGGGCATGTTATACTGCTGAAAGAAGACACCGCCATTAGGGAATACTGTTGTCATGAAGGGGTGTACTTGTGCTGCAACACTGTTTACATAGGTGCTGCCTGACAAAGTAACAACCACATGCCAAGACCCAAGGTTTCCCAACAGAACATTGCCCAGAGCATCACACTTTCCTTCTTCCCACTGTGCATCTCTTCCATAGGTTAAGCAACTGGCACAGCTGTCCACATCATATTAAAGAAAATGTGATTCATCAGACCAGGTTCAATTCTTTTGTTGCTCAGTGGTCCTGCTCTGGTGCCCATTGTAGGTGTTTACACAGTGGACAGAGGTTAGCATGGTAATTCTGAGCACTTTATACAGCAATCTGCAATCCACTGTGCCTTCTGTCCTGGAAAACTTAGACAATAACATGGTGCACAGACAAGTTCTCAGTGACAATACTCATTTAATAGTATAATCACATATATATGTATGGGTCACAGTTTCACACAGTATAGAATACCGCAAGAAAGTGAGACAAGAGACCGTTGATGGACAGGGGTTTATATACAGACAGAGACAGAGATAAAAGTAAAAACAGATAGAGAGAGAGATTCATTCGTTACTTACACAATGTCTATATCTTCTATTGCCACGTCTACAAAGTCATCATGTGGTTATGAATGTATGTGGCTAATTCTTAAAGACAGTTTGACCACATTATCTTCAGAACAGAGAGTCCTCTCTGTCCTTGTGACACATAGATAAACTATCACATGACTACGTGCGCACTTAATGTGTTTATAAGAAGATGCATGAGATATTTCTAATACACTGTATTTCTAATACATTTTCATTTATTTCTAAAACAGTTCTGACACCTTTGTATCATAACCAGAATTTTTTTTTTTTCAGTGGTTTGTGCTATAGGAGATTACATGCAAGATCAGATCTTATGACTAGATTTCTCTTCCCACCAACATTGGTGATCCTTTGGTCTCACTGGGTCACTGGTTAGCCTTCCTCAGACCAGTGCATTCTGGGAACACCCTTTAAGCCACACTGTCTTGGAAATTCTCTGACCCAGACACTTGCAGTCAATTTGGCCCTTGTCAGAGTGGATAATTTTGTCAGATCGTTACCTTTGCCCATTTTCCTGCTTCCAACACATCAACTTTAAGAAATAACAGTTAATTTGCTGCCTATTATATCCCAACTCTTGACATGTGAGATAATTAATTGTGTTCCTTTCAGATATCACTAGTTTTTATGTTGGTGGAGCAGTGTACAACAGGGATAAAATAGGTCACAAAACCTAATGCAGACATGATAGTGTTATACAGTACAGTATACCTTATTAAACAATAAATTATTTAATATTTATTCAATTTCATATTCTGAACTGCTTTATCATTTATTAGGGTTGCAGAGAGGATGTATCCCCCAGCTGACTGCAGGCAAAGGCAGGGTACACCCTGAACACCCCCCAGACCATCACAAGGCCAATACCTATTGAGAATATCTAATTAGCTTAATGTGCATTGGACTGTGTTAGGAAACTGGAGCACCTGGAGGAAATCTACCAAGCAGGAGGCTCGAACCCAGGACCTTCTTGCTATGAGGTGAATGTGCAATGTTGACATTGCAACATTTCATCCGGTGTGTTTTCCATTTTATTAGCTAAATGATGGGTGAGGTAAAAGTAGGTTTGTATATATCTACAGGTGCTTCCTGTGCTGTCATGTTGTCTTAGATTCTTTGTAATGTACTTGAGAGAGAATGACAGATCTAAACCCCAGTTGACAAGCGCATCTCTCTCACCCTGACACATTCTGATATCTCAATAAACACCTGGCTCACATTGTCACAGCTACACATCACACCTGTGTGCCTTCACCATTACCCAGCGCATCGCCAGGAGAGCAGTGCACCTGCCATACTCATCTCTCATCACTCAGGGAGCACACAAAAAGAAACAAAAAAACTGCAAAGATGAAAAAAAGAAACATTCATAAGAAACATCATAATCCCACACACAGATCATTTAGCATTCAATGAACTACAAAGCTGGTCAATATTTTTTTATGAAATTGGCCCACTAAAGCACCAGCCCCCCCCCCCCACCCCCATTATCCACTTACTATGAATCATTTATTTGTTTGAAACTTTTTTTGTAATGCACTGAGCTCAAATGCCTTTAGCTATGAGGTATACAGTCATGAATAAAGTGTGCAAGTCTGACCTGTTGGCAGGTCCTGAGAGTTTATAAAGAGGAAGAGTAAAAAAAATGGATGGAAGACATTGATGATGATTGTATCAATAATTATAGACTTTAAATATATTAGAAAAATACCTGCATTGTTCATTTATTCATTTATCCTCATCTTTATCTTCAGCTTTAATCTACTCTGGGTCAGTTGATATGGAGACTTTCTAAGGAAGGCCAGTCTATTACATGTCTCCACACACACCCATTTTAACACTCACTCAAACCTAGGGACAATTTTGAGTGGCTGATTCATCTTTCACCATGACTTTGAGAGACAGTAGAATCTAGATTACCTGGAGGAAGCCCATGTGGACACAAGGAGGACATGCATGTTGAGAAAATTCAAACAATAAACAAGATCAAGATGAAAAAAAGGACCCTGGAGCTGTGAGGCAGCAACCTTATTTACTACACTTCAGTGGCACCTGCATGATTTCTTATAATTGATATAGTGCATTATGTAATTTCATTATCAGATATAAACCTCAGAATTCAATCTATAATCTCTATAATCTAGACCAAGAGTTTTTATAAGTTTAATCTGCCCT
>JAQMYF010000012.1:32300575-32320322 GCA_030014195.1 Neosilurus mollespiculum | reverse complement strand
AGATAGATAGATAGATAGATAGATAGATAGATAGATAGATAGATAGATAGATAGATAGATAGATAGATAGATAAACCTTGAAGACCAGCTTTTTTCTAAATGCGAATACAATACTTAAGAGTTATTTCACAAGATCAAGCTGTATCTGACTTGATAGACAGGCAAGGGGTACAGCGTTGTATATAGAGTGGAATATCTATTTTATTATATCTCCACCTGCTAGATTGTAATATTTTCTTTTTATTATCTTTTTATTATTTTATTCAAATTTTGAAAATTAGAAATATATATGTTCTTTCTTACTATCAACTACTTGGTTTTAGCCTGGCACTTACTCCTGTCTGCTTGCCACACTTTCGTTTGCCACACAAGGCCAGCTAGTCTGTCTTCAGCCTAGCATGGACTGACCCACACCACCACCACTCACCACCCAACCCCTCCACCATGTTGTTCAGCATTCGCCTATGATGTACTCACAGTATATGAGCTGATATCCAGGTAGTTGATTAGCCATTCTGGGTGAGGGTGGGGTACACCCTGGACAGCGCACCACACCATCGCAGGCCAACACACACAACCATTCACACTTACATTCACACCTAGGAACAGCCAACTGGCCTAATGTGCATGTTTTTGGCCTGTGGGAGGAAATCAGAGTACCTGGAGGGAACCCACCCAAGCACAGGGAAAATGTGTAAACTCCACACAACGCCCTTGCAGAGCCCAGGACTTGAACCCAAAACCTTATGAGACAGATGTGCTAATCACTATAGTGTGGCAGCCAACAAACCTTTTAACAAATAATAAATATTAAACTTTAGTATCAGTTTGAGTTTGAGTTCAAATGTTGTGAATTTATACAAACAAGTTAAAGTCTTCCCTATAGAGAGATCATATGAGATCATATATTTAGTGTCTATTAGGATTATTATGAGTTTCTGAGGATCCCGACCCTGCTTCATAGATTATTATAGTTTATGTGCAACAAGAACTAAACAGACCTGTGATGCTTGGGCTAACGAGCTTAGCATTTACTAAGTGCACCTTTCATTTGCATATTAAATGGGTTTCGCTTCGTTGATGGCTGGTATAATACAGTTTTTGTTAGGAAATATAGCTATATTCAATAGTGTAAACTTAAAACACCTTATAAGAGTTTGGATAGACCCATGGTTCTCAAAATGGGGTCAAGGTACTCATAGCTAAAATATTGTGATTTTTTTCATTGACAATGGTAGAAATCACAGCCTATAATAATACTTATTTTTTGTGAGGTTGAATGAACTGAACACAAGCAATCTGTAACTAAAGTGGTCTGTGGATTTTTAAAGTGGTCCCTAATTGGCAGAAGACAAAATCACAGTTTTTAAATGAATAACCAACCATATATTCATTCAAAAACAAATGTCTGAAAAATAAAAATTATGCACAGTGTATAGATGAATATATACTGTACATAATTTTTATTTTTCAGTCTTTTGTTTTTGAATTATGGTACCATTGAAGTATGGTTTGTATTTCATTTAAAAACTATTATTTTATATGTGTTGGTCAAAGCCTAATTTTACAGTATATAGATGAATTACTAAGTTAAGAATTACATAACTGTAAGATTAGGCTTTGACCTACACATATTGCTCACAAGGCTAAACCCAGGCCATGATATACTCTATTCTCCACCATTCCTGTCAGTCACCTCGGCACCATTTGAAGCGCAGCACAGGTAGAATCTTTCATAAGCCTCCATCGTGTCACAGGGTTTCATGCTGCATGAAACACGGTGGTGGATATGCAGATATGCATTGTCAGATTTGCCCTCGAGGGGAAGTGCTGTATGTCCATTTGGTGGAGCAGCTCTCCCCTGCTGAGCCGAGCTCAGTTCAGGACACTCCAACCACAAAGCACAGGGACCTCGTTGCCCTGCTCAGACATGACACACCACCTCCGCATACTACATGCAGAGAGTGTTCACGAGAAGGTCACACACACGCACACACGTAAGTCTCCATGCCAGCTGAACACACTGTTACAGGCAGAAGATGATAGTGATCTGATAATACAGGCTGAGTTCTCAGACATGCAGCATGACCTCGTGCTCTTGCTACAGCAAAAGGACATTCGGCCTGCTTTAGATCTGTTCTTCTCAGAGAGTAATTACACAGGCTAAATGGCAAGCCATGTTCACAGAGAGGACAAAGAAGGGGGAAGGGAACAAGAGGAATGAAAGCTTGTGTCATTTTCATATTAGATGAATATTATTTGAAATAACTGCCCTAGACAGGTATTGCTATCGGCATCCCAGCTCACATAATTTCACACCTTTACTTCAAATATGAATATGTAAAAAATTAGGTCAATTTCTTATTATTTTAATTTATTAAAACAATATTAAATTGTGCTTATTTTACACCACAAATATATATAAAGCTATGCAGTTTTGTACCATTTTATTTTATTTCACTGTTATAAACAAAGGAAAAAGTGTGTTATTCTGGAGATTTTCTTTTTTAGAAATATTCCCAAACATTAAAAATAAAGGGATTTAGTCCTTTTATTAGTTTATAACTTCAAATAGAAAGATTTTTGGTTTAGATAGCGAGGTATTTTTTCATACCAGGTAAAATTTCATACCATAATAAATATAAATAGGACAGCTATTCAAAAGTATTGCGATATGTCCTTAAGTAAATATCCTCAGTTCCGGATTACAGATACGGGGCAGTGTTTGCTTGTAGTATATAGCTCATATTTTTTTGCAGTAGAAAAATAAATGAGAAGTACTACTGCAGCCTGAGCAGCTGCTTAACGTGGAACACTGGGCTGTGAAATAGAGAATTTTATTGGTTTAGAGAAAACACAATAAAGTGGTGTGTGTGCTGTACATTTAGTGGAGGAAAAACTTTGCAGAATGATCTCCCTCTGGTTTTGAAAGTCTATGCATTTTTTCACATGCATGAACTTTATTTCTTTGATGACTTTTTAAACACCATGGTGAGATAAAATACAGTGATTTCAGTTTGACCTCTATTCAAAAATAAGACACTGTGTGCAGTATATCAGGCTTATCGTTTGGCCCACCGGCCTTTTCCACTGAGTGCAGCTGTGTGTGGTAGTAAGAGAGCAGGTTTCCTACAGCTGGGCCAAGCTTTTGGCCCTCTAAAGCTGGTCCTCTGGGACCCACTACTCCTCCTAGACTCTGACATGTACACCGCTTGTCATATGGTCCAATTTGGTCAATACGGTCACACCACTGCCACACTGCAATAGATTAACAAGACACTCTTTTAAAAAAAAAAATCATATTACTTAAGTTAGTCACTACAGTGTTATTTTGAGAGCGCTGGCCTACGTCTAGAATATATTGGGCAGTATTGGCGGACAATTCACATTCTGTGTTTAGTCCTTTGTGGCCTGCTGAAGGAGCAATTAAATATCCAGTTCCAATTCTATGGAATAAATTAGCTTCAGTATATTTGACTATGGTATCTGTCCATAATTGGCGCAAAATTTACTAAATCATATAATATAATCCACTTTGTATGATTAATTACACAAAGCAGTGCTTGTTCAGCAAAAAAAACAGACTGAACCAAAAGCAGAAAAGGGTGCCAGTTAATATGTCATTTACACTTCTATTCATCCTCCAAGAGCATGTTTAAATTTGATTAAAGCCCGTCTGTTTAAATGTTAGTCCTAATAAAAGGCGGCGTTAATGGTAGAAGGGGATTAGTGCCTGTGACACAAAGCTGGTCCCCGAAGTGCTCTTTAACTCAGCTGTTGTTACGGTTATGGCCGGGGTCTGCATGAGGCCACTCTTGATTGGAAGGCCCAGAGGGGCGGGACCAACCAGTCACCAGGGCATTGTTAGTGCCGTCAAAATGGCCGACAAAGAATGGCTGATTATGCGACTACATCCAACACCACTAACAGGGAGCGTATTTGAATTTCTAACACAGCAGATGTTTGCTAGGCACCTCCATGCAGTGTGCATACACTGTTATGCTAATTTGCCAGTGTTTCCCTTCAACTTAGCTGAGTCATTAGAGCACACACGTAGCTTGGATCCTTCTGTCAAACTAATAATTGGCCATTATTGATATTAATTAACATTTTTTGCACCCCATCTCCATTCCTTGACCCAGTATCTGTTAGTAAATCTAGTTAGTGTGGGCCATTAGAAGCTGTAAAATCCAAGGGACCTCACGCTAGTCACAAGCCATTTATCAGAAAAGAACACAGCCCAATTAGCACCAAGGGGAGACAGTAGTTCTGATTCGCTGCTGACTACTTCTTGATCACCATTATAAATTGCTAATAGGGCAGCGAGTGCTATGCACCAGTCTGTAGGGGGCTGATGCAGGCGGCTGAGTGTGACAGGTGAGGGAGGTAGTGATGGCCGCCAGAATGAGACTGGCCCATCAGCCGGTATTTATTACTGAAGCCTGTGATGTCACAGCTGATCCCTCTCTCCTGCAAGTCAATCAAACTAATTAGGCCCTGAGCATTGTGAGAAAAGGCCACAGAGGGTTATTCTGCTTTCTGACAAAACAATACTTTGAAAAATCCTAAATTGCGATAGCACTCGGTATTGAATAGTCTAACCCATTATTTTGCAATAAGGGCCACCGCTTAAGGTTTTTATAGCCACAGATCAAGAGATCATAATAGGAGCATATTGACAGATATTTTTCTTGCAAAGTTCCAAGGGAGCCACTACAGCAGGAAAATATATCAAAAGCCTATCATGAGTGCTTGGATCTTCTGTGTAAAATCAATAGTGAGCCGCAGAAGGCTGGAGTTTTCACTGTTCCCCTCCGTCATTTAAGAACACTGTGCCGTATAGTGCACGGCCCCAAGAGAGTCAGTAGCTTAGCAACCATGCAGTTTCTGCGATTAACTATACAGTGCCATGATGCTATTGTTGTCACATCAGCCTTTGTTGCAAATATTGACCTGAAACTCATGAAAATAAAATCATTTTCAGAGTAGCTTAATTCATGTCCTAGAATTAGCCAGAAACATTGAGATTATTAGTTAAAAACAGCCAAAGACTTTCTTACTAAATTTCACTTTATCTTCATGGTACTCACAGTCTTCACGTACGTGCCATCACAGAAGATCCAGAAGGTCATAACGGCACAATTTCACTTTAACAATTTTATACACCTGCGTTGTTCCCTCCACTGTTGAAAAATATGATGCCACAGGTTCATACAGAAGCCTTATAGGTCTATAGCTCACTGTCCTTGAGTCACATGTATGGTTTCTAAAGTAACATAGCACTGATGAGGAGTGATGATGCCAATAAGAGCCAGTCCAAGGGAAGATATTTAAGGATCACCAACAATAGACTTACTGTCAGTAGTCTGTCTTTCATCTCATTATGGCAATCAGCTGTCTATACTTATAATATAGCTCTAATGAGAAAAAAAAAATCAATCATCTTTGTTAAAAAAGAAAAGTCTTCAAATGTGTTTTTTCACTCATTTCACAATGAGTATGTGAAAAGTATACTAAACTCTCTAGCTAATCTGACCCTCTTTGACCCAGACGGGGATAATTCTATGAGTAAATAGTATGAATGCACGGATCAGAGAGTGAAGGATAAGAGATTCAAAACTCATAACAATACACAGAGTATTTACAGTATAAACAAGGGATGCCTGCAACCAAGTTATTTCAGGTGTCTGTATACACTGTTTTTAATTCAGATTTATTTATCCCAACATGAAAATATTTTTCCTTTTATATCTTGAAATTGCCCATTGATTTGTGCTTACAGTAAAATTAATGCATAAGAAAATCTCCTCATCTTGGTAATAGATATACAAGTCCCCCAAGAGATTAGTGCACTTCCTTGCAAGTGGAACAACAGAACTTTGATAGATCTTTGATCAAACCGTTTACTTATCTGAGGTCTACACACTACAAGCATAACAGAACAATTCCTTATTCAACTGTGTTGCTCCTGTAACAGTGGTTTTCTTTCTCTAAGGTGTTTTCCCCCAGAGAATCACTCTCGAAGCCCAATTACAAGTTTCATCATCAATCATCAGTGTTATTTATTCACTAAAACGAATTTCTAATTAATAACTGATGAGCATTATGGCCTTGTAGACTGGAAAGCTATTAATTATACCCAGCCATGGAGAATATGCCAGCACAAGAAAGGACTACCTGGCGAATATTCTCCGCCATTAGTATGTGGTGTATGTTTACAGCCTCCACAGCTAGAGCACAGAGCTCATGCTCACTGAAGTGCTAAAGAGTGGCATATGCTACCATTGTAACAACTACACAATCAGCTGCATAATTTGATATAATTTTAAATAGAAAGGACAAAAAGAGATTTTCATTTTGCAGTAAAAATGGCCATGTAAGACACGATTGAACTCATTTTTACAGAGTGAAAGAACTGCAGTCTACCATATTAGGAGTCAAGGACGGGACAAACTCTGCCATTGTATTTTACTGGATGTGGGCTACCTGCGCTCCGGCCTTGTGGATAACAGATCGTATAAGAAGTGAAATGAGCACAACATTGTGCAACTGTATTGTAGTGTCACACCATCAGCTCCCTTTCCATCCAGAGCAGCAGCCCATGCCAAGCATGGCAATAATGATGACTTAGAGTCTGCTATCAAACAAAACAACAATTTTTATTGGTTTGTCATGTAAAATCAATCAATCAATCAATCAATTAATTAAAAGAATGACTCAAAACCAAAATGAGGCGTACTATATCCAAGGACGTATTCATTTCCTGTATTAAAAGCTGATTGTTTTTTTCCTATTAAAATCCACCTCAGTGATAAAACATTAGGAGCAGTGGTGGCCTGGTGGTAGGGTGCTGGCCAACTGATTCAAAGGTTTGGGGTTCAAGCCCCACTATCACCGGGTTGTCCCACAAGTGCAGTTAACTGGGTTATCAAAGGCTGTCTGTGGTGAGAGGCATGTAAAAGAACCATTGCTGTCATTCAAAAAGAGTAGGCCAATAAGTTGCGTGTTTCTGCCATGCGACGCTCTGGCGAGCTATGCTCTGCCCTCGCCCAGAGTCGGCTGAGATGGGTGCCAACCTCCCCATGACCCTAATTAGGATTAAGCGGTTCAGAAAATGAATGAATGAATGATAAAACACTTCACAAAGCATCAAACTAAAGCAACTGTTTACATGTTTTTGTTTATACTTACCGAAAAGAGCCTCCCATGTTTACAACTGATATAATACATGCTTATATGTGCAGAAAACTCTGATGGTTACTTCCCTGGATGCGTGCCTAGATTTCAGAGAACGCTTATATACTCAGAATATTAAGGTGAATATGTAAATGGGAGCTTTAATTGAAGAGAGAAATCAATATAAAGATTTTGAAAACAGGCTCTCGCTCTTTCAAGCAAAAGCTACAATCCTCTTACTGCTCTGTCAGTGCTGTCGTTTCTTTATCTAGTTTTAACCTCATGCCAGGATTATGTGCTTCTCAAATTAATAAAGATAATTATGTCATTTGTTGACTGGCACAAATTCAAAACAGTGCACTAAGAGTAATGGAGAGGAAGACAAACATATGATAAAGAGGTGTAAAAAATGTTATCTTTATATTTAGATGATGAAAACCAGTCAAGCAATTCTTTAATTTAGCCACTGTTACAATTCAGCACAATTTATGCACATTTGTGACACTTTTTTCTTTTCGTACGTTTATCTCATCTCCTGCACGAAACAGAGATGGATGGAGTTATGCATGGTTGTATTAGGTACCCAGAGTCAATGTAATAAATGTGTATGACCATAATGCTGAATCGCAGCTCCGTGCTGTAATCACATATCTCTGGTTGGAATAGGAGGTTACTGCCAGGCTTGGTATTCACTGCCACCACCTCTGCATGGGTGTGCATGTGTGTGACTGAAGAGCAGACCCTTACTCACACTACTGTTTGTGCCATACTCTTGACTGAGGGCAACAGCCTGGACTATTTTTGTTGTTGATATACGAACCAATATATGGGCAGAATACAGAGCAGTACACTTGTTATTCTCTTCATAGCCCTGTCTAGATAAACAAGAAGTTTTTCTATTCTGTATAAATAAAAATCAAACTTAAAAGGACATAAAAAAAGTTTTTAAACACATTTAAATGTAAATCTACTTATAATTCCACATTGCTAAATAGTAATGAAACTCTTATTAATTCTGAATTAGTATTTAGAGGCATGGTGGAGTAGTGGTTAGCACATGTCTGCCTCACAGCAAGAAGGTCCTGAGTTTTTAATCCCTATTCTGCGGGGGTGTTTTTTTTGTGCAGTGTGCCTATATGCTCTGTACTTGCGTGGGTTTCCTCCAGGTACTCTGGTTTCCTCCCACAGTTCAAAGACATGCACATTAGGATAATTGACTATTCCGAATTGTCCCTAGGTGTGAGTGTGATTTAGAATGGTTGTCTGTTGTTGCCCTGTGACGGACTGGCGAGCTGTTCAGGGTGTACCCCATCTTCACCTTTTTTACCCATCTTTAGACCCTATAGTAGGATTTAGTGGTTTGGCAAATGAGTGAGTGAGTGAGAGAGTGAGTGAGTGAATAAAGGTTGTTCCATATTTCACTTAAGTGTGAATGTGATTGTGAATGGTTTTGTGATTTGGCCGTAAGATGAACTAGCAAACTGTTCAGGGTGTACACTGCCTTCACAGAGTGTCGGCTGAGACCCTCCCTTAGCAAAAAGTAGTATACTTTAAGTTTATTTTATTAAGTATACTTGAAAAATATTTTATTCTATTGGTATTGATGTACTTAGACTTTTCTGTATACTATTCAGTATAAACCGAGTATACTTCACTATACTATTCTGAAATACATAAAACATAGTATATAATAAGTAAACTTCAAGTATACTGTGTCAGTTTTAGTATAAAATTAGTATACTTGTAGTACACTTGAATAAACTACTTTTTGCTAAGGGCTAGTAGGATTAAATGGCAAATGAATGAATGAATCAATCAATAAATGAATGAATGAATGAATGAATGAATGAATGAATTAGTATTAAATATTGTATACAGGAAAGACAGTGTCATGAGTTATAGGAAAGTAGTTTTCTACCATCTGTTTTGAAGTGAAGCTTTGCTAAAATCACTACTAATTAAAATTATGACATAGATGCCACATAATGACTACAAAAAGCTAATGCCACCTTTCTAGAAGCTGGGGTACACTTTGAACAGCTCGCCAAACCATCACAGGGCAACACACACACAACCACTGACTAGGGTCAATTTGGAACAGCCAATTAGCCTAATAGGCATGGCTTTGGACTGTGGGAGGAAACTAGAATACCTGGAGGAAACCCATACAAGCATGGAGAGAACATGAAAGCTCCACACAGAAACGGCCGAGCCCCGGATTCAAACCCAGGACCTTCTTGCTGTGATGCGGTCGTTCCAACCACTGTGTCACCATACTTTAAGAGTGCATAAGGGCAAAAATGAGTCATGTTAATGAGAATATAGAGGGGCTTACATAAAACGAGACCTGCCACTTCCATGTCTACACCTAACTTCAGAGACTAAAAGAAAAATATTTAGGCACTCTTAGTTTTTCAAATAAAAGCAGAATATTTTCTCTAAAACATTTTTGTAAAGACTTGGTAATATTAAGGACATTTTAAAGAATTGTAACATCATGAGTCCTTTTTACCATTTTAGTTCTGATAAAGAGCTAAAAACATTTAAAAAAAACACGCACACACTGATTTGATTATTTGATAGTTTTTTTTTTTCTAAGTGGTGTCATGATTGATTTGTAGATATACTTGCTTTTTGCAAATGCTTTCTGTCCATTTAAGAGAAATAATATATGGAAGCAATCAAGCTGCAGACATTTTGGAAAATCTATTTGAAATCATTTCAGCTGAGGCCCTGGCAGTTTGTCTTCAGAGGGAGCGGAGCAAAACATAATTGTCTGCAGTCTAGTAAAACACAGAATAACTGCCACCACACTTGAGTGAGCTTATATCCAGCGACTCCCAGGGCCTCGGGAAGATAGAGCAGTTAATGTTCCCTTTTATTTTAGAGGATGTGTCACTTGTATCTCAGGTTTATACCATGATGCAGCAATTTCACCCAAACAGATGGATAATGGTGTCAACTAAGGGAGGAAGAAAAAAAACCCTGTGCTTTTATTGAGTTAAAACACAGATTGCTTGTGTTGTACCAGTCTTGACTGCTCTCCCTCTCTTAATCCCCCTAATATCAGCAGCATTATGTTTGATGATTTTTGTTTGAAGGAACAACACAGCTCTGTAATGGCCAAGCTAGAGACACAAATCCAGAGGCCCTGTTTTCTGCCATGCCTCCATAAGCACCTCTGATTTATTGCGCTCTTTATGACAGAAAGGAAAATGATGTGCTGCAGGTATATATCAGCGCAGGGGGAGGAAATTGAACTTAGATATCATCTTGTCAGATGCTTAATGCTCTTCCTCCTGTCACATTCGATAGGGCCAATTTGGAGAATCCTGCAGAGGTAAAAAGAAGACAATTAACAATGACAGAGTGGTAATAGATGAAGCCATAAAATGGGGCTGAAGCATTCAGGAAGCTTCACATGATTTCAACAAGATATACTAAGCATGTGTGCTGGCTCATACTAACACACACGTTTATGGCCAGTGCATTGCTTTAGGTAGATATAGAGTATTTAAACCAAATTGGGGCAAATTGTACAATCAACTACTTCTAATGGCATAATATTTTCAGTGCTGCATTAAAGTAAACCTCAGTAATTGGTACAATTATTGAACCAACATGCAAATTTGTCTTGAAATGTAATTCTGTGTTTTTATAATGATGTTATTTTTGTTATCTTCTCCAACAATCTGAAACTCAATCAATAATTTGAATTTGATTTGTGTAGAAGGATGGCCGGTTCTCACCAAGAAAATTAGCATAATATGTTACTGCAAAGATGGTTTAAATAAATAAATAAACAAATAAATAAATGAATCATGCAAAAAGATGTTTGCTTGGGATGTATTATTTCATCAATGCTCTCGTGGAGAAGTAACATTATACTGTTTTTTCACTTAAGTCTAGCAAGCAACCAAAAATGGTAATACACTTGATCATGATATCTCTTGTGTTATGAGTGAGAGAACCATTTCTAACAAGGAAGCAAGAATAATCAGGGTCAAAGTTCATGCTCTGACTTAAGACAGACACTGGATAAAAATAACAGCAATAAACACAGAAAATAAATGCAGAAAGGGTGATATGGAGGGTGTACTACCCAATTCCCTCAGCATAGAGGAAATGACTACCATACAGTTTTTTTCATCCATGGAAATCCATGATCCTTCAATATCAAAACAGCTTGCTGAAAAAAAGGGTATATTATTCAATAACTCCAAAGCAAGGAGGGATAATATGACTCACAGTTCCTGCCAAGAATGGTGCCCTTTTGGAGGTGAATTGAGCAAGTGTTTATAAACATTGTGGGTGATAAGGTGCTGACATTTCTAAACGTTATGATGCCTCTAAATATATTTGAAGAGCAAATTTCAATTTGAGCTAAAGCATCATGTTGAATGGGTTTTCTGCTCCAGAGAAGCTTATTGTTCCTGTTTAACAATTTATGACAGGCACCAGTGAGCAGGGAGAGATGGGCTTCAGCTTGCCTAAATGTGGTGTGTGGTTTAAACGGTAAATCCATTCAAATCAACATATTTTTGGCACCTCATGACCTTTTCTCAAAATGAATTCATGGCACTCAACTTTGTCTTGTGGCATTTAAAGACCACAGAGCCAAGAACTAATCGCTATATCAACTGCTTGAAGAGTGTCTCCTCATTTAGGCCATAGCTGCAGCATATGCCTGTATAACTCTCTAATTTGATTTTAATGCCTCCCAGGGCCACTATTGCACTGCGATGGCTTTGATAATGATGCAGTTGTCATCATCCAGTGGTGAACTTATTGGTAAAGTAATATTCAGGGAACGTTAATTGCTTTTGTGACACTCATCTCATTATTTTATATTATTCTCTTATATCCTCCTCAAGGAAACAGCACATGCTTGGCTGATAGGCAATGCTAAAATGATAAACCTGCAGATGTAGTATTTTGGAGCTGAGAAGAGCAACACCAAGCGATTCTGCAGTCTTCTGCAAAGACTTACTTTAGATTTCAGTACATAAATAAAGATAACAAGGTCTTCATTTTTTTAACACAGGGCAAAGTTTGAAATGTTCTCTTTCATACACGGCAAATGGAAAAGTGACGTGAAGGCTGCTCTTGTCTGGTTTACTTATTCTCTGCCTCAATGTTTCATATTCTGTCTGAAGCAGTGCTGTCATTTTCCTCAAGGGTTCACAAGGCCATGCTCTTTCATTTCGACAGAAAATTGTTTCCCAGGATTTCAATCTTTGGCTGCTAGATATGACAAAACACAATATCAAAAACACTTATGTTTCTTATTTGCCATTCTTTCAAAACATAAATAAAAGATCAGTATAAATTTGAGTCAAGTGGAACAGGCTGTACATGTAAGAAATAAACATTTCAGTGAGCTCAGGACCCTAAACATGCCCAGCTATATTCTCCCATTTGTGACTGAATTACCTCAGCTTTGCTGACCACTGCATCGTTTGTCATCCTTGAAAATCAATTAGTGGCTATGTGATAGCACATCGCTGATGGGATTCCTCTGCTGAATGAACACACAAGACCTTGGAAGGCCAAAAATGATGCAGTCACTTGGGTGTTTTTCTCTTTCTTTTGCTCTTACACTGACGTCTATTACTGTAGCAATATATGATAACATTTATGACATCTACTACTAGGCTGTATGAAACAAAACATCTTCCAATAAGAAAGAAAAATACAGCATGCAAAACTATGAAAAACATATCAAAGCCACAGACAGATCAAACTCCCATTTCTCTGTGATAATTCCCCAAAAATCTAATTATTATGATTTTTTTAAAATCGAAAATCATACAAGAAATTTAATTGAACTTTCATATATGTTCATTTTAAAGCAAGGCCAAAAAAATAAATAAAAAATGAGGTAGCACTATTATATGGAATCCATATACCGATCACAAAGGAAAAGGCAATCATACTACATTCGTATAATTTTACTCATCCTATTCCTGACAGAAAACTAACTTTAAAAAAAGATGAGTCGGAAACATACGTTTTGTAAATTTAAAGGGAATTTAAAAACACAATGATTTTACTGACAACACACAACAAAACTGTAGAATGACAAAGTCTGCAATGACGAGTTTCATTTTGATACGAAACCAAAAAGCCCTCACTGGTGACAATTCACAAAAAATTGATTATAAAACATTCAAATGTCCTATTGACAGGTTGTACCCCCTCTCCCAGGGCTTGTGCCATTGTCAAGGGTCAAGCTGAGATGGAGTGCGCTGGAATCAGGTGCTACCGTCCTGTTGACAATGATGCATTGCCACACTCAGAGGGTCATGTCTCTGTAAACATGCATTATGAAAACCCAAAGACAAATGTGGGAGGATGACCTAAGAGCCAGTGTGTGAGAGTGAGAAACTGAAGTGTATGTTTGTCAGCAGATGCAATATGGGTAAAGATAGCCCTCTTGCTGCAAATGAAGAGGGTCAAGCAATCAAGCTGGGTTGGGCTTGGATGTCAGTCCCATTATCTAACACTGTCTCAAATGATCAATGAGATAAAATAAAATGATCACAAGCCAAAATAGAGCAGCTAATGAAAATGGACTGTGTTTTAACAGATTCCTTTCAATGTCCTTCCACATCAGGATAGCTAGAACACAGACAGGAAGGGGAGTAAGCAATAAAGCAGACCACTAACAGCCCTAACAACCAATTTCTTTGAGGACACATGCTTTTTCCTCTCTAGAAATGCAGGTTCAGTTAACTATGCAGCTGGGCAGAGCAGCTGACCCCTAATCTCACAACAAACCACACATCCTATAGTAAACTTAACATTTCCCCCTGAGTAAACATAAGGGAAGTAACATGGGTTATAATGAAATATGCAAAGGACATTAACAAGTATACACACACTTTACTTGATTGTAGTTATTAAAAAACAATTAGGATTTTTAAAAATTATTTTTATTTTTGAAAAGGCAGACAAAAAAATAAAATTTAAAAAAGCCACATGTAGAAATTAAATAATTTTATTCTTTAAAGAAACCTTAAATAGAAAGGCACATACCCACCTCTAGATACTATAGTTAAATAAAAAGCCCTGTTTTTTTAATTACTCACTTAATCTATGTAAACATCAATCCATCTCACTGCAGGTGTACAGAAATCCATAAACCTATTGAATACCTTCAAACACGGCACTGTAATAAAGGTGTAAACATCTATAAATATCAAACATTTCTCAGAGAAGTGCAGGCATCTTGCATTATCATATATGCTAGAAAAACCAAGTTAAAGACATTCGGACATAAACAGTACTGAAATAAAAAGATAAATAATGAGGAGTTACTCATTAGGGAGATGAACTGCTCTGTGAATTCATGGCAGGTGAAAGAACATTCTAAAGTCAAAAGACATGTAGACAGTGTTAATGTTGCAGATTTAAGGCCTCTTCAGCACACACACACACACATACACACATACATACACACATACATACACACATACATTAAAAGTCTCATACTATATATTTTTGCACTTAATTATTGCCAATTCAGTCTTTCAACCTCATCTTCTCTAGAGTATTGCTGTTTTTTTTTTTTTTTTTAAAAAGGGAAGTATTTAAACACGTATTATGGGGAATATTCTTTATTCCACCTCCATAGCAGATACATCTTGCTCACTGTCCAATTTGTCTGTAAGATCTGAGAGAGTGGTCGCTGGTTCCAGAGGTTCTGGTTTTTCAGTTTGGTTTTCTGCCTGATTCTCACCTGATTTCTCCTCTACAGGGCCAAAGGGCTCCGGTTTATCCTCTGCTGTTCAAACAAGATAATAGATGTGTATTAGGATTACATAACTAAATAGAAGACAGAATAACCTCATTGCCAAGCATATCCTGCTGTTTTAATTATATTAGCCTAACAGGACCAATTTTGGATACATTTATAATTGATGCATCAACAAGCCCCACACTCCCCTGGGAATAAAGAAAGTCATAGTTCTGTTCTAATCAGACAGTATAAAATGAATAAAAATACACTTCTGAGGTATTAACGTGCATAGAAGAAGGACCCATCATTTACCCACTGCAGAAAAATCACACCAAAAACCTTACAAAACATTAAGCTATATCTATATATCCATACACACACACACACTCAGAAATACAGTAGTGTACATAGAAGATTATACACCACCACTTTTGTCTAAAAGGGCTCCTAATAAAAAGAATTTAAAAATCCCTTCCCTATAATTTTGGTGAAAATGTACTGAACAATGCTATTGTAGGCAATGAGAACCAAAAACATCAAGTATATTGAGGTAAAAGTATGGCTAATAAACAAAAACACTGAAAACACCAATATTTCAGAAAAATTGAAAGGTGTCACAAATTGTTTTTTTTTTTTTTTGACTTTTGCATAGCATGAATGAACTTCAAACCATACGGAATGGTTTAGTGAGTGAAGAAATTAATCATATAATAATGATAACAGTCTGATTTTTTTTTTTGGTTCTCATCGCCTACAATAGCATTGTTCAATACATTTTCACAAAAATTATAGTGAAGTAATATACACAGTATATATTTCAGCACTGTAAGTCAGCTCTTTTACATATAAAAGACCAAATTATACAGCAAACACACTTTTTAATGTACAAAACCTTGCTTTTCAATAGTGTAGAAAATTCTGGAAATTGCTTTAAAAAATTTAAATGCACAAAATATATTTGTCATTACATGTGTGATCTAAAATAAATGACAATATTCTATCAATTCCCACAGTTTTACAAATGAATTTGGGCTGCAGCGTGCATGCAAACTGTTAAGGCAAAGTGTGTTAGATGAGCCATGACAGTTCTGTTTTTTGCTTTTAGTGTTGGTTTCCTCACGTTCACACGTTTTTCACTTTCCACTGGTGACTCTATCCTTTCCACATCTGAAGGCATGCTAGTAATTGTGGAGCAACTGGCAGTTGTACTAGACTGGTTGCCCATTCCGTTAATACTTGTGTCAGAATTCCTTGCTGTTTTCGGTATGTTGCTTACGGTTGGTATTTTCTGATGGCTGATGACTTCTGACTATGTTCTTTGAGAAATTGCATTTTAAAGACCAAAAAGTTTTGTTTCTACTGAATGAAGCACATGCGAACCACCGGAAACATCACAATCGGCCTTGACATTCTTATAAGCAAAACAAAACTCCGCAGACCTAACAAATCGTTCACGTAGCTTTCAGCCTAATACACTGCATGACTACTCGTGGCCATCTTGTTTAACATGGCCAGTCGGCAGCTAATATTAACAAAGGAAGTTCACATCACGCAAATGCGTGTCTGTGTTCGGTCTCGCATTGGCTGATCGCCAAGTACTGCTCATAAATATTCAGAACATCCTGAATATTTAGGCCTACATACAGAATGCATGAAGACCTAGCTGGCCAACTTTTCCGTGGCTAACAACGGCAAAATATTAAGCACTCGATCTGCGCCTAATGTAAGCTAAGTCAGTAGGACATTTAGTCACATGAAGGCATATGTGCATGCCATACAATCAATTATATTACATGTTCGGACATTATTTTAAGGTAGGTATACATTTATTTCAACAGTTTTTTCTAAAATCTGACCTAGTATCATTACATTCTGATGATGAGTGTTTTTTTTCCTGAAAATAATCACTGGTCAGACGCGGAGTACTGCGCCTGTGGATGGCATGTCGCATACTTATTTTACATTAAATGTGCTCAAAAATTTCTTTGGAACTTGTTTTTGGAATTCCCTACAGCATTTATTTTGCTACTCATCTGATGTTATGAATCTGAACCATTGGTTTTCTTTTCATTTGTGTGTCTCTCCACCGCCATGTTATCATGCATGTAGGGTGAACTTGAGCAAGTACCAGACCGAAGAAAGAGGTGAAGTGACTGCTTATAGAGTATAGATTTTAATGCAACAAACTATATAGATATAAACATTATTATATGAAAATATATCAATATATAGAGTTTAAGATAAATGCAGCTGAGATCATCGAGTTGGCAAGCTTCAGTTTATAATACGATACATTAAAGCTACTAAATTCCATTTCAAATGTCCTAAAAACACTGGGCCTCATTTTTCAGCTGAATAAACACAGATGCATGCTCAAATCCTTTCTTGGAGCACTTACACAAAAACATATGGTATTAATGAAAACCCTTTAATTCTGAAAAACATTCAAATCCTATTCCTGCTCTTAAGTGTTTCAATTTACATACAAGACCAACTAATGGAAAACAATTGTGTCATTGATTTTTAATCTCATAATCTGCAACCAATTACTTATTTTAAATACACACATGCAATATTTTTATGACCATTATTTCATAGAGTCAAATGACAGAGGACATTACTGGAAGAGTTGGCACATTATACCCCTAAAAACACAAAACATTTAGTATAATTTTTTTTTCCCCCTAATGATTAAAGCAGGCTTATAAGGCTGTTCCGTCTGCCACGACAGCTGGTCAATTTCACAAAGCTTTGTCATAGTTTGGCTTAAATAATTATTAAGGACATAAAGCAACAACCTTTTTTTTCCAATCCAGTGAGTTCAAAGGTAACTGTGATTGGGATTTAAAGTGTTTTCCTGCTGGAATCTGATAAACAAACGTGTATATCTCAAAGTGAAGAAAGTCAGTAAGAATGCAAACTAAGATCCTAAAGCGTAAGCTAAGAAAAGTGCAGTAAAGGAAGCAGATGTAGGCAGAATGTCTGGGGTTGCAAATACATACAATACAAGTACCTGGGGAAGAAGTGGGTGCACCTTGGTCTGTCTCCAAGGCAACATCAGATGATCCTAGACTTGTCTTGCTGTCACTAAATTCAGGAAGATGAGGAGCCTGGGGGCGTGTCTTTCGGGCAGGATTCAGGAAGTAGCAGTAAGCACATCTGAATGCTAAAACAGCCATAACACACTCTGCTGACCCAAATGATCGATGGTCACATTAAGGTATTATGAAAATAAACCATGTGCTTATGAACAAACATGTATGACCAAAGGAATACAGAAAAGCCAACATTTCTTTGCATAGTTAGTCTTTTACTGCTACTGCTTTCAAAATGCTATCAAAGGCCCAGTATTTATGAAATTCATGATATACTGAGATGCCAAGTGTCACACCATGTTTGATGAAAACAAAACCTTACCAACATATTCAAATTCCTCCTTTAATGCCATGCCATTATGAGAGAGACACTGCTGGCATATTAGCGCATATCTGCAAAAGGAGAAGCATAGAAAAAATTAATAAGCTTATTAAAACAATTTAAATTATAAAGACACTTGCCTACTGTTCAACCACATTGAACTTACTAAGTGAAAGATAACAACACATAGAGATGCACTGACTGCAATTTTCCTGTCCAATTTCAATTTCAGATTTTTTTGTAAGTGTGAACTGCTGATATAGATTGTTGCCAAAAACGCTCCCAATGTTTTTGTGGTGGCTTCCCCCATGGATTACTTTGGCGTTCCCAGACCACCCGAGAGACACAGTCCCTCCAGCGTGTTCTGGGTTGACCCCGGGGTCTCTTCCCAGTTGGACATGCCCAAAACACCACACCAGGAAGGCGTTCGGGAGGCATTCTATTTAGAATTGGACAGAATTCTAAACAGCCTGAGCCGCCTCAACTGGCTCCTCCGCGTTAAGAGAAGCTCATTTCAGCCGCTTGTATGTGCGATCCTGTTCCTTCAGTCACTACCCAAAGCTTGTGACCATAGGGGAGCGTAGGATCGTAAATCGACTGGTAAGTTGAGAGCTTTGCCTTCCAACAACGTCATCTGCAAAAAGCAGAGACAAGATCCTATGGTCACCGAATCAGAACACCTCAACGCCTTGGCTGCACCTAGAAATTCTATCCATAAATATCATGGACAGAACTGGTCACAAAGGGCAGCCTTGGCAGAGTCTAACCCCCACTGGAAACGAACTTGACATGTTACCAATGCAGACCAAGCTCTGGCTCCAGCAATACAGAGACCAAACGGTCGGTAGCAACGGGTCCGGTATACTATATCCCCATAACAAATTCTAGATCAAAGTAATTACTAAAATTAGTAAAATAGAAACATGGAGAAAAAAATATTTGAGAGAAATTATTAATTCAATATCATATTGCTATGCCACCAATGTTGTTATTGACCATCTAGAAAATTGCTGGACTCACGAGTTCACTGAAGAGCCAGTCATGTATGAAAGCGAAACATCATGGTTTAAGGTCACCTCCAGTACATAGGTATCACAAAGCTATGTAAGATGGGTGGTAACATTGCCAGACGCAAATAATTAAACGATTATTGCTTCCCATTATGTTTCAAACCTACAGATGGCTCAGATTTCTCACCATAGGGTTGATAACAGACAATTTCTGACCATTTGATGAACTAGCTGCCCACTAAAATAGCTTACTTTTGTATTAAAAATGGATTACAAGTGTCTTGGGCCTCAAGAATTTTTAGTAGCACTTACAAATTTTTATTATATGTAATTTGAACATCTTGAAGGTGTCTGATTCTTTTAATATGATAATTATTCATCATGACAAGCACCTGGGAGTCTG
>JAQMYF010000012.1:32274958-32290601 GCA_030014195.1 Neosilurus mollespiculum | reverse complement strand
GGCTGAGATGGGCGCCAGCCTCCCCGTGACCCTAATTAGGATTAAGCGGTTCAGAAAATGACATGACATGACATCTTTGCCATCTAATAAGTGCTGGTTGAAGGGAAGCCGTGTGGAAATTATTACTGATGCTACCTGGCAACCAAATGATTTTTAATAAGATAATACAACAGTTGGCAAATAGTAAATCCCACACATGATAAATGACCAGCCGGCAAAGATAAGCGACTAGTTCAACCAACGTGGCTGACTTCTGTTTTGTTGTTGTTTTTGGCACCGGAAATCTTTCTCCTACCAAGCAGTGATTTTTACAAAGAATTTTACAGTCAGTGAGGGGTGTTGGGTCAGAAATTTGTCCTCATTCATCCTACACCAGCTCAGATATGTTGAATGCTAGGATGCACCAGCTGAAAGAAACCCACCTACATGGTGACTGGCAGAAGCTGCAGCCAATCAGATGAGAAAGTGAGTTCACGTCAGCAAACAAACTCAAGAGTATGAAAGTGTCTGAGAATTTACATTAAGAAGAACAATGATGAAGGTGTAATGGAAATTTGGTTGCTTTTTTTCTTGCTGAATAGCTAAGTATGTATGTATGTATGTATGTATGTATTTTTTTTTTTATTATTATTATTGATATTTTATTTTATACTATTTATTTGGTGCCTTATTACAATCTCTAAGGCACCTTACATAAAATAAATAATAATAAAAAAGATATAGTTTATACATTAGCATCATTACAGGACTGAAAAAATAACACACAAAATAATTAAAATAGGATAAGATAAAATAAGATAAGATGGACACTATTACATAAAACTCATCATTCATTTTCCGAACCACTTAATCCTAATTAGGGTCGCAGGGAGGCTGGCGCCCATCTCAGTCGACTCTGGGCGAGGGCAGAGTACACCCTGGACCCTGAAACACTCTGACAGCAATGCAGCCTATTTTTGACGAAAATCAGCAATGGTTCTTTTACATGCCTCTCACCATAGAGTTACAGTTCTATACTATACAGTTAGCTACACTGGGGATATAGCAGTCACAACCCGTTGATAGCGACCTTGGGATTAGTAATCCAACACCCTACCACCGGGCCACCACTGCCCCATTACATAAAATACTAAAACTTTTATAAAAAAGTAGAACACCTTTGATAATATTAATAATTAATATAAGTTATTGACTAGAAATATTCCAAGTGAAAAAGATGAGTCTTTAACAACTTTTTAAGAGAATCAACAGAGCTGGCTTCACACAAATGAGATGGAAGTTAATTTCAGAGTTTTAGAGCTGCAACTTGAAAAGATTGATCACCATAAGTGCCAGGCTTAATTTTCTTTCTATGCTGGCTAAGCAGATGTTGGTTCTGTGATCTCAGACTGTATGAAGTTCTATATGGCTGCAGGATGATAGATAAATACTGAGGCGCACAGTCATGTTGAGCCTTCTGTGGATAGGGAGTAAATGGAGGGCTATAAGGATTGGAGTAACGTGCTCATGCATTGGGCATTGTGTTTTGCGCACAGCTGCATTTTGCATACGCTGCAATCTGTAAATCTGGCTTTTGGCAATGCTGAACAAAAGGGCATTGCCATAATCCAGGCAGGAAGTGATTAACGCCTGGACTATTGTTTTTATAGCATCAGGTGTTAGATAGCAACGCATTCTTGAGATGTTGAGCAAATGAAAATAACATGGGTGGACTACTGATGAAATATGTTTTTCCAATGACAGATGTTGATAAAATTAAAACAGAATTAAAGGCATCTACCTGCACTCTAATTTAGTGGAAATTTAATAATCCATTCTTTCTTTCTTTCTGTGTTTCTTTCTTTCTTTATCTGTTTGTTTGCTTGTTTATTTAATATAAGTATATTATTGTTGTTGTGGGTGGCACGGCGGCACAGTGGTTAGTACGTCTGCCTCACAGCAAGAAGGTCCCCGGTTCAATTCGCAGGCTTGGACGTTTCTGTGTGGAGTTTGCATATTCTCCCTGTGCTTACGTG
Source organism: Neosilurus mollespiculum (assembly GCA_030014195.1). NCBI lineage: Eukaryota > Metazoa > Chordata > Actinopteri > Siluriformes > Plotosidae > Neosilurus > Neosilurus mollespiculum. The sequence continues at coordinate 32,288,586 of JAQMYF010000012.1, read as the reverse complement.
GGTTTCCTCCAGGTACACCGGTTTTTCTCCCACAGTTCAAAGTCATGCACCTTAGGCTAACTTGCTGTTCTAAATTGTCCCAAGGTGAGAGTGTGAGTGTGAATGGTTGTGTGTGTTGCCCCGCTATGGTCAGGCAAGCTGTTCGGGGTGTACCTTTCGCCCCTTCGCCCTTCGCCCAGCATCGGCTGTGATAGGCACCAGCCTCCCCGCAACCCTAGTAGGATTAAACAGCTCGACGGATGGCTGTTATTGTTGTTGCTATGTTCCAAATGGATTTATCTAGCGGACTATTATACTATATATATAATATACTATATATATAAAATTGTAAATTGGATAGAGGGTATTTTTCTGTACTTTATGCATTTTAAATTAGTATACCTGTCAGTAACATGATTGAAGTTTTGCTAAAATCATTAAATATGCATGAGCATGCATGTAGCAATCAAATTTTAATGGTTCAGAAGATCACAATACAATGCTATATTTCACAATAATTGCCTCTAAATACTAAGGGTCTTCTAATCATATTTTGCAAGATTATATACTTGCATGTAAAGAGATGTTTTTAAATCAAAGATGTAATTTAAATGACTGCATCTTATGCATAATCTTGTATTCCAACAGATTGTTAGTGATGGTGTTGTAGATACCAAGGCTGCTGCCTTAAAATCAGTGCATTCAGTAAGCACAGTCCTTCGGTGCCATATACACATCAACAAACCTAAGATTTCAAGCCATGCCTTGTGTTTTAGTTACCCATCAATAGCTATTTAGGAGTTTTGTATACAGTGCTGCACAACATTCATTAACTGTAGGACTTTAGGATTTAAACACTTCATCAGTGCAGGTTTTAAAAATGCCTTTAAAGAAGCATAATGCAGTACTGTTAGATTTTTGTAAGCGCACTGTTGTTGAGTAATTAAGAGTTATTCAAGTAATTGTTTGTATACTACATGGGAACATAAGAAAAACTTATAATAAGAAAAACTCTTGTTTATAGATTTTTATAGTGTATTTTTACATTCTGTATGCATGATAGTGGCAGGTGAGCTCCACGTGCTCCATGAGCAGTGTGAGCAGAGCGTAAGCACACTTTGTAATAGCATCTTTTAAAGGTCAATCAAAGTTTTAGTATATACCACAATGAAATATAAGAAAAGCATGCTAAGAGAGGCTTTTTATGTTGTTGTTTTTTACATTTTTCTAGCATAGCAGTGAACATTCTGCCTGCTTCATTGCAACGCTCATGTGTACTTTGCAACAGCTTTGTAACTTTGAGGTCGGCATTTTGTTGAATTTCCAGGATTTCAGAATCAGTGACCATAGCGAGCCGTATGTGTTTGTCTGTCATTTTGACTCAGTATTACTATCAGGATGTCAGTACATTTCTTCTACATTTACTTTGTTCATTTATAGTTAGTATAGACATAGCCACATACTTATTCTTCTGCCTTTATGATGTGTTGTCTCTAAATGTTTTTCTATTTTTTTATATACATTATTTTAACTTGCTGATTGCACTTTTCCTTCTGCTTCTGTGGCTTTCCTCATGGTACTTTGGTTTCCTCCGACAGGCCAAAGACATGCACTTTAGGCAAATTGGCTGTTCCAAATTGCCCCTAGATGTGACTGTGAACGGTTGTGTGTTGGCTCTGTGATGGTCTGGCGAGTTGTCCACTGTTGGCTAAAATAGGCTCCATCCTTCCCACAACCCTATTATGATTTGGAAAATGAGTGACTGAAATGAGCGGCAAACAATTAACAGTGTATTCAGTGCAGACACAAGCATAATCTGATTTTGCTCATTCCAAGGACAGCCCATTGTGTAAATGCTTCCTGGAAAGTTCTTTCACTTTAGCACCTTTATGGTCAATTTCTTACAGAATTCTAAATTCTTTTCCCCCTTTTCGTGATTAAAATAATTTGAAAACCATAAGCATGACACAACGCAGCATTTTTACTTCAATCCACAGCTATATTCTCTGCTTCAGGTTTATGTTGTTGTTTACATTTCTCTTTGGTTGACCCCCATGTGAACTGTAGCACTGAAACTATACATGATGTTATATGGAACCCAAAAATTCTAGCATAAGAATCTTACTCTGTCTATGATACATCAAGGTGGTAATATAATGGTTTAGGCTTGTTTTGCTGCATCTGTGCCAGGATGACTTAGCCTCAATGATGGAATTATACCAGTGAGTGCTAAAGGAAAATGTTTACATCTGTTCATGATCAGAGAAAGCGGGTAATGCAGCAAGACAACAACCCTAAGTGCACAAGTCAACAAGGAATTAATAAAGAAAAATAAATGTAGGGTTTCGAAATGGTAATGTCAATCCTGACCTTACTCCAATAGAATTATTGTGCAGTGACACCATTTTCATATTTTTCTGTGTTTTATTTCATTTTAAATGTCTCTGTGAAGACAAAGCCATGCCAAGCATTCAGTGTCAACACACACACACACACACACACACACACACACACACACACACACACACACACATACACACACACACACACACACACACACACACACACACACATACAAATAAATATATAAATTATGTTATTATTCACTAAAAGCTAGCTAAAAAAGCTAACCAAATAATTAAGCAGCAGTTTAATGTTACATTGACTGTATGAAAGGAGCAATGTTGTTTTTTGGAAATCCAAGTCATGTAACACAATTAGCCAGTATTTTTATTGCTTCTGATAGAGACACGGAGATAATCAGTTTGTTTGTTTGTGTCCTTTACAATTGATGTCCAATAGTAAGTTGTGCTTGGGCACTCCTGCTCCTAACATATCTGAGGCCCATAGAATTCCATTTTTTAATTTCTTTGGTCAGCTTTACATGACACTTCTTTTATTTGATTTCTTTTACATCCTGACAAATGCACCTGGATAACAGTACAGAGGAGGGATTAGAAGGCTTAATGCATGCAATTAAAGTTTGATGGGCTGTTTGCTCCTGCTCTTGTGCCAAAAATGATGGGTGTGTTACTGTCCTCTTGCTCATGCACTTAATCTTTGTACAAGTACATCACACTCTTCATTTTTCGATGTTTCCCAATGTGCCATCACAGTTAAAAAATACCATATTTTTGCTGTCTTTGAGAAAAAACCAACGTTTTCCTCTTATTGTAATTGTGCAAAATTGTTTATGCTAAAATACATTAATTTACATTCAACTGGGTGGCATGCTAACTTTGGTAGTTTCTGAGCTCATGTTACTCTCGGTGTAAAGTTTTGAGTGAGTTTCCTCTGGGTTTAGGGCCTATCCCTTCTGAGAAAAATAGTTGGAAAACAGGATATCAGGTCTTATTAGCAGAAAAATATAGCTTGTGTAAGTTGTTGAAGCCCCTGTCACACATTAACAATTTAGCCAGCACGTGTTGACGTATGAGAAATTTAGCGAATACACTGGCGTATATCAAGTAAGTTATGGGTAAGTTTTATGTAAGTTACAGCATGCTGGTATAAGTCATAGTACAAAGAGCTCATAGAAAAATTTTGTTCATGCACAAAATTTTTGAGGTGTGCTAGCGTATGGCTCATACGATCCACATACATTGACTATGCTTGATTTAGGGCAGAGCTTGGCAAACTGCAGCTATGGTGACGCATGCAGCTCAGTCATCCCTTTGCTGTGGTTTATGTTGCTGCCAGTCAAGTGACTCCTTTTGACCCCATGAAGCTAGCAATGGAATGTATGGGGAAAAAAGTTTCTAAAAAAAAACAAACATTGAATGTGTCATGGACAGATTAATTTGCTTTCACTGCTGACAAAACTGGTTTACCAGCATGCTTAATGTGTGGTGAGAAATTAGAATTGGAAATTAAATTAGAAAGATTTAAATTAGACAGAAAAATCAAACGTTGAAGACATTTCCAGAATAAAGTTCCGTTCATTATGGAATGAAATATTGCGATCTCTGGCTGCATGACAAAATATGGTGGCTGTCCACATTTTAGGTGCTGAAACGGTTTGCTTTGTGCCTGGGGCACATAAAAAACGTTTCTGGAATGCAAAGGGGAAAGGAAGCACAGCCCTGCAGATGCTGGAGGAGGTTTTGTCATTTGGGCACAAGATGACATTGTTTGCCAGAGATGTACAGAGAGGTACAATGGTTCACTTCCCCCTTTGTGTTCGATTCATGGAGTGCCATTTCTGACACTTATATAAACATGAAAAGTATGCCTTTGGAGTCCTGTCCATCTTTAGATCCACATACTTGTGTCAACAGGTTTTTTTCATCATGAAGTACATCAAAAGTATACATTGCACCTCTCACAGATGAGAGTTCGCAATCCTGCGTGAAAATGAAAGTGACATCTTACAACCCTGATATGGAGATGCTGTGCAATGAAATTCAGGAGCAGAAATCATATTAACCAGGTGAAAGAAATATTTAATGAGCTATTATCCTGAAAATATATATTTTTATATCAGACCCTGAACTAATGTAGTTGTGTTTCATATTCAGGTTGATGGTTGACTGCTGTATGCCACATGAATAAATTAAGGAATGATGGCACACTGAAAGAGACATTAACATATAAAGTGACAATTTTTGTTTGCCCTTATTAATGACAGTGAATATGCTGCTGCTGTGAGATTTTACAATGTTGGTGAACTACGATTTCTACTGCGGATCTGATTTGAATCAGCGTGTGGCAGCCTTTTATACATCACGTGATCGATCATTGGGGATACACTGCTGTATAAGTTAGACTTTGTTGGTCATAAATTGCAAACGCTGCCAACATGTTAGGCATTAGTTGATATAAGTTATACGTAAGTTCAAAGTACTCAGACATTATATTCAGCTTATGAGTAACTTACAAATAATGCATAACTTACCTTAAACTTATGCTAACTTACCTACAGCTTATGGCCAGCGTATGCAGAAAGTATGAGTCATATGGTAGGATACCTCAAAAATTTTGTGCATGCAAAACATTTTTCCACGACCTCGCCGTACTATGACTTATACCAGCAAGCTGTTAACTTACACAAAACTTACCCATAACTTATTCGATGTACACCAGTGTATTCGCCAAATTTCTCATGCATTGGCATTTGCTGGCTAAATCGTCAATATGTGGCAGGGGCTTTAATTTCTCACCATGTATTAAGCATGCTGGTAAACCAGTTTTGTCAGCAGTGAAAACAAATGAATCTGTCCAAGATGTATTAAACATTCTTTTTTCGTCAGAACCCCTTTGCTTCTTAGATTTATACATTGCTCGCTTACCGGGGGTCAAAAAGAGTAATTTGTCTGGCGGCAATATAAGCCACGGGAACAACAGCAGAGGGATAAAACAGCCGCATGTGGCTTCAGAGCCTCGGGGTGCTGACCTCTGCCCTGAATACTGCTAATATGCCGATAATACGCTATCTGTAAGTTAAAAAGATGTTCAGTAAAAGTTCTGTGGTCATCCGGAAAACGTCAGGTATGTCTACATGCGTCAATATATGCTGGAGATAACTTTGATGTAAGTTAGCTAGAAGTTTTCTATGGGTTCTGGATAAGTTACTAATGAGTTATGTATATGTTAAACTGGAATAATATCAATAGTTCAGCGTATGCAAGCATTTTATAGAAATTTGTCATACATCGCATAAGTTCTTCAGTGGCTTTAGAGAAATTGGAATAAGTTAGCAAAAAAGACAGCCACCCCAGCACACTGCCCTTACGTTGGAGTTGACACAAACGCCATGTGCTCACTGACACATGGTAAAGTGGTGGCATACTGTTTGTGAACCAGTCTCAAATTGAATTAGTTGTTAGGATGATGTTCACAGCAGAACCCATTAAAGGGCATATTAAAATGTTTTGAGCCTCAAACTTTTTTCTAGTTAAATAGTACAATGCACCACACCAGATGTACATCAATGTCTTAGCTACTGATTCAATATAGGATCATATTGCTGGCTGCAATTGTTTAGTCACAACACTTTATGGAAAAGACGTAACCCCCAGTGAGTTGGCAAAATGGACAAAACTGAGTATAGAGTGGTGATAAAATTTCTAGTCCTGGAGAGTCAATCTGCCAAACCGGTTGAAGAGTGATTGAGTGCCATTTATGGGGAGTCTTCCCCTTCTTCTGCAACTTTCAAATGCTGGGTGAAGGAATTCCAGTGTGGAAGAAAATGTTTAGAAGATAATCCCCAGTCAGGATGGCCATCAACCAGTACCAGCTGGAAAACATTGATACTGTGCACAAACTAGTGATGAAAAAACCCCTATATCACTCTCCATGAGTTACAAGAAGCAACAGGCCTTTCATATGGATCCATACACGGCAAGTTATGTACAAGATAGGTCCTGACAATGTTTTCGGATGACATGAAGCTATCAAGGGTCACCATCAGTGGAGCCTTGTTAACTCAGTTCAACGCCAACCCAGATGATTTTTGTTTTAGGCTTGTAACCTGTGATGAAACCTGGATTTATCATTATGATCTGAAGAGCAAACTAGGATTGATGGAATGAAAACACACCACATCACCAAAGACAAAGAAGTTCAAAGCCACCAGGTCCACAGAGAAGGTTATGGGAACAAATTTCTGGGACAGCAAAGGAGTGATCCACATCAACTACCTGCCCCATGGAACCACAATGAATGGCCTCTACTTAGGCAGCATGGTGGCATAGTGGTTAGCACTTCTGCCTCACAGCAAGAAGATCCTGGCTTCAAACCCTGTGCCTGGCAATGTTTTTTTTTTTTGTATGGAATTTGCATGTTCCCTGTGTGCTTGCATGGGTTTCCTCCAAGTGCTCTGGATTCCTCCAACAAGTTAATTGGCTATTTTATATTGTGAATGTGAGTGTGAATGTTTGTATGTCTGTTTTGGCGCTGTGATGGATTGGCGACCTGTTAATGGTGTACCCGTTCCCCACAAAAAAGAAAAGACATAACATCACATACTAAAAGTTACTGATATAATCATCTGAACGTGATTCCCCATTCTCATACCATAGATAGATAGGATGTGCACATACTGTATGTCACATACTACATTCTGAAACCAACTCTAAATAAAAAGCAGTTTTTTCAAGTTCTCAAATATTCAGTTTTCTGTAGTAATATTAAACACTTGATGTTTTGTATACACCCAAAGTAACTGAATAGGCGAGGTTTTAGATATTTAGGCTATGGTAACATGAGTTTGCTCTTTGCTGCTTATTATAAAATGTAGCTATTTTAGTAGCACATGGGTAGCAAGTGTGACAGAAGACTGTGATGGCTATATGTTCAAAGCATCTGTTATTTCCTAAGAATTCTGGTTCCTTCACCTTTGGCCTGAATAACATAAAAAATGTATTAGTATGGTTAGCATTGTAACGTTGTTTGGTTTCTTCTCATCATCCAAAGAAATGGGTATTAAGTCAACTGGTACATCTAAATTTCCAGCAGGTGTGTATGTGAGTGTGAATTGTTGTCATTTCTGTGTTAGCCTTATGACCGGTTCTGGTGAGATGTAGAATACACCCTAAGGTCAGATGGAATTGGCTCTGCTTGTCTGCTTAAATCGGCCAAATCAAAAAAGGATTTCGGGACAGTGGTGACCTGGTAGGATGCTGGATTACTGATCCAAAGGTCGGGGGTTCAAGCCCCACTATCACTGAGTTGTCACTTCTGTCCCCCCCAGTATTGCTAACTGGGTTATCAAAGGCCAACCATGTCTCTCACTGTCTGTGGTGAGAGGCATGTAAAAGAACCACTGCTGACTTTCAAAAAGAGTAGGCTGCATTGCAATCAGCGTGTTTCTGCCCTGCGATGGCCTGGTGAGCTGTCCAGGGTGTACTCTGCCCTCAACCAGAGTTGGCTGAGATGGGCGCCAGCCTCCCCGTGACCCTAATTAGGATTAAGCGGTTCAGAAAATGAATGAATGTATAAAAAAGGATTTTAAGATTTTTCTCAATACTCAGGCCTTAATAATATCATTGAAACATAGCTTTGTTTTGCTCAAAGCCTCTCAGATTTCATTACAAAACAGGAAATTAAGGTTATCTACATAAAATATGATAAGGTGCTCCTGAATGGCACAGTGGAAGAATGTGCTACTATCATTTGAGAGTACACAAGTTTGATCCCAGGTTGATGCACACAGCCTTCCATGGCTGAGAGTTTATGAGAGCTAATTGGCAGCAATCACTAGCCAATCATAGGTGCCTGTGAGCTCATAAACACAAACACAAATACAGAGTTGGCTGAGATGCGCGCCAGCCTCCCCGTGACCCTAATTAGGATTAAGCGATTCAGAAAATGAATGAATAAATGAATGATGATGATCATTATTATTATTATAATTGTTATTATTACTATTATTAATGTTGATGTTTTTGTTGTTTTGTTGTTGCTATTATTATTATTATTATTATTATTATTATTATTATATAAAGTGAAGCATTCAGTATTTTAAACAGGAAGAGTTTATGAAATAATGTGAACTACTCCCTGCTGGTCAGAATGCTCTTGTTCATCACAGGAAGGCAAACAAGCAGAAAGCCTTGTCTTGTGCTTGGTCTGTGTTAAAGACCTTGGCCTACGATTTCTCTGTACAGACCTCAGTAAATAATTTATATTTCTAGATCTAGCAGCAATGGCAGACAAGACCTTTTACATGCTAGGGGAACTAAGAACCAATGTATCCAAAATCCTATTAAAAGTTAAAAGCTGATAAGTATTAGCTCGATACGCAAACTTGTATACATGGAGTATTGGTGTCGGATATGAAAAAGTGGCATCAGTGTATCTACAGTTATCCCAGTTCTGTTTATTTATTTATTTATTTATTTTTTATCTCACACCCATAACCCATTATCTTTGCTTAGTTTTGCAATGCATGGTGGTTAAATTAAATTATTTACCACCTCAGGGATTATTAAATTAACCACCTCAGGGTGGTTTTGAAGGTGGTTCAGTGCAACTTAACTGTAAAAATAACTGGCTCAGTTATTATTATATAGTTATTAAAAATAAATGGTTCAGTTATTATTAATATGATAGCGATACGGCAAAACAATCATGAACAGAAAGTGAATAGGTTGGAATGAGGACGCGTTAAAATATTTCGCATCCTTTATGAATACAATTCATAAAGGATGCGAAATGTTTTAACGCGGCACCTACAAGGCATCTAGATGGTGGTACATGGTTTACAGAACCGCAGTAAAATAAAATAAAACAATGTAAAATGTGCTGTTTATGCCAGTCAGTGCTGGTTGACAGTAAACACCATCACAGTGACAAGATTATATTACTGCAGTCCAACATGGTTTGGAACCATGCTAAACTGCTGTCAGAACCAACCCTATGTGAGGACAGATTAATTGATCTGGGGTGCCATTATTACAGATCAGCACCATGGACAGTTACATGTTTCATAGTGTACCCGCTTAAGAAATGAATAAAATATATAAAATATTTTTTACACAATATTAATGTAGGGTGGTGTCATGGTCCATCTAACACCAAGAAGGTCCCGGATTCAACTCCCAGGCTCAGGTTGTGCGAAGTATGCATATTCTCCCCGTGCTTGCATGGGTTTCCTCCAGGTACCTTTGCTGCATATAAAGCTGCATAGCTGCAGACCAGTCAACATGCACATGCTTGAGCCCCATTGAAAGTGCTCACAGTGAACATATTAGAATTAAACCTGGGCCACTGAGCAGTGGAAGAAGGTGAATTAGTCTGATGAATCACATTTTCTTTTACATCACATGGACAGCTGGGTGTCCCTGTCATCCCTTTTGTGGGAAGAGATGGCAACAGGATGGACTATGCAAAAAAAGGCAAGCCATCAGATGCAGGGTAATAATCTAGATAATGTTCTGCCCAGAAATCATGGACCCTAGAATTCATATGTATATTACTTTGATACATACTATCTACCTAAACATCGTTACAGACCAAGAATATCTCTTTTATGGCAGCGGCATTTCCTAATGGCAGTAGCCTCTTTCAGCAGAATAATGCACCCTTCCATATAGCAAAACCTGTTCAAGAATGGTTTGAGGAATATTGGCCTCCAAAATTCCCATCTACAGAATGTGCTGGACAAACAAGTCAAAACCATTGAGGCCCCACCTTGCAACTTACAGGAATTAAAGGAAATGCTGCAAACTGCTTGGTGCCAGGTAACACACTCTTAGTGGTCTTGTGGAGTCCATGCCTTGTTGGGTTAGGACTATTTTGGAGACACAGGCAGGACAAATACAACATTAGTCAGGGGTTTTTAAAAAGGCTTTAAAATTGTTGACAAAGGTAGTTAAGTCCCAGGTAAAATGGCAGTGGTCTTGGTACATGTCAGCAAGTGAGCTTCAGCAAGTGCTGCCAATCTAGTATTCCTAGCCCATCTTAATGTTCAGCTATCTCGCCCACCGATCCACTAGCACTGCATTCAACAAAGAAAAAATAAGTACAAAAACAAAATGGAAGCAATTTGCATAAACTTTATTGTTTGGGTAAATACAGGCCTGCATATTACTGAGTAAACTTTGCAAACAGTTCTCACCTTCCAAACGATTTTTTTTAATAAGACTAATACTATTATTCAACATTTTAGTTATTATTATATACCGTTCACCATTTTTGGCCTGTTGAAATCTAATAAACTACTAAACTCTAGTACCTATATATGACGATAACAACATCGAATGTCATAAAAATTGATGTTTTTATGTTGCGTGTTATGTAAATGGATGTTGTCTTATGAACTCAATCCATACACTTGACTAAGAAGCAGAAAGGAACGAACGAACAAAAATCTCTCTGAAAACAAAATACATTCTGCCTTACAGCTGAAACTAAACATGAGATACTGAAATCAAGCCACTTACATGAAATAGAAAGAAATAGGAAAATGAAATCAACTTGAAAATGAAATCAATTTCGTGGATACATATGCAAATTTAAGGTACAAAACCACGCCCCCGGGTTTATGTGGGTTTTTACAGTCGGACCGAACACAGTCGAACTACGGTGGTGTAAATCAGTATTGTTCATACTGCTTTCACACGAACAAAGAGAATTCTGGACGATGCATCGTCGGCTATGATGTTGGTTCAGCGCTTATCCCCGTTGTTGTTTGTATAATAATGCTCACCAAAGCCAGGAATTAACTATAGCGATAATATTTCAATACTGTTTAAAAGCACAGCAAAACACATATTTATAGTTAGAGGCTATTTAATTAAGTGCAAGGTTACAAGAAAAAGTGGCTAAAATGCATAGCCCACTTACTTATTACTTTAATTCAATAAAGTGAATTGTACACAGCTGTTTCTCACAGGGCACCCTCCGATCGACAAGCATTTGTCCACTTTTTACAAACTAGGCTATTGCATCTTTAAGAGTGTTCTCTATTCTTTAAGTTGTTCGTTTTCAGGACCCCAGCCTTCTTAACGCTGTGTCATTTGTGAGTTAAACCTTTAGCTTGTACCTTCAAATTAATTAATATTCCCGAAACGTCCTTATCTAAACAGAATATACCTTATGAGACATACTTTTGCGAGGATGGTTTGAAGCGCTCTTAGCTCTTCATTCATTCATTTTCGGAACCCCTTAATCCTAATTAGGGGCGCGGGGAGGCTGGTGCCCATCTCAGCCGACTCTGGGCGAGGGCAGGGTGCACCCTGGACAGCTCGCCAGGCCATCGCAGGCGCTCTTAGCTCTCCCTTCTCGATATTGTCAGATCATACCACTAGTGGCCTCCACTGATTGGACCGCTCGCTTCTGAAATCAGCAGTTTCATTAAGATGGTGAAGCTTTTAAGCTATATGCACTCTAAAAATTGCTAATAAGAATAATAATGTTAATAACAATTCAACACTAATTACGGTCTTTTCCTTGTAGGCTGCATTACGACGGATGCATAGTGCGTTTTATTGAACGTGTGATTCCCTTTTAGATTACATTTCCCAAAATCAGCTGGCAAATGATGAGGGGCTAAATGGGTATAAGTCAGTATGGCAAATTATTATGATAAGGACTAAGGCCAAACTATGGCAGCTATTCAGTGTTAATTAATTATTTCATTGGACAAAACTACTGCCCTGGACACCATGTCCGAAGTGCATAGTGACGTTTTTCTTCACACGGCAGCATATTCTAACACTTGTAGCTCTTGTGCCTGTGCTCTTTCAGGAAAACCTGACACATTCAACCCAGAAATCCAGCAGTTGGCAGGTCTCTTATGTGATGTGATAGAGAGATTTTGAGGTGAGATGTGTACAGGAGAAGGTATGATGTTAAAATCTGAAGAATTTAGTTTGTTCCAAGTTCAGATTTACGGTTGGATAATTAATTCTGCGAATTATGCATTTTATACGTTCTCATCAGATAAATGCAACATTCATATAGTGGTCGATTTATAAACAGAACATCACTTTCTCTCATAATCCAGTAAAGCCTTCGCTGCATTGAGGAAATAATCGATAACTACAGTTTATTTAATTTGGGCTCTGAGGGGCTGATTCATCCCACAAACATGGTCTTCCTGTGTCATTAGTGCTAAAGAGGATTCGTAAAGCAGCCGTCAAATGAGCGTTAGTTCATGAGGAGGCGCCTGCTGTTTTGACCTGACCTCGTCTTTGCACTCGTTCCTGCTGTTCAGCATGATCAACTCACTCAGAGTAGTTTATCACTTCTCGCCCTATCTTTATCCTGTTTAATTAAAACGATTCTCAATTACTGCTGAGACAAAATTCGCTTATCTTTAAGCTTTCTTGCTCTCAGCTCATTGTGTGTCTCACTTTTCGTGATTCCGGGAAAAGGTAGCGGTTTAGTCCCCCTTTAGTTATGGGAGCTTAAAAATGCATGGAGTGATGGCCCATGAAGTTGGCTAGTTTTGCTCAATTTACTTAATATTTTTCATGAAAACCACTTGAGGGCTATCTCCGTCACAAAATCAGAAGGTAGTAACATGACTAATTACTATTAATTACATTGCCGAGTAGTATGCAACATTGCCAAGGTGAATATTATATCCAAAGGTTGAGTTTCCAGAACAGCCAGGAAATGCCAAAATAGCTGAAAATGATCATTTAAAAAGAAATCCTATTTACCTAAAAACCTGGACTCTGGCGTCCTCGTGTTCCTCGGGTATATTATAACGAAATGTGGGGAAATGCATCTGACTTGTGTTCCCTTCATCATTGATTTCTCGAGTCCATTTCCGTCAGCCAACCCAATGGTCTTCTCTTTGGCGCATTAAAGCCGATGAAGGCAATTTTCAAGGATAATTGATAACATGTTTTAATGCATATGCATGAAAGTGAGTTTTACGAGACCGACTCTATAGCTACATGGTTAAGTAATTGATTGAGGGGATGACCTCCTATTCAAAATGTTTTTGAGATGTAGCAAAACACGCAAACTTGCAAATAGCCCAGCTTGTGTCTGAATTAATACCCCATTCATCATCATTATGGGCTGATGAGTTAATTTAACCATTTCATACTGTCTTAATGAGCTATAGTTAAATTAATGAAACTAGCATTTGAACAGAAGCGTACATAAACTATGTAGCCATATAGATAGATAGATAGATAGATAGATAGATAGATAGATAGATAGATAGATAGATAGATAGATAGATAGATAGA